>JZKD02S1837354.1:241799-264625 GCA_000966675.3 Picea glauca
TGAGATGCCACCCCCACCTACTACCCAATCCTTGGTCCCCCTGTTCAGGACTCCAGCAGCAGGGGCTTCATCTTCATCTACTACACAGTTTCGTCCTTCTCAGGCTCCTCCACTAACACCATGTGGAGGCACACGCGGCAATCATGTTGGTGGAAGGAGGATGGGATAGTTGTTTGATGTTTCTCTCTTTTCATTACTTTACATGTCAGTCTATAGATGATAGATTCATAGCATTTAGCAACTAGACTCTAGAGTCTAGTTTTGGACCTTGAGATCTTCATAATTCAATGCAGATGGCCTATTTTGTAATCATAACTATTTGGTCATGACTCATGTTATTGTTGACTGTTGCTAGATGACTAATTCATTCCATAACTTAATGGTCTACTTTCTATTATATGGCTTAAAAATTTGTATGTTGGTTTGTAAGTTTGTAATTGCTAGATTCTAGATGGTTGATGCTCAAATGATTAATCATTGATGTACTACTACTTACTACTATGGATGTCATTTTAATGTTACAATGTACAAATATGCATGTTTTCATACATTCTGCAACTAATTTATCTTTCTGCATGTTTTTTTGAAAATGACGCTCTCGACGCTTTGCTTCCTAAAAACGCTCCCGCTTCGCTTCGCACTCTGGCAACATTGAGTAGGCTCTATCTCCTTCAGATTGGAATCTGAGGCCAGGCTTCATGTTGATGAAGTATTATATGTTCCAGGGCTCGGGAAGAATCTACTATCAGTTGCAAACCTTGAGGACAAGGGATACTAGGTGATCTTCAAGGACAATAAGGTACTTCTATGCGCTAAAGGTAGCCACTTGAGTATAGCAGAACCTATTGGGTCTCGCAAAGGTCTGTATGTTGTGACAAGAAAGTCGTTTCAGGCATTAGCTCATGATGTGACCATCTCCAGCGAGTTGTGGCACAAAAAACTTGGACATCTTCATTTCAAAGCACTTCCAGATCTGCAGAATATGGTATGTGGCATGCCCTCTATTTCTCTTAGTAAAAATGAAATTTGTAAAGGATGCATGCTAGGTAAAAATATAAAGAAAGCATTTCCTAGTAGTGACAACAGAGTTCACGGCATCTTAGATCTAGTTCATTATGATGTATGTGGTTCCATGTCATCTCCCTCACTCAATGGTTGTTTGTATTATGTCATTTTTATTGATGATTACTCAAGAAAATGTTGGATATGTTTCCTTAAAGCTATAAGTGACACATTTGATAAATTCAAAGAGTATAAATCCTTTATTGAAAAGCAGACGAGGAAACACATCAGAACCCTTAGAACAGACAATGGAGGAGAGTTTGAATGTCTCCAGTTTGAGGATTTCTGCAAGGAAGCAGGAATCAAGAGACACTTGACCGTTCCATATAACCCTCAGCAAAATGGTGTTGTTGAGAGGAAAAACAAGACAATTTGTGAGGCAACGAAAGCCGTGATGTTTGACCAGGATCTGCCAAATTCTTTATGGGCAGAAGCTACCTCCACTGCCGTGTATATTCAGAACAGGTGTCCACATGCTATCTTGAAGGACAAGACTGCTAAAGAGGTCTTCTCAGGGATCAAACATGAAGTAGGGCATCTAAGGATATTTGGGTGTCCAGTGTATATTCATGTCCCTAAGGAATAGAAGACAAAGATGGAACCCTCAGAAAAGAAAGGGGTTTTTGTGGGGTACATTGAGAACTCCAAGGCTTACAAGATATATGTACCAAGTCATAGGCAGATAGAGATAAGCAGGGATGTGACTTTCGATGAGGAAGTCGCATTCAAGAAATCCAGAGAGCTACAGCAGGAATCAAAAGCAGTTCAGCCAGCTTCACGCTCTTATGAAAATGAAGACTCAGATGATCAGAGGGAGGAACCTCATGAAGGGCCAAGTGATGAGCCCCCAGAAATTGTTGAAGAGTTAGAACTCTTGAAGAACCTCCATCCAAAAGGAAGCCAAGATGGCTTAAAGAAACAATGCAGGAAGCAGAAAAGATAGTTGCTCCCGAAGGAACTTTCAAGGAAAGTAAGAGGCCTCGCAGATTTGGAGGCTATGTTGCACTGATGAGCAGCATCACTCATGTCGAACCTTCTTCATTTGAAGAAGCAGATAAATTACAAGTATGGAAGGATGCCATTCTTAAGGAATACAGGTCAATTCTAAAGAACAATGTCTGGTACATTGTGCCAAGGCCAAAGGACAAATCAGTGGTCTATTCCAAATGGATCTATAAGATCAAACATGCAGTCGATGGGAGTATGGAAAAGTTCAAGGCACAATTTGTGGCCAGAGGCTTCACTCAGAAAGAAGGAATTGACTACGACGAGACTTTTGCCCCTGTAACCAGGTATACCTCCATTCGAGTTATTATTGCTCTAGCTTCAGTTCTTGGTTGGAAGTTACATTAGATGAATGTAAAAACAACATTCTTGAACGGAAAGATTGAACATGAGGTCTTTGTGGAACAACCAGATGGTTTTGCATTGCATAACATAGACACTCATGTATGCAAGCTAAGGAAGGCATTGTATGTTCTTAAGCAGGCTCCCAGAGTTGGAGTCGAGCTAGGCCATGACTGATAGGGTTCAAGTTCTCACGATTTTCCGCATCATCAAATGCAAGACAACTATTTCCCAATCCATTATTCAGGCAAAGTTTGTAGCCTCCCCCTTCAAGATTGAAGCCATCTTTTGATTGGTTTCCCTCTTGTACCGAGTATGACAATTTGCAAACTCTTCAACAAGCAAGGACCACTACCCTTGTCTCCCCTCACGCTCTCTAGAGGCTATGGCCACTTCTAGTACCTCTAGTCAAGCTCATTGTTGGTTTGTGAAGGCCTCTTGTCTACTTCAATCAATTAGTCTCTGCATTGACCCCCCCCCCCCAATTCAAGTACACTATTGATGATGCCCCTAGTCGACTCTTGTCGAACAACCAATAGTTGAATCAAACTTTTTATTTTAAACAGAATATCATCAGACAGTTTATTTAGGTTACAACGGTTGATCCTATGGGTTGGCTAAGCCCCGAGATAGTATTCTATGAATAGCTCTTTCTAGAGCTAAGACCCCCATACACACTTCAACACTGGATGCACACTCTTCAAATCCCCCTTGCGCAGTGATGTGTTGGTTCTCATCATCTTCAGGTCAAAACCTACCACCAAATCACCCAAGAGGACAAGATCTGCCAATTTTGTCAAGCGCTTCATCTTCATGCAATCTATTATGAGAATAGAGGAAACTTCTACTATCTTTTAAGGGAGTCCCAAAACTCTCTAGCCAGGCTCTTCCATTTTCCGAACCAAAGATGCTTGGCCTTGTACATGAAAGAGATCCTTGGATTTAGATCTTGCTTAGCACACCCTTTTCATCCATGTCTAGACTCGATCCAACCGATTATAGATTTGTTTCCAATGCTTCTAGCAGAGAGAGGCACCTAAAGCCAAACAAAAGAAAATACTACATTCGAAATCAGATCTATGAGTCCCTAGGAGGCCACTAGTGCTCTACCATGGTCATGTTGCTTCAATGCTCGAGACAACTCACATCGCACCAGTAGTTAGGGTACTACATCTAGGTCTCGATCACAAGCTTCAATGTCTAGACAGCGAGACATATCTCATACATTGTTTCAAGAGATGTTGATTGCCCCCCAAGCGAGACATCCCACTGGGGGTCGATGGTTCGTGACCTTCAGTTCTTCATCGCACTTGCATGTATCTGCATCATTTGTTTTGTTTCACTTCTCCATGTTGTTAAGACTTAGGTTTTGGATTCTTCTCAACATAGGATAGATTTGTTCATATCGTGATTTTCCAAGAGATGCTTTAGTGCTCCCACTTTGTATCCTCACAAATGTATTAGCGGTCTATTGATCTAATAGTGGTTATTTGTCAAACATTAATAAAAATATCTTATCTTATAGTAACAATGACATGAGCAAACTTTGGCATAAGTAGTTTGACCACTTTAACTACATCTTGGCTCCCTCACAGCTTGTGTATGGTGATTTGTGTTGTCCACTTCCTACTACTTCCTTCTGTAGGTTTTAGTATTTCTTAAACTTCATTGATGACTTCTCTAGAAAGACTTAGGTTTACTTCCCCTGAGAGCAAAGTTTTTTACGTGTTTTTGGCTTTCAAGGCCCATGTAGAAGAACAATCTAGACATCAACTTCAACACAAAGATTAACACTTACTACACTGCAAAGGATATCGAAATGCAACACATTGTTCCATACACAACATAGCAAAATGGTTTTGTCAAAAGAAATAATCACACCTTAAAAGAAATGGATAATTGTATGCTCAAATCTAAGGAACTCAAACCTTGTCCTTAGGTAAAAGTCGTTAATTCTGCAAATCACATAGTCAAT
Source organism: Picea glauca (assembly GCA_000966675.3). Lineage (NCBI taxonomy): Eukaryota > Viridiplantae > Streptophyta > Pinopsida > Pinales > Pinaceae > Picea > Picea glauca. The sequence goes on from JZKD02S1837354.1 coordinate 246,184, forward strand.
CGTACTCCCATTAAGGCTTTAAAAAATATCGCACCTTAAAAGAAACAGCTAATTGTATGCTTCAATCTAAGGAATTTAATCCTAGTTCTTGGGAAAAAACCAATAATTTTCCAAATCACGTAGTCAATCATACTCCCACTAACGCTTTAAAAATATAACACCCCATTAAGCATGGAGTAACATAAAACTAAATGTAAGCCACTTTCAAGCATTTGGCAATGAAGTGTGGGCACACATTCCTGATGAGAAAAGGAAAGCCTTACAACTTAAAAAGTGAGAAGTGCATTTTTATTAGTTATTCAACGAACATAAAAGGTTATTGACTTCTTGTATCTATTACAACAAAAGTCATTGTAACTTATCTATATAAAGGCACAAAAAGGCACTTATTTCACGTGATTTCCTACCTTGATTTTAGTAGACCTATAGTGTTTATAATTAGGTACTGTCATATATCTTTGTTGCAAGAAACACCTAAACTGCCCTAACCTACCCATGTACTAATACCGAAATCTCATGGAAACACCCAAGTGCTCATGAAGGGCATGGGACAGAGGAAATCTTAAAAACCCTAATCTATCAAAAATGGGACCTCTAATTAGTTTTGGGGGAACCATAGGAAGTCAAATAAACCCTAAGCTATGGAAACCGAAACCTCTAATTCATTTCAAAACCTACCTACAAGTTGAGGGGGAGAGAGAGAGAGAGAGAGAGAGAGAGAGAACGTTTTAATAACTATGTTTCTCCCGACATATCGTTTTGAGGGGGGCACGTTTCCAAGCATTCATGTTTCCAAAACTAGTATATGTTTCCACATTGTGTGCAACTTAGTCATTTATATATCTATATCCAATCTGCAACATATTCATCATTAGTCATACCCTCACAATATTCATAAAAATTAGAAACATTGAATATGGGACAGATATCCAAACTACTCGACAAGTAAAGCTTGTAAGCATTGTCAAGAATTTTTGCAAAATCTTGCAAGGTCGGATCCTCTTCCAGTTCAGTTTGTTATATGCCCCTTGTGTAAACCTCTCCTTCCTCAAATGAGTTAGCACCAAATCCTTGTCAACAAACATTTTGTCTCTCCTTTTGAAATCCGCATGCATTTTATATTTCTGATTATTCCAATGAAATTACTTCTTAACTTTCTCATAAACTTCCTTCATATAATCTACATAACTCTCTGGATATGCACTCTTCAAATCTAAAATCGATTACTTCAACAAGTCTGTTACACCCTTAAAAGATCTGCCATAAACAATCTAGAATAGACTTTTACCAATAGATCAATTGATTGAATTATTATAGAGAAATTCCACTTATGCCAAGACTAAATCTCATTGTTTGGATCCTTCTCCAACCTAAGTTCATAACAAACTATCTACGCTTATGTTGACCACCTTTCTTTGCCCCTTTGTTTGTGAGTGATAAGCTGACTATACTGCAATTTTGTACCCAATTCTTCCAGAAAGTCCACCAAAAATGCCCAAGCAACACATTGTCCCCTCTCTAGAGTTACGGTTTTTGGCAAACCATGCAACCTAACAATCTCTTTGAAGAATAAAATAGCCACATGTGTCGCATATGACATATTCTTAGAAGGATTAAAATGTGTCATTTAAAAAAAACGATCACATCAACAAAAATTGAATCATTACCTCATTGTATTCTCCACAAACCAAGAACAAAATCCATACTCAAGTATTCCATAGTGCTTCAAGTACAGCTAATGGCGTATACAACCCAATATTTTGACATCTACCCTTTGCCCATTAACAAATCCAACGACACTCCACCCATTTCTTCACATCCCTTGCAGTGCCTAACCAATCGTACCTTTCCTCCACTAACGCTTGAGTTTTATCAATGCAAAAATGACCACTTAAATCACCATCATGAAAATCATGAATTATATTATCTTAACAAACTTCTTGGTATGCACAATTGTCAATTCTTGAACAAGATTCCCTCCTGAATGAAGTGTCCAAATATGTTGGTTTTTCTTCTCCCCGTGGCTCTTTGCAAGTTGTCCAAGCTGCTACAAAATCTACATCAGTTGCATAAAACACTTTCAACTTTCCAATCCAACAACCTCAACAGACATGGTCAAAAACAATGTTGATCTCCTACTCAATGCATCTACTACATGATTAGACTTTATTGATCTATATTTCAGAACAAAAGAATAACTTTGCAAGAACAACCCACTTAATATTTCACTAGTTCAACTTCACTTGGTTGTTTATAAACTGTAGCACCTGATGATCCATGTATAAATCAAGCTCTTTGGGCAGAGAATAGTGTTGCCACTTCTTGAAATCTTGCACGATAGCATAGAACTCCTAGTCCTTAATACTTTTTCCTGGTCATTTAGTGTCTCCCTGAAGAAAGCAATAATCTTCCTTCTTGACTCAAGATTTATCCTATCCTTGAACCACTAGCATCACAATCAAACTTGAAAAACTTTATTAAATCCGGTAACACTAAAATAAGTCTCTATTACATTTGACTTCACAAACTTAAAATTTCATTGGGATGTTGATGTCCACTGAAAATTACCCTTCTCCATGCTCTCGATTAATGGTGCACATATGTCATTTAAATTATAAATAAAATTTAGATAAAAATTCATGATACCATGGAACTTTCTTACCTCAAAAACGTTTTTGAGAGTTGGCCATTCAACAATTGTCTTCACCTTCTCCAAATCCATCTTTAGAGCATCTTGCATGAACAATCATTTCTTAATATTAATCAACAACTTCTCTTTCTGTAACTGCTCCAACACATGTCCAATATGTTCTTTCATCATATTAAAAATCAAAATGTTATCAAGATAAACAACCACAAAATTTCCCAAATAATGCTTCAAAAACTAATCCATCAGTCTCATGAATGTGTTGGGCGCATTCCTCAACCAAAATGGCATAACCAACAGCTCATACAATTCTTCTTTTTCCTTGAAAGTTGTTTTCAATTCATCTCCTTCAAGAATCCTTATCCAATGATAGCCACTTTTCAAATCCATCTTTCAAAAAGCCATGGCACCACTCAAACAATCTATCTACCCCCTTTCTTTCGAGCAAGTACTGCACAAGGGCACAAGCTTTCTCTAATCAATCCTTTCTTTAGCGATTCTTGAACTTGTCAATTAATTTCTTCACTTTCGATTGGTCTCAATCTCTATGGCACTTCATTTGGTAGATTTTGTCTAGGAATTAGATCAATTTGATAAGAAAAACTCCTCATCAATGGCAATCCAAGTAGCAAATCATCAAAGATTACATCCTTAAACTTCTCAAGCAATTTCGCTCTTTTCTACTACGTTGTCTTTGGGAAAGACTACAAAGCAACATTTAGTTAACTTGGCTTTTAAGAAACTAGTTGTTTTAACATAACATTACCTTGTTGTTGTTACCTTCATCACTTTCCTCCTCTATTGGCAACCACTAAAACTTCCTTCCTTCTTTGTCAATCTAGTAAGTATTTATCTTTCCATCATGTGTTGCATTTCTGTCAAATAGCCAAGGTCTACCTAATAGAACAAGGCAAGCATCCATGGGCAGAACATTACATTTCAGATTTAGCTTCTTCATTATTTTGGTAGAAACTAAGTTTTTATTTACTACCACTATCAACAATCAATGAACAACAGTTACCTCCAACCTTGCACTTGGTTTTGAACAGTGTCTTGCCAAGTCTCTATCTTTAGGTGACCACTCTGACTTCAACAATACTCTTAGAAACATGTGGTTCTTCCCTTGTGTTGGAGATACTTCACACACCTAGGATTTTGTTTTCCTAAGGTTTTCCCTATGTTTATTAGTCATTATTCAGTGTCCTATATTTTAGGGAGAATATTCCTCTAGGAGAATATTCTCTTCAGTTCACACTTCAGTTTGATCAGTTGAGTGGAGTCTAGATGCCACATTGGGATTATCACCATGCAGCATTGAGATCATCACCAACTAATGCACATTGTCCTCGGGATCATCACCAGACTAGCGCATTACTCACGATTCCCTGATCTCCTCCTCACTTCACTCTGTTTCAGTCAGTTAACTGAAGACTAAGAGACTAGTTAACTCAGACTAGGTGGCAGTTCACTCACGTAACTGCCTGAGAGACTAGACTAGGTGGCAGTTTACTCGCGTAACTGTTGGTGGCAGTTTGATCAGTTGAGTGGAGTCTAGATGCCACATTGGGATTATCACAATGAAGCATTGGGATCATCACCAACTAATGCACATTGTCCTTGGGATCATCACCAGACTAGCACATTACTCATGATTCCCTGATCTCCTCCTCACTTCACTCTGTTTCAGTCGGTTAACTGAAGACTAAGAGACTAGTTAACTCAGACTAAGTGGCAGTTCACTCTCATAACTGCCTGAGAGACTAGACTAGGTGGCAGTTTACTCCTGTAACTGATGGTGTGTGTCCAGATCACTCTAAACCACCACTATGGCGCATTGGCTTCTCCTCTAGTGCGCATTAGTTGAGTTATACAGAGTATATCATGTGTAAATTATCATTAATTCATTTGGTTAATGAGAATTATTCCATTCTTTCTCTCCTGCTTCTCTTTTCTCATATTTTATCTGCAACTGTGTATGTCAATTCCCAGCTAGATCTATTCTGTGCAGGTTCAACACATTTACACCATGTAGTTGGACCTTGGACACATTATCTCCAACCACTGACTCTACTACTTGGGTCACATTAGTCATTCACATTTCTAGGACATTCGCTTGCATTAATTCCTTATGCATTATATTTGAAGCATGTACCCATGAATATTTCCCTAACTTTGCCATACCCATGTCCTTTTTCAGAATTATAACTCTAAAATTTTGATTTTCAAAACTTGCACTACCCCCATCTTCCTTCCTCTTCCTCTAACCACTTTTTAAACACTATCTTCCTCTTGTAGCATGTTGACATATTGTCAATTTCAATTTCTCTGACATTGATTGTGCATTCATCAAACTAATCACATCTTGTATGTAAATATCCAACCATTAGTGTGCCTTGCAATGGACTCAACATACGCAATACTTCATTCGAAACAAATTGACAGACTATGGAATTCTTTTGTATTCTCTTCGACAATCTTCTCTCTTTGCCAAAGGATGTCTTGTCTTAACAAACTTAAAGGAAAATTAGTAGGCAAGAATTTACCTACCATCTAATCCCATCTTTGAATTTTCTCCTTGCCATCTAATGGTCTCTCCAATTACAAAGTATCCCACCATAATTAAGGATGTCATCATATCTTCCCATAGTCACTTTCCTCATTCAATTTTGTAACCACTCCTCTTTGTTGTGCAATCTCCATAGCATCCAATCTTAAACATTTCCACATCATCATCTCCAACATTTACTCCTACTCTTCATGGTGCTTTCATTGGGAATTCCCCTACCTATTGTCCTTACCATCTCTTGTTCAACAAATTATTCATTGTAAATCATCTTTGCATTGCCTCTCGTCCTACAATCATAGTGAGGAACCCTTATAGTACCAATTAAACACAAGACACAAACCGTGCTTTAATACCACTTAATGCAAACACAGGATTTGCAAGAATCAAAATGCACAACCAAAGTACACAGTGATAGTCAAATTATAAGAGGCCGACACAAATTTGAATCCAAATAAAATCATCTTTATTAAATTAACTTAAGTACACAATCAAATTATAAGAGGTCGACACAAATTTGCATCAAAATAAAATCATCTTTATTAAATTACTTAGTTTAGAAGCAATGGTGACCTATGGGCCTTCTCCAAGTTAAATGGCCAAACAATAACAATATTACAAAGTTCCCTTTTTTCTTTTGTGTCACAATCTATATGTCAATCCTACAAACTCGTCCCAAAATCGTTGGAAAGTAATTCCCTTATATTCTCTTGTATTCGTCTACACACAAGATAGATCAACCAACATGGAAACCACATGCACTCAAACTATTGCAGTCAGGAACAAAATTGGAGGAGTTCCAATGAAGTAGCTCCAAACATCCGAAAAATAAAACACTAAGCAATGGCCACATGTTAATAAATAGACAAACTTGAGATCTCAATGAAGTTTCCTCAACGTCTCAAAGCACGCGTAAGGTTGACTCGACAAAAATTTTGTAGAAATTTCAGACCCCAACCCGGTTTCAAGTCTCACTGAGACACATAGTTTAATGTCCAACCCACATTGCAAATTTAAGTTGCCCATTAGTAAGCAGGAAATTAAATGCTCATGAACAGAAACACATGAAGTCTGCTACAACAATAACTCAAAAATAAATATGCGCCGAGAAATTAAAAAGACCCTGGAAAAACCCACAAGGGAAAAACCAGTGAGAGAGTGGAGGCTTTATTATTCAGAGCTTAGAGATAATTTTCTTACAGCAGTCATCTTCAGAAATAAAAATTCCAACTTATCTTGAAAACTGAGCCACAAAACTTCCTCAAAATCTGAGCAAGGCTCCTCGAAATTCATGCCAGAATTTTCTGAATAAATGCTACATGCTTGCTCCTCGACTTTTGTGTCAATGGTTGTATGATGCCTTTGGAATTCGTGACAGAACAGTCAACTCGTTTCTATACCAGAAAATACAGTACTACAACCTTGGATAGTGTGCCAACTTTCCAAAATTTAATGTACTCCTCGAAATATGTGCCAGAAAAACAGCAGTACAGTCCCTCAAAATCCATACAGTACAACCCAAATTTGTTGTACCTTCTTGACCTGTGTGTTGTATATGTGCCTTGGAAATCGTGCCCTAACCAGCAAGTTTTCTCTCCTTCTTAAGCTCGACTCTCTCTTTCTCTTGCTCTCTCCAAATCACATGAAGAATAATGCCAAGAATGGGAGGTGCCTCTTTCCCTAATACGACCTCATGAGGGGAAGGTGAATAGTCATCTAATCTAACGGTGGAGGATCGACTAGATCAACGATGGTAATGAAATGCCTCTTCATTCACCCATTTCACTTAACTTTCGTAAAGTCACATTTAGTTTCATCTCACATGAAATTAATTACTAGGGACCACATTTGGACACTTTCTCACCCCTAGGCACCTATGTGATGAGAAACACTTGTTCTAGGTACTTTTTCATTTAATTCAACACTGCCTCTTACCGAGGAAAGTGTACCTCACCACCCCAAGCTTATCTCTGAAAGGTACAAACTTGCCTCTCCCCAAAGCTTTAGTGAGGATGTCTGCCACCTGCTCATCTGTAGATATATATTGTAGCTCAACTGCTCCTCTCTTAACATAACCCCGGATGAAGTGATATCTAATCTCGATGTGTTTAGACCTATCATGAAAAACTAGATTCTTAGAGAATTTAATGCAACTATGATTGTCACAGTAGATCACCGTGGGCCTCATTTGCAGTCCAAATATCCCAACCAACAACTTCCGAAGCCATATGGACTAACAACTGGCCTGACTTGCTAGCATGTACTCAGCCTTTGCAGAACTCAAAGCCACTGACTTTTGCTTACGACTGAATCAAGACGCCACTCTTGAGCCCAATCCAAAGCAACAACCTGAGGTACTCTTCCTATCACTGACACATCCTTCCCAATTTGAATCTGAATCTGTGTAGCCAATCAATCTGACTCCATCCCCTCTCTCATAGTTCAGGCCATAATCCATCATACCCTTAAGGTACCCGAGCACATGTTTTGCTACCACCCAATGCCCTCTCCGAGGCTCTGACATAAACTAACTAAGTGAGTTGACAGCAAAACAAAGATCTGGTCTGGTGTTGACCAGATACATCAGCGAACCAATCAACTGACAATAGAACGTGGGATCAACCAACTCTGACTCAGAAGAATGACATGGGCCTACTATCCTCCATCTGAAATCTCCTCAAAATGTCAACAGCATATCTGCCCTGTCCCAGAAAGATGTGTTTAGGCTCCTGCCAAACCACCAATCCCAAGAAGTAGTGCATCAGACCAATGCCTTTCATCTCGAACTCTAAAGCAAGGCTCTCCTTGCAACCAGCTATGAGTCTCTCATCCCCTGTAATGAAGAGATCATCCACATATAGCACAAGAATGAGAGGATCCTCTCCAACCACAATGTAATACAAGTTAGGATCCACCTCACTCTTCTCGAAACCCATATGCGGCAAGTATGTATCTATTCTAGAATACCAAGCTCTAGGAGCTTGCTTCAACCCATATAATGCCTTCTTCAATCTACACACATGAGAATCTCTCCCATGCACCTCAAAGCCCTGTGACTGCTCAATGTACACCTCCTCCTCTATGAGACCAATCAGAAATGCGGTCTTCACATCCATCTGATGGATCTTCCAACCCATCTCTGTGGCAATGGAGATCACTGCCCTGATCGAGGTGTATCTGTCAACCAGAGTGAAGGTCTCATCATAGTCTACTCCCTCTACCTGTGAGAACCCCCGAGCTACGAACCAAGCTTTGACCTTCTCAATGCTGCCATCAACAGCATACTTGATCTTGTAGAGCCACTTGGAAGTCACCACTGACTTCCCCTCATGTCTCAGAACCACCTCCCAAACATCATTCTTCGTGATGGAATTGTACTCTTCCACCATGGCTTCCTTCCAGACCTGCTGACATATTTCCTCCTCAAAAGTGGAAGGCTCGAACTCTCTGATGTTGCTCACCATCGCAAGATAGCTGCAAAATCTCTCAGGTGGTTTACTCTCTCTCACAGCCTACCTAGGATTCCCCACTGAACCCTATGCTTCATTCAAAGTGTCTTGAAGCCACTTGGGCTTCCTCTTCTCTAAAGTAGCACCAACTTGGGATGTATATGCAGAAAGCCTTCGAGGTCTTTCTATACCCAACAAAGATGCCCTTCTCTGTCGTAGGATCTAGCTTTGTCCTCTTCTCAGAAGGAACATGTGAATAAGTAAGGCACCCAAAGATCCTAAAGTGCCCCACCTTAGGCTTCTTCCCAAAGAAAGCATACTCAGAAGTCTTGTCCCCCAATCACTTTCACCGAAGTGATACTGGATCCCTTAAGATACAAGAGCACATGCCCATTACGGAACAATAACTCATATCTCCTATCCTCGTTAGTGGAAACTAACACCAATTTCTTCTTCAAGCCCGAAACATATAGGACATCCCTCAACAACATGGGAGGTAGAGACTCCCTCTGAAATGATATTGTCCCACTACCAACTTCCTTGACCATTGAATCATCTCCAAGCACCACCTCAAGATCTCCAATCTCTATAAGATCGATGAAGTACTCACAAACACCTGTCATATGGCGAGAGGCACCACTATCAATGTACCAAATATTGGTAGATGATGCTCTAGAGGAAAGACACACCAACAATGAATAATCCTTCTCGAACCTGTGGGTAAACTCCTCCACATCAGTTGAAGCTGCAACCTGCTTCTTGTTAGGACATTGTCCAGCATAGTGCCCAAACTTGTGACAAGCAATGCACTTGACTTTGCTCATGTGCTTCTTCCCTTCACCTTTCTGCTTGTTCCCTCCCTTGGAACCCTTCTTGGACTTTTTCTTGCCTTTAGCTGCAAGCGCCACATTCTCCTCTTCATCACATGTAGATGAACTCCCATGCACATAGCCTCTTCGAGTTTCCTCCTGAATAAAAACATCCCAAAGATGGTCCCGCTTGGGAAGATTTTCCCTTGCCACAATGCCCTCAACAAAGACAGCTCATTATTTGTTTACCCCATTCAAAGCAGTCGTCACAAGTTCACTGTCAGCAACAACCTCCCCAACAGCGCCAAGTTCATCCCTCATCTAAGTAAGCTTGGTAGGATAGGTGGCAACACTTTCAGTCTTGGTCATTTTAATGCTCTTCGGTTTCTCCCTCAATACCATTTTCCAATTTTCATTGGAACTCTGGTATAGTTTGGTTAAGGATTCTCATAGGGATCGGACTTCCCGGTCACATGTGGAATCACATAGTCCTTAACAGCATCAAGGATAATTCTTTTAGCCTTTATGTTCTTTTTAGTGTAGGTTGCCCAAAGAGTAACATCTGTAGGCACCGTCACGAGATTCGTTTGTGAGTTCTCCACAATATCCCACAACTCACACTCCTACATAAGCAACACAATCCTCTCCTTCCATGAGCTGAAATTAGCAACTCCATCCAACATGTTCTCAACCCTCAAACCGGTGGCCATTGACCCTCTCAACTGAAACACAAGCCCACAATATTCTACATAGTGAAGTTCCTCCTCTTCTCAGCAAAATCCCTGCACTTTGTGGCTGATATATTTCTGCACTTTTCACACTTCAAGCTTTGATACCATGTAGAAATTTCAAACCCAGACCCGGTTTCAAGTCTCACTGAGACACATAGTTTAATGCCCAAACCACATTGCAAATTTAGGTTGCAAATTAGTAAGTAGAAAATTAAATGCTCATGAACAGAAACACATGAAGTCTGCTACAGCAATAACTCTGGTGAAGTTCTTCCTCTTCTCAGCAAAATCCCTGCACTTTGTGGCTGATATATTTCTGCACTTTTCACACTTCAAGCTTTGATACCATGTAGAAATTTCAGACCCCGACCCGGGTTCAAGTCTCACTGAGACACATAGTTTAATGCCCAACCCACATTACAAATTTAGGTTGCAAATTAGTAAGTCGAAAATTAAATGCTAATGAACAGAAACACATGAAGTCTGCTACAGCAATAAGTCTGCTACATTCTCCGCTTCATTACCTGTAAATGAACTCCCATGCACATAGCCTCTTCGAGTTTCCTCCTAAATGAGGTCATCCCAAAGACAGTCCCACTTGGGAAGATTTTCCCTTGCCACAATGCCCTCAACAAAGACGGTCCATTGTTTGTTTACCCCATTCAAAGCAGTCCTCACAAGTTCACTATCAGCAACAACCTCCCCAACAGCACAAAGTTCATCCCTCATCTAAGTAAGCTTGGTAGGATAGGTGGCAACACGTTCAGTCTTGGTCATTTTAATGCTCTTTGGTTTCTCCCTCAATACCATTTTCCAATTTTCATTGGAACTCTGGTATAGTTTGGTTAAGGATTCCCACATCTCATAGGCATTGGATTTCCCGGTCACATGTGGAATCACATGGTCCTTAACGACATCAAGGATAATTCACTTGGCCTTTATGTTCTTTTTGGTGTAGGCTGCCCAAAGTGTAGCATCCGTAGGCACCATCACAGGATTCGTTTGTGAGTTCTCCACAATATCACACAACTCACTCCTGCAGAAGCAACACAATCCTCTCCTTCCATGAGCTGAAATTAGCAGCTCCATCCAACCTGTCCTCAACCCTCAAATCGGTGGCCATTGACCCTCTCAATTGAAACACAAGCCCACAATATTCTACCTGGTGAAGTTCCTCCTCTTCTCAGCAAAATCCCTACACTCTATGGCTGATATATTTCTGCACTTTTCACACTTCAAGCTCTGATACCATGTAGAAATTTCAGACCCCGACCCAGTTTCAAGTCTCACTAAGACACGTAGTTTAATGCCCAACCCACATTGCAAATTTAGGTTGCAAATTAGTAAGTAGAAAATTAAATGCTCATGAACAGAAACACATGAAGTCTGCTACAGCAATAACTCATAAATAAATGCGCCCAGAAATTAACACAGATTTTTGGTCCAAAAATCAAGACCCTGGAAAAACCCACAAGGGGAAAACCAGTGAGAGAGGGGAGGCTTTATTATTCAGAGCTTAGAGAGAATTTTCTTACAGCAGTCATCTTCAGAAATAAATATTCCAACTTATCTCGAAAATCGAGCCACAAAACTTCCTCAAAATCTAAGCAAGGCTCCTCGAAATTCGGCCAGAATTTCCTGAGTAAATGCTACAGGCCTACTCCTCGATTTCTGTGCCAATGGTTGGACGATGCTTTTGGAATTCGTGACCGGGCCCAGAACAGTCAACTCGCGTTATGTACCAAAAAATACAATATGACAACCTTGGAAAGCCTGCCAACTTTCCAGAATTTAATGTTGCTCGAAATCTGTGCCAGAAAAACAGCAATACGATCCCTCAAAATCCGTACAGTACGACCCAGATCTGTTGTACCTTCTCCTCGATCTGCATGCTGTAAATTTCCCTTGGAAATCTTGCCCTAACCAGCAAGTTTTCTCTCCTTCTCAAGCTCGACTCTCTATTTCTCTTGCTCTCTCCAAATCACATGAAGAATAATGCCAAGAATGGGAGGCGCCTCTTTCCCTTATTCAACTTCATGAGGTGAAGGTGAATGGTCATCTAATCTAACGGTGGAGGATAGACTAGATCAACAGTGGTAATGAAATGTCTCTTCATTCACCCACTTCACGTAACTTTCATAAAGTCACATTTAATTTCACCTCACATGAAATTGATTACTAGGGACCACATTTGGACACTTTATCACTCCTAGGCGCCTAGGTGATGAGAAACACTTGTCCTAGGCACTTTTTCATTTAATTCAACAAATTTAACGAAAAATTTTGGTGACATTTAAAAGTTTCAAAATAAATATATATCATCAATCTTTCATCAATCAAAGTATCCCACCATAAAGAAGCATGTCCTCATATCTGCCCATAGTCACTTTCCTCGTTCAATTTTGTAGCCACTCCTCGTCGTTAAGCAATCTCCATAGCATCCAATCTTGTCGTCAAAGTACGAAACATTTCCACATCATCATCTCCAACATTTACTCGTCTTCATGATACTCTCATGGGGAATTCCTCTACCTACTATCTTTACCATCTCTTGTTCAACAATTTATTCATTGTAAATCCTCTTTGCATTGCCTCTCATCCTACAGTCATAGTGAGGAACCCTTACAGTACCAATTAAACACAAGACACAAACCATGCTTTAATACCACTTAATGCAAACACAGAATTTGCAAGAATCAAAATGCATAGCCAAAGTACACAGTGATGGTCAAATTATAAGAGGCCGACACAAATTTGAATTCAAATAAAATCGTCTTTATTAAATCAACTTAAGTACACAATCAAATTATAAGAGGTCGACACAAATTTGCATCCAAATAAAATCATCTTTATTAAATTACTTAGTTTAGAAGCAATGGTGACCTATGGGCCTTCTCCAAGTTAAATGGCCAGACTATAACAATATTACAAAGTTCCCTTATTTTCTTTTGTGTCACAATCTATATGTCAACACTACAAACTCGTTCCAAAACTGTTGGAAAGTAATTCCCCTATATTCCCTTGTATTCCTCTACCCACAAGATAGGCCAAAATGAAAACCACATGCACTCAAATTATTGAAGTCAAGAACAAAATTGGAAGAGTTCCAATGAAAGTAGATCCAAAAATCCAAAAAAAAACACTAAGCAATTGTCGCATGTTAATAAACGACCAAACTTGAAATCTCAATGAAGTTTCCTCGACATCTCAAAGCACACGTAAGGTTGACTCAATGGAAATTTAGTGAGAAATTTTGGTGTTAGACATTCAAAAGTGTCAAAATAAATATATATTGTCAATCTTTCATCGATCTAACGATCAATGCACTTCAATGCTACGACATCCAAAAAAATCCCCGTGCAATGCACAAATAAGACACGTGTCATCCCTTGACCACTGCCTCCGGTGTCTATGATATATGACCATCCTCTACATGCAACATACAAATTAGATGAACATCAAGGTTTTTGCGAGTGCGACTCAGCTCTTTCCCTCCTCGATTTCAGTCACAAATTTTTATGAGACTCGAGAGATGTGACTTCATCCGCATACAAAGCATTAAGGACTAGTGGAAAACAATAAGCCCAAACGTTGAACACAAATGAATCTTAATCTGAAACAAAACAAAGGTAACAACAAACTTAATAATGGAACCATAACAGACTCTGATCATGCCAGATAGTCAATTCACCGGGATGCTCCTGCATCACTCCCTCGCTATCTTTAAACTCACTTTATATGGAACCTTGCAAAGTCCAACTCCACAGTCTAGAATTTGTAAAGAATGGGCATGATTAAACAAACTTTATCACTGATTTTTGCAACTATGGTTTCAACCCTAACGAAGCAACAAGAGGCTGCAAATATAACAGAAAATGGGTTCCAGTGACTCACCGACAATAAACATTCTAAACCAGCTAAAGCCTAAAAGTATTGCCACAAATTTCTTTTTTCAACATAAAAAAGCAAACATAACCAAAGAACAACAAAAATTTTGCATGATTATTGTTCCAAGGGCGTAATCATTCACACGTGGAAGTTTCAATCTCTTTAACAGAGTACTTGTAAAAAAAATCCATACAGCAGAGTTGTCGCTCACAATTTAGAAACTTGGGAAGAAAAGATATTCTGTGGGCAATTTAGACTCGTTTCTGGACTTTCACTAGTATAAAGCATCAAAAAGTAACAAACTCGTAATATGAGTACAAACTCAGGAAAATACAAACCTTGGACCAATGGTAGATGACATCCATCAAATGTGGACGATTTGTTGACTCAACATACTGTTCTATATCAACTTCTAACTTGCACTCACGCTGCACCTGCAATGACAAAACATATTCTATTTATTTTTGCAACATCTTTCATAAAAATATTTCAAAATGAAACCCAATCAGAAGCCTTGAAATTGGAGTTTCTCAGATAATGAGTAGCTTTTACTAGGTCGTGCAAAGAATAACCTGTGCAATCAATCGCGCACTATCCTGAAGTTGACGCAATGGCTTCACAAGCTCATTAGTCAAATGTACTTGTTCAGATGATTTATCACATTGAATGAAGCAGCTTGCAAGTGCTGCTACTTGATGATGATCCAGCTCATTGAATGTACCTGCATAAAACATGCTGACTGCTTCACTATTACAAATAATAAGAATTAGACTCACAAATCACCTGTCGTCAAAGACATGCATGACCTGCATTCATGCAGGAAAACTTACCATTGAACATCAATTCTGTTACAAGAAGTTCATCTCCTGTGTCAATGAGACATGCAGCCCGACCTTTCACTTGCACCACGCCATCAGAATCAATGTGTCCAAGTCGCTTAAGCACTCTTGAGCGATTTTTTAACTCTTCCCTAAATTTGTGAAGCTGCTCAGAGGGCTCAGTATAAGAAATGGTGTCTATTTTCAGATACAGAGCTTTGAACAAATAACAAAAGAGCTAAATTGTGTTATTATGGTGGTCAAATATTTGTAGAAAGCAATTTTTTCCACATGTTATTTAAACACATGAAAAGGGCAGAGAGGGAGAGAGAGTTTCCTAAGGAATGAAGAGTATGCACATTTTAGAATGTTATCGACGGAAGAAATGAATTTCAAGATCTTTCAGCATGTGGAGTGCAAATAAAAAAACAAAAGAAATGGAGCAACTTCTCTGTTTCATCTGGGAGAAGTAGATGCACTTAGACCAGACCTCACCATACAAAATTCATTACGGAGTGCTACTTTTAGAGAAGTTATAGATATTCTTCAAGTTGGAGCCAAAGTGGATATGCTAGTTCTCCTTGCTTCTGTGGGGAGGGGGGTTTTTGTGACTGCCCTTAGGTTCTAGGTTTCAACTTTTGACAATCCTGCCATACCTATATATTGAATTCTAATGTAATATATGCTGCATTTTTAAGAACTGAAAAAAAGAACTTTTCCCAGGGATGTTGTTGTCATCAACAGCACAGGCATAGATGAAGCCTAGTCAACAATTTCCTATATATAGTCATGGAAGGAATAGAATGATGTTCATACTGACTTTTGGAGGTTGAGACATATAATAACAAACAAGAAGGGAGAAGGGGAAGCAATGTATGTTCTTTTACAAGGACTTATCCTAATCAAGTTCAGATCGTTCTAAAGGATAAAATGAAAGCAATGGCCATCCACAGAAAACATTACGGCCTGTAGCTACTTTTGACCAATTTCTAAAAAATAAATTCACCAAAGGGCTATTTTTCATAAAACATCAGCAATTTTTTATCAGATATGTACTGTACCTCATAATAACATTATTACCATCATGATATTTACTTAATATTAATCTTTATAACTTTGACCTAATGATCCGACCCGTGTCTTTGTGCGGGAGTTTGTGAAGGCAAAAAGAATTAAAATCAAAATAAAGGAAATGTTTGTTTTTTATCAGAAGATAAGAAATCAAAGTTTGTCAAAATTCACATGGCAAGAGGATAAAGGGGCCTAAGATGCAAGGCAGACAGCAGAAATCAAGTGCATGATTTTCCCTTCATGTTAGTAATGCATAAATAGAAAGGGTTAGAGCCCATTTCTTAAAAATTCGAAAAAACAGAGTTTATGTTTTGCCCTAAAGATCTAGCAAAAGTGCATAGAGCATAGAGGGAACAAGAAAGAGCGGAGGGTTTAGCACCCAAGGGGAAAACTATATGCCCTAATGTCACTGTCAATGATGACACCAAAGATGATCCAATTAAAGAGAAACGAGGTACTATCAGGCTGCTAAAACTGATCTGTCTTTGATGAGATTTTAGCTCTAAGTTTGAACTTCCAAAACTGTCATTTGCTGCCTTTTAGGACAGCAAACTGTTTAGTAACTTTCTACTGATAATTTTTTGGGTGAAGTGTCCTTTTGAGGTGCCTTTGCAAGTGTTTTCATAACAATGATTAGCACATACAATAATACTCAAAACACATAACACTCACAATCTCTACAACTCTAAATGCTGTTCTAACACTTCTAAGCATGCATGAAATTGACACGTGTTTTTGGTCAACATGACCCTAGAAAAACCCCCCCATGGGCAAAACCAGTTTGGAGTAGATGTATACATTTGGAGATCTCAAAGCATGAGTATAAAATTATAAATAGGAAATAAATACAAGTGAACCTGATACAACAGCAACCCAACTTGGATGCTTTTGGAGTTCCCTGTAGATGTGCCAGCTAGATGAAGGCTTGCGCCCCTCTTGGTAGCCAATAGTGTGGAAGCCTTGTGGCCTTGCTCTAGGTGTTCCTCTTCCCTCCACAAAAGCTCCCAAATGGTAGAGCGCCCCTGCCCACTAGCTTTGCCTTCCTCCTTGCCTCATGCGCACCCTCCACAAGCTAAAGTGCGCCCTTCCATGCTCAAGTGCGCCCTGACTCCTATGAGTGCGCTCAAGTGCTAGTCTACCCTCCACGAATGTAGAACCTCAAGCTTAGGTTGCCTTGCTTCCCACAAGTGCGCCTCCTCAAGCTTGCTTGCTCCACTTCAATGGTGCGCCCCCTTCTCTCAAGAATGTGCCTAAGTGCTCCAAACCCTCATCCTCTCTTCTCTTCACTTCCTTCTCCTCACCCCAGTCTCTCAAGTGAGCAAGTGAATAATGAATCTCTTCTTTGCCCTATTCCCTCCTTTAGCCTCTCTTTGGCCAAACCCTAAAAGATCAATGGCCTAGATCCAATCTAGCCAAGTCTAATCAATGGGTGACATTTAATCCAAAAATCTCAATGAGGAAACCCACTATCCTTAGTTTGCTTTATGTCCTTTAACTCACCCACAAAGTGAATTAAATCACTTTAATGACTTAAGTGACATATTTCACTTTTGACTTAAGTCTCCTAAGTCAAAGTGAAATTAGAATCATAAAGTAAAGTAATGAGGGTAATAGTCCCCCCCTTTGTGTTTAGAGACTCACAAACACAAGGGGACCACTTTCCAAGGTAGCCAAATCTCAACACTCCCTCTTACCTAGGAAAGTGCCCTTCACCACCAATATCATCCCTATAGTAGACATGGTTGCCTACTGGAAAATACTCGGTGAGTATGGTTGTACCCTGATCATCAAAAATGGTCTATGTCACAGATCTGCTCAACCTGCGTGATCTATAGATGTAAGTGCATCTCCACCTATCCAACATCACCTAGATCTTGGTATCAAACCAAAGATCTCAACCTTGGTCTCCCACCAAGGATTACTACCTCCTGGCATCTCGCCAACAGTCATTACTCTTGGCATCTCACCAAGAGTCTCCCCCTCTTATTATCTCACCAAGAGTATCTGGATCTCGACATCTCACCATGATCCTCATCTTGGCTTCTCACCAAGTGACTTCCACCTGAAGTGGATCCAGAACCTGATCTACTCGTCTTCGTAGCCAAGTGAGGCTCAAGCCTCTGTGGTGCCCTGTTGCTCCTCCTCATCAATCTGTGATGCTCTGAAGCCCCTGCACCAACCCTCTGTCTCGACAACTCTGAAAATGACGATGCCTGAGTGGACCAGTCACCCCTGAAGATGGTGTCCTCGAAAACTGAGTCTGAGGTCCCTCTAAATCACTAATATGAGTCAATAGGTCCTCCTCAACTCTGTCTCTCCACCTGACGCTAGATGGTGTAACAGCTGCCAAAGAACTTGTTGAAATAATGTAACTGCGAAGAGCATTCTTATTATTTTGTTATTGGATTAAATCCCCATTGTGGATTAATCATGTCATTATTATTATTTTTATTATTAGATTAATCC
>JZKD02S1837354.1:311741-346568 GCA_000966675.3 Picea glauca
GCACTCAAACAATTCTTTAGAGTCTAAAAATTGTTATAAATGCATGTTTAAGCCGAAAAACCCATTCACCATTTGAGCCAAGAGGAAAAGACTAAGAAGGTTAACACATCTCTGGAGATTCTTAGCATTTGGTGATAGGTAAATCTGCATTCCGTTTTTTTTAGTTTGTCATTTCTTAGTTTTGTTCCAACTAAGTGTTCTTCCATTTAAACCATGGCTAAATTATCAAGGGTTGTTGCTCAAAAGAAGGGGAAAATTGTTCGAGTTGGTGTTCCTCCTTCCCCTCCACATCAAAGTATTGTAGTTAACCAAGACATCAAATACCCACTTTGGAAATATGTAGCTAGAAGACCAATGCCTATAGGGAGGGTGGTGGCTACTATTGGAGACCCTCATTTTGCAAAGTTGAATTTAAGAATATCTATTTTTGCATCAAGGGCCATTTTTTGGACTT
Organism: Picea glauca; assembly: GCA_000966675.3. Lineage (NCBI taxonomy): Eukaryota > Viridiplantae > Streptophyta > Pinopsida > Pinales > Pinaceae > Picea > Picea glauca. The sequence goes on from JZKD02S1837354.1 coordinate 312,196, forward strand.
CAAAAGAGGGATTAGAGCATTTCCAAATGTTTCTCAAATCCAAAGAGAAAGCCTACAAAAACACAATAATGTTGGTGAAGAAAAAGTTGCATAAGCATGTTTAATATATAAACACTAGCATCATCTATCATCTTTGAGGAAGTCATACAGCAAAAGTGGGAGGGGCACTGAATTTGATGATGGACCAACAAAAGAAGCAAGGAGAAGGCTTGATCCAAGCGCTCCAATGGACAAGATCTTTCAAACAAAGATGTGGGATGAGATGAATCTTACCATCAATTACCTTCCATTTATCATTGCACACTCTCCTTTATTTATTGAGATGTGTCATGCTTTAACTGAACAAGCTTGGGTTGGGTAGGTACCTCCTCATTCAAAGAAGCTTAGAACCATATTGTTGGTTAAGGCAGCTTAGAATCACATTGTTGGCTAAGGAAAAGAAGTAGTTGGATAAACTCCTGACACCTATTAAATCAGCATGACCATCATCAAGGGTTAGTATTGTTTTTGTTTGATGGATAAATCCATAAGCATGTTATCCCTCATCAATTTCATGGTGTCATCAAAGAATGATGCATACTTCTTTAAAGCAGTGGATGGTCTTGGACAATATAAGCATGCACAATTTATGGGTGACTTGCTCATCGTTTTTGTTGAAGAATCAAATATTGATGATGTGCAAATTATCAAAGATAATGCATCTATGTGCAAAGATGTCATCATGATTGTGGAAACTAAATATCCATGAGAATTTTCAAAACCTTGTACTGTTCATTCTTTGAATTTAACACTTTAATCTATTGCTTCAAACATGACATGGATAGGAGAGTTAATTGATGATGCACAACATATCTACAATTATGTATAAAACGATACCCATGCCCTCAAAATCTATAAAGAGTACACAACTCTATCATTGTTGAAGAATGTAAACACTTTTTTGCCTCCTCGTGCATCATGCTTAAGAGGATGGGGGAGGTGAAAAGCGTTACATCATCCATGGTTATTTCAAAGGGAATTCTAGAGAAAGCAAGATGTAAATGTTGCAAAGAAGCTCAAGGATAACGTATTGGATGATTGCTTGTAGGCGAAGGTAAATCTTGTCATTGAGATCATGGACCCTATCCTTTCTTTGTTGCGGTTCACCAATAACAACCAAACCATATTGGGAGATATTTATGAGGGGTGAGACTCCATGATCGAGTCTGTGGAGACAATTATTTTTGAGAATGAGTGCCTAAGTATGGGATATACACAGAGCTCTTGTTCAACACCATACGAGATATTCTTGTCAACGAGTGGGAGAAGAATTATATACCTTTGCATTCTAGGCTTCATTGAACCCCAACTTCTACAACAAGGAGTGGCTCAATGTGGGGCCTACATGCAAATTCCATCCTCACATGGAAATGGGGATTTCATAGGGGAGGAAGATCGCATTGAGCAAGATATAACAAGGCAAAGCCTCCCTTAACTAGATGGAGGGCTTCATAAAGTTTTCCACTTGCATTAGGAGATTTGGAAACTATTATATGATTATAGATAGGTGCTTTAGAAGCCTTAGAATTGGTGGGAAACAAATGGGACAACATGCACTATTTTACAACAGTTAACCATAACGATCATCTTTCACGTTACTTCATGCTTTTGTTGCGAGAGGCATTGGAGCACATACGCAAATGTGCAAGCTTCGAAGAAGAACAAGCCTCAAAACTCTAGAGTAAAGGCATTGGTGTATGTGCACACCAACATTAATCTTATATACAGGGCAAGGGAAGAGTGGTTGAGGGGAAGGACAAAGATGTGGGAAATATTCTTGATGATATGGGTATCGGCATCACCTTTCAATTGGCATTGACCAACTTGGATCTTAATGAACCGGTCCTAGAGCCAGTCACTTTTGATGATGGTATCAATGATCCTAATGAGAGGTCGTCCTCCACGGCATCAGATATAGATCTTCGCATAGAGGGTGTTAGTGCGCAGTGGGCAAACCCTAAGTTCAAAGATAACATACCAACAAAACCCTTAGACACCATCCCTTTCGGCATCACCTGCAAGCAAGTGAAGTCTCACCCGAGGCATTTAGAGGGGTTGCAGAAGCCAAGTTTCTGCAATGATAAGGGGAAGTGAGGCATTCAACATGTTCTTACTCACCATCTACTCATGTGTGCAGTTTCCATTAGTTAACAGTTACTTATCATGCAACATTCTCTATGTACAACATTACTTTACTTGATATCAATTCATTTACCAGTTACTTCAGTGTGCGACATTATCTCAACATATAACAATGACATATTCAGAATACTTAAGTATTTATCACCATTGCAGAGTAACAGTAAACATCAAAAGAAAAACATCACGACACAAGGGTTTAACATGGTTCACCCAACTTGGGCTACGTCCACAACGATTGGCTTCTTATATTAGTCATTCATAATCTTCTTACAGTTGTGCATTGCGCTTACAAAAAGATGCAACAATAACATTACCCAAACCTGCCTAGTCATTCTATTGCAGTGCAAGCCTCACTCTTCAATCATACCTCAAAACTTCCTCCTTAACTTACGAACTCAAAAGAACTTCACACACACCATCACATACTCTCTTCAGCACTCTCACTACCCAAAAACCCATTACAATTTATAGTTTTACAAAAGGGCTAAACCTGTTACAATGTGGACAAAATGTCCCAAAATCCTAACTACTTTTCGCCTTTTGCGCGTTGACTCCCGCATATGCTTCAACTACTTTGTATGCGTTGCTCCTTACCCAAAATGTCGCGCGATTTGTTCATGCACGATTCCCAAGACTTATCCAAAATGCCTATCCAACAGAGGGCCTAGAGGAAGAGGACAAGGAGCGTAGTGCTAATGGTGGTGATCTTGATCATTTCGATTATGATTATGATGTGAAAGCAAGCGACCATAAGATTCTATTATGAATCTACAACATTTTGTATTTTCCACAGGCATTCCTTATACACTATAATACTTATCAATAACTTGTTTCAGCTTTCAACTTTCATCTTATCTATGTAATACATTTTGATGGCAACGAATGAGAAAATTACATAACTTTTGACCCATGAGTTTGTGGTTTGATTGTCTATATGATTATGTATGATCTATCATTTTAGTTATAATTTTATTCTTATATGTTTGATCATTTGATGTAATTCAATTTTCTAAATGTACAAAAAAGTTAAATCTATATCTCTACATTTCATTTCTATAATTTTTTTAAAATTATATATATGTGTGTGTATCCCATTTTGGGGAATCAACGTACCCATATCAAATACTCAAATCCTCGTTTCCTTGTATCCATGTGTTACGCAACTTACATTAGGACATTGTATAGACTCAATGTAGTCTACTATTTGGCATTACTAATTTTGCAATTTTAGATTCAATTTTTTGTGGATAATGTCATATTGTACAATATTAATTTTATTGCTACTAGAGGCATGTCATAGAGCTCGTTTATGGCAGTTAACTCAATTAGCTAGCACAACTACCTAATGCACATTACATAAAGGCATGCTGATGCACCTTTAAGCAAGCAATTATTAAGAAGCAAGCACTAGTGACCACACAATTTCGGATTGGAAATGAAGGGAAAATCTGATCTAACGTAATCCTTTATAGAGATGAGATGTATTAACACATTTACAAACCAGAACTCCTACATTTTCAATAATCAAAGCACATTATATTGGAGTATTAACACTCCAATATTAGGAGTCAAGGTTTAATAAAGTAATATTAGTGTGTAATAAAGGTCACGTATATGTTCAGAGACCCATTATCAGTTAACAAAGTGTCATAGAACTCATTTATGGTAGTTAACTCAATTAGCTAGCACAACTACCCGATGTATGAATAAAAAGTGTTCTACCTCATTGTAACAACGACTCCATTATAATATGATATTATATTTCACATCTCCCTTTCATTTGTGTATTAATAGTTACGATTTCATAGCAAAGCATGTTAACTTTCGAGGTTACTATGAAAGTGTTTACACCATGCTTGAGTTGCTTCATTAGATTTGGGGTACATGGTGTATGTTCAACCCATAGCTGGACCGAGATGGGTGGGCACATGAGAGATATTCCTTGATGGATCTAAGTAGTTGAGATAGCTTGCTCGATGGATGCTTTGCCTCAAATGGCTGCTAACTTAGTGTTCTTCCTTTATGCATTGGAATTCTCTTGATAGTTTGGTGGACACCCTTCATTGGGGCCCCATGGAGGATCCACTTGCTTGGAGAGCGCCCTACATGGGATGAGGAGCATTGCGCAACGTGGAGGAGGGAATCAAGACCTAGTTGGCATGTGGTAACTTGGATAACTATTCAGAGAATTGGAGATGGCTTGAAAACACACAGGGCTTTGATAGTACTCTTGCAGGGGAAACTGACCCAATGGAGTACATCGCTTAGGAGGATCGACGGCATTCGTGGAGGCTTGTGATGGAAGGATGTTGACTTGCCTTGCGTAGCTACATCACCTTGGAGCCATGATTGTGCATGACATCGCCTTGGAGCATGACACATGTACTTTAGAGTGTGGCATCTCACTTGTATTGGCCTACAAGTGCTCATTGTAGGTTGCTTATAAGGGCTAAGGCCTAAATTGTATTGTTGACCTCCCTTACCTCTCGTACAAATAGAGGAAGGAGAGAGTCTTTTCATTCATATATGTTCATTCACTCACTTGTATTCACTCTCGTGATGAGATGTGACCTATAGAAGAGTGGGCACTAACCTCTCTCTCTCTCTAGAGTCTTAACATGTGCTTGATCTCTCTCTCTCAAGTCGTGAGGGTTTCTTGGTCTTCTTGGAGTATCTTGGAGAATCTTGATGGTCTAGGGTTAGGGTTTATCCCTTGGAGATTGAAGATTAGGGTTTTGTAATAAAACCCTAAGGTGAAATTTTGAAGAATAAGGAGGAGAGGACATCCTGCCTTGGAAGATGTGTTGGAGTGTTTCTTGCATAATGGATCTTCTTGGTTGCTAGGGTTTTGTTGATTTATTCTAGCTAGGGTTTGGAGAGCTAGGAGGATTTGTATTAGCCTTGAGAGAAGGCTATGGTATGTACATGTACTTCATCTTAAACATATTAATGAAATTTCCAGCTGTCCAAAACTTGTGCAATTTCCAGATTTTATTTTCAGTTATATATGTTCTTTATGCATTGTTATTTACAGCCATATATGTCTTGCTGATTTGACATAAGTAAAAGGACTAATGGTAAGTGATTTGACATCTAAGAGAAGAATACAAGGGGCTGGTTTACTGCTGTCGCACTGCTGTAAAAGCAGTATTTTCAGATCTGGTTATTGGCTGACACGTTGCCCTAAAAGGGCAGAAACTTATCTCTTTGGTTTGATATATTTTCTCCATGATTGACAGGAAGTTTGGGCTATTTGGAGGTGAAACATTGTACTCTTTCCACTGCTGTTTTGTACCTTGTTTTGCAGCAGCACTAAGGTTGAAAATTCACAGGGCTAAGATCCGAGAAACCTTCTAGGTTGAAGGTGAAATTTATGTTTTGCATTGAATTTTGAATTCCAAGAATTTTCACGAAGCATGATACCAGTTTTGTGGCAGTTTTGTGGTCTATGAAGACTAGAGAACATGCCTATGATCGCTAAAGACTAAGAAGGGAGTCTCAGAATTGATGGGCTGGGAAGAAATTCAGGCAAATTCATTCAATCTATAATTTAAACAAATAAAAATACTTTTTCTAATTTTTCAAAAGTCCATATCTTGTAAGGGTTGTGACTTTTATTAAGGAAAATAAGAAAAACAGCTAGGCATTGGAACAAATAAAGTTCAAAAAGCACATATGCAGGAAACCCGACAGCAAGAGAATGACACAAACAGGCACAATAGCATATCAAGCACGAAGCAGCAACACAACACACAGGCAACAAACCAGCGATGCAGAAGAACTCCACATGAACCCTGATTGAGTATACCAGACGGAGGAAACAAGAACTGCGATTCTCACCAACAGAAATTCCAGATGCCATTAAGTAGACCAGAGCATAAGAATAGATGTCAAACATCTCATACAGTCCGCAACCAACCAAACAGTGTGAAAAAGATAATCGTGCCTTAGAGACATGTTAGACATCTACTTGAGAGAGAAGACTGTGAAATGCAGCCCTGGATGTCTAATGCCTGTGAGAAGCAGTGAAAACGAGAACAAATAAATCCATGGCAGACAGAAACAAAGCAAAACATCATACCTGACGTGAAGAACTTGTGAATGGACACAATCAGCCTCGGGAGAAGGGAAGACAAAATGGTGCCCTAGACAGAAATTTGTGCCCCAGTAAGAGAATGCAGATATGGAACAAAATTGTGCCTTAGAAGAGCAGAAGTTTAAATTTCAGATGGAGCAAACACACCCTAGGCTTGCACGGAGGTATTTTTCTGGTTTTAAAGTTTTATAGTTTAGTCCACAAGGTACTTTTATTCTGAAAAAAAGGAAATGAATAAAGTCGACTTGGCCTAGTTAAGAAATTCTCATCCATGGAGAGTAAAACTTCAATTACATTTAAGTGCATCAAATGTATCAAATATAGTAAGTAGAATATAAACCAAACTTACACAACACGAAAAATTAGTTGAATAGACATTCAACAACAAGATAAACTCAGTAATTGGTTTAGGACTGTATGATACTCAACTTTGTCATCTTGATTTGTCTAAAAGCTGAACAGAAATATGGGAACTATGTGGATCACAAGTTCAGAATGCAAAGTTTGTTTCAAAGAAGCAGTATTTTGGATTTAAAATGATCAAAGGAAAAGCAACATCCAGTCTTGTTAACGCATTAAAGGCATTAATACAACAGTGAACTGATGTGGGTATAAAAGTTGAAGACGATGCCAACACGGTTCTATTAAGCAGTCTACCCCCAAAATATAACAATATCATATTCACACTTAGTCATATTAAATCACAATGCCTAGAATCCATGATTTCATCTCCTATGGCAGAGGTGAATCATGCAAATGATGAAGAAGATAGTAAGAAAAAACTTTTCATTAATAGAGATAAAAGTAAATCAGATAACAAATCAGGCAAACGACAAGGCAGTGCTAAAAAAGGAAGGACCTGTTTTTATTGTGGAAAGTCAGGCCATCGATCCTAGGATTGTAGTGTCCAAGTAGCTGATGTGCTTAAAGGAAAAACAAAGAGTAAGATTAGCAATTTTTCTTGGAATTCAGACAATAAAGAGATGGATGTGAAAGAGGATAATATTGAAACTAAAAAAGGCACTATTTTAATTAGCAGCTCAGGTAAGTCTCTGGGCAAAGGGCACATTAGTTGGAATGCCCAACTTAATAGATGTTCAAGGTAAATCCAACTAAATCTCTCCTCCATTTGTGGATATTTATTTTTTGTACACATCATATGATTTTCCTTGAGTCGGTTTTAAGGGCTTCTACATAAAGGTCCAACAGCTTCTTTCTGCCTCCTCCATGAATGTCCTATCTCACCATCATGAGTGCCCATATCTAAACCTTTGACTTTGAGATGGTCAAACTCGGAGGCAAGTGACCCACCATCCACTCATATAGCACCCATGTTCTAGCATAAGAATTGAGATAACCATGCCATCAAGGCCCCACACATGATATCTTACGAACTGCAATGCCCCAGGGAATTGTACAAATTGCATCCAAACACCCCATTAAATTTGGCTGATACCTTCTATAGCATCATGGAACAATAGTATCCCATTAGATAAAACCTAGCATCCTGTGACCATAGTAAGTTATAACTCATTAGTTAAAGCCTAGTATCTTGCAACCATAGTAGTCCATTAGTTAAAACCTTCATGTACCTTAAGATAAACCTGTATGGACATCAGCTAAAGAAATAGATAGCTGAAGACGCATATTGACAGCATGTTACTTGATGTCTAATATTATGTAGAAACACCAAGGTTTGTGGAATTAAGTATAAAACTGTTTGAAAGATGCTAATGGATCTTCTCTAACAACTTGATACAAATTCAAATTTCAAACAGAAGAAAATATTAATCTCATCTTCCCTTAATAACTCCCTAGTCAATCAAAATCTTTGATTGAGTTACAACAAGAACATGCAGAAAACATTTTGAAACTCCGATATAGAAACTGTGTTTAAGGCATTTGAAATGAACAAAGTTTGTTTAATGAAGAAATATCCAACATAAGAAAGACAGACGACTGAAATCCATATAGGACAAAATATATAAATATAATGAATAAAATGTGAATGAATGACATGATCACAATACCATGTGACAGTGTACTTACAGCACTGACTGGTCACAATGATTGATAGGTCATGTCCCTTGATTAGGTCATGTCTTTTAATAAGGATATCTCGTTTCATTTATTATATTAATATTATTATTATTTATTTAATGTTCGGTATATGTGTATGCTCATTACATTGCCTACCCTTTTAAGATGCTTTATTCTCTAAGCATAAATTCGTTTTGGCTTGTAATGCTTTCTCATGATTCTTCATTCTTGAGTTGGTGATGGTTGAGGACATGAGATGAAATGATCTTCTAAGCGTTGAGCAGAATTGTCAAATGGTGAAAGGGTCTAACCACCCTAATTCGATCTTCTAAGCGTTGAGCAGAATTGTCAAATGGTGAAAGGGTCTAACCACCCTAATTCGATCTTCTATGGATTGTGTGGCAGCGACCTCTGTTTTGAGACCAAATTCTATCAGAATTAATATTCTTTGAAATGTAGTTTGTTCTGAGCAACATTGATACACAGATCAGTTAAAGTATCGAATCAGTTAAAGTATCAACTCCTGTGATTTGGATGTAGATAATGCATCTTTGTAACATGTACTTTACTTACCATATTTGTAGTGCTTTCTTGTTTCACATAAATACATATTAAACAGTAAATAAATAATAATAATAATATAATAAATGAAATAACACATCCTAACTAAAAGACATGACCTAATTAAGGGACATGACCTATCAACCATTGACCAGCCAATGTTATAAGCACAGCGTCACAAGGTATTGTAATCATATTATTCATTCATCTTAATATTCTTACTATTTCTCAATCATATTGAGCGGGTGAGCAAATAATTACTCCAGCAATAGCAATTTTCACCAATCAAGGTTCGTAAGAAATAAGCATACTCAGAAGCCAAAGTAACAACTTGAACAATGTTTCAAATGTTTCAACTTGAACAGTAAAAAATCGAAGAAGAATCAATGAGGAGGCAGGGTCAAATGAAAGTGAGTCACCTACTCAGAAACTCATCCTATACATTAGAAGATAACACCAAAAGATTAAGAGACATACCAGCCTACCAGGAACCAGAAATAGAAGAACACGCTCAGGCCTAGTAATTTCATTCATCATTTGCTTCTCTAACTCTGCTATACTTAGTCTCAATTTATGATAATCTGCAAGAGAAGTCTGTAGAAAATTATTAGAAATGTCAGCTAGACAAAACTACATCTAGGATGGTTTGCCTGACCACAATCAACACAAAGAACTTACCTCCTCAGATGCACCAAGCAAGGCCGCTTCTTGCTCCAATTTTGCAATCTTCTCTTCAACTTCTGGGAGTGCCTGCAAATACTCATTAATAATACTAACATGGAAATTTGGGAAAAGTCACAAGGAATCTCCAAAATTCATAAAGATAATAAAAGAATCCAAAGGACAAAGTTAAACCTTATCATGTTGAAACTGATGGAAAGAATTCTTGATGCAATATTCAGAATCAAATTGTCCCTCAGCTCGGCTCATTAAATTTAGTAGTGTGTAATAGCTCAACCTGAAGGTACTAACTAAAGGTGCAGGTTTTCCCAAGATCATTTCCTTGCAAGTCTTCATGTCCATCTGCATGTTTACAACAAAAAAACTGTCATGCAAGAAGCCTACAACACCTTGCAGTTGAACTTGGCTTCTGTAAACAAGACGTGTCAATCAACAGAAAAGGCCACTGTATTTCGAACTTGCCATGAACGTAAAAGACTTAGTCCCACTCAAACTAATTGAGATGATTGAAAATTCAAGATGTGGAGGAATGTTTTTCATTTCTTTGCATGAACACTTCCTTCAGATAATTACAAAGTGGTAGGTGGCTTCCACTCTACAAAAGGAAGGTACAAACTTAGTTTAAAGAAGATGCATTTCAATACAAAATAAAACAACAGTTACATCTGAAACAATTGCATTCACAAACTGAGTATGCAAAACTATTCCCTGAGTGATAGTCAAACCATAAGGGTGGTTCAAAGACTGGATCACGTAAACAAAAGTTTAAAGGAAGCTAAAAAGATATGTTCAATTCAAAATCCATTAAGATGTGTACTCATCAGGATAAGCAAAACTACCATGTCAAGCATAATCATGAAGTTCCATACCACATATGAAACCAAAGTCTAACGAATTTGGCAACAATATACACCCAGCAAACATCGCAAACAAGTTTGCACGGAGATTCATGAAGGCAGAAAAGCACCAAATCAGTTAAGACTTGAAAATTGAATCAGACGACTTAACAACTTTGACGAGGAACTTCATAAACACAGCCAGCTGGGGGAAGAACTGCAAGTTCAAATTTTGGTAACACTATTTGGACTCCTGCACATCAACAAAAAAACCTTTTACAAAGGCTGGGCTCACAGGCATGACTACCATAATGAGTTTATGAACATTAAAAGAAACAAGGAACAAAAATAAGGGAATCCAAACAGTAAGCTGGAAGTATGGGTTTCTCTTTAACGGTAGAATATCAAATAAAAAGATAATATAATTTTCAGTCATTGTTCCATAATAATCTCAAGCAAGGTAGATGGCACATAACTGAAGCCCTGGATAGTTACATCACTAGAAGAAATCATTTGAAATAAGGAATTTCAGAATTTCCACATGGAATAAAAGGGATGTGGGGACATATCACCATAAGGGACATCATGATAGCATGGATTAAGCAGACAAATTCCATCTTAACACGACATACATGTCAACTAATATTTGCAACCAGCCTATGGTGGCTACCTGCATTTTATAATGATATTATGATATTTATTTTTATTTCTGCTTCAGGAGCTAATGCACTATGTACTCCTTATTTTGCCACTTATTTTAGATTGCAACAATATTACACAAAATATGCTTAAAATAGGTTGTTTAGAATCCTAAGCTTCAATCTAATACAGAAGGAAAAAGAAAGAAAGAAATTATATCAATGTCCACTCTTTTAGATTGCAACAATATTACAAAAACATGCCTAAAATATGGTGTTTAGGAATCTAAGCTTTGATCTGATGCAAAAGGAAAAAGAAAGAAAGTAATTATATCAATGTCCAATAATGACCAAATAGGTCAAAGGGAGTCAAAAAATATATGAGTGGCTAAATAAGGAGTGCATCAGCTGTCTGAAACAGCAGTAAAAATAAAATGCAGGTAGATCCATAATGGATAAGCTTTCTGCCATAAAAGACTGCCATGAGGGTGACAACAGTGATGGCAACAGATGCCACAGCAGAAAAAAAAGTTAATCAGACCATCCACAAAGAGCTGAAATACAAGAGCTTTCCTTAATCTGGTTATCAGGATAAGCCTGTAGATTCATTGCTGTGAGGCGCCGATACCAAGATTAACAATCTCGTCAAAGGAATAGAGACCAAGAGGAGGTGTTACCTCCCAAACCCTCACTTTATGTGGTAAATCCCTAACGCAAATGAGACCCTGGGGCTAATGTAGAATGGCTACTCAATGTCACCATGGTAGCTCCTTCACTCCCTTTAGACCAGCCCAAAAACCAGATGGGGGGGGATCCCCAGAAATAACAGAGTCTGTTGTTTTATGATTAATTGAAGTGGATTTCAAACTTAGTACTAAATCTGATTTATGATGACTGCTTGAAGTACATTTCATATTTAGGAAAACAGAAAATAAATGATTAATGATTGTATTTTTTGAGGTGCTTAAAATAGAGACTACTGCCTAAACCAATCTAGGGCAAATGGAGTCAAGGTATCGATCTTATAGGGCTGTTCCCTATTAATGATTAATGCAAAACAGAGGTGCAAAAGCATGATACAGCCAGCCCTGATTTGCTGTTTAATACTGCAGAATATTACTTGGAGGGTCCTTCCAAAGGTGCACCTCTTAAAACTTGCAATGAGGGTGTGCCTTACTATGAAATAGAAAATATGCAACAAACTCTTACTAAGATGATGTCTGCAAAATTAACAAATTCAGAAATAAAACAGCAAAAGGAACATAAGAGGGGAAGACCCACACTTGAGCCCTTCTAATGGGGTAGAAACACCCATCACAAATATCCCTCCAAGCAGATTTTGCAAGTACTTTCAAGTTTCCAGCAACAATATTCAGCGATTTGAGATGAAAACATAAGCCTCACATTACAAGAAAGAACCTTTCAATCTCTAAATCTTTAACAATAGTTCTAGCGTCTTTTCTCAAACTTTAAACAATCATTACAATGTGAAGGAGCTTCTCTAGAGGTTGAGTTCAAAACCCTCAATAGTAAAATAATATTTAAGTAGTTCTAGATCCATCATCTGTTCTAGGATGGCTAAAATTAATGCATATTCTAACAACCTCCTAAAGACCAGTCAAAATGCATAATAAAATAAAGGGACAAATGAGTGGACATGCCACTTGTCCTCTCTTTGTGCAAAACACCTCCTAAGAGTAGGCTAGTTTGACCATGTCATATCTCTCCTTGAGGCATGTACAAGCTCATCTAATGGAGTGCTCAGCAAGCGAACTCATCCACACATGCCAAGGAACAATAATCAAGGGGCGTTCGCTCCAATGCACTAGAAAACATCCTAAAAAATTGATCTCATAAATGATTGTGCAAGGAACAAATATCCATGTGTTTAGTCACCTCCAAACAAGGCCATGAAGTGGAGCGCTCTAGAATAATGTGCCAAATGGTAGTTATGCCTCAATAGATGTGCCAAAGAGTAATGATAAAAGGAGCACTCCACTAAGTGAATGAGTCAATGACCTCAAGAAGCCAACCCAATGATAAAAATATCCAAATCCCCTAGGGTGCTCCTCCATCAGGGCAATGATGACATGGAAAGTCGATACATATAGCTGTTGGGAGAATAGACGTTCTAGGATTGTGTGTAATGAGGAACACTCCACTATCTATGCCATAAATCATGATGAAGAATCCATAAATGAGGCTATTGAACCTCCTCTAGTCAAGGCACTCCATTTCACACAAATCAAATCCATGAACTATGGCATGGCACAATCTCCAAACGAAACACTCTAGGGGTCAACACAAAGAGTGAACGTGCATACAAGTGGACAACTCCCACTAAAATGCATGAACACCCATAGAATGGTCAAGACTCGATAGATATAACTATCACAAGGGAGACATCCTAAGAGTGTGTACAAGCGATATGCCCCTCACCAAGCCAAGCACTCCATAAAATCAGCCTATATTCCTCTAACATGTGTGATAAAGATGTCAAATAAATGATTATCCATAATGTATATGCATCCAAGTAGTAACATAATGGCTCCTATTACCCACCAAGTTGCATTAGGATGGACTTGCAGTTGAGCCGCCAAAGATTGAACATGGATGTGTTCAAAATCAGAGTCCAAAAGTCCAGCCGGCCAATTTGGCCACATTTTCTCTTTATTCTCTATACTGCATTTCCATCCCCCCATGGGGAATTGTAATAAGATATGTCTAGCATGATGAATTTGTAAAAGGCTTAGCCTCCTAAGACTTAATCATGAGTGCATAACTCTAGAGTGTTTTTTTCACTCATTAACTATTTCTTGTTTGAATTAATTTTTAAGCAAGATATAATTTTTGAGTTTTTTCACTCATTTCCTCCAAAGTTGGAGTGTGTATTGATGGTTAGGCCTTAGCGTGGAAAATCTAAGTCTAGCGTCTAATGTATATTACCATGCTAGCCATCAAATTTGAGTCATATGGAAATTGTGCTAAGTCCCCCTTAGATTTTTTTTAATGTTTTCAGTCAATAAAAAATTTCCCGCAATACGGGATAATTTAATTGTAAATAAGTCATAAGTTAGGAAAGTGGTACTAGGAGGCATTATAATATATATGCCTTGGGGGTATTCGTTTTCACATCCATAATACCCACTTTGCCTAAGTAACACCATTTTTAGGGTAAATAGTGATTATTTAATCACTTAAACCCACTTTCTCTCAAAAAAAAGTCAATAAAAAGGCAAAAATAATAAAAAAAATTAGCAAGCCATTAATTGAGGAAACATGTCGGGGACATGTTTCTCTCATGTCTTGAGTCAAAGGAGAGGTGGCGAGCTAACTCAAGAGAGAAGGCAAGTTAGATGTTGAGGTGGCCAAGGGAGGAGATTCCAAAGTTGGGACTCGCCCTCTCTTGCATACTTGGCGCACTCTTGAGGAGTGGGGTCAATCCAAAAAGGGATGACTCGCCCTATCCTCCTACCACTTCACACTTGGCAAGTTATTTGTTGGAACACCTCTCTCAAGTGAGGCGAGTCACTCACTCACTTGGATATGTGTCAAGCCATCTCTCACCTCTTTCCACTCACCCTCACCAAGGAGATGCGCCCTCTCCACTTGTTACACAATTCTACATTGGGATCTTCACCCAAAATGCTATTTAAGCAAGTCATCTTCTCCATTGTTTGGTTAATGGGAGTTTGTCTTGGCTTGTTTTTGTACTATTGATGTAATACTTTCTTGATTTGGAATAAGGAAGACTTTGGAGGTCATATTGGTGGTTTGGATAGTGTGTGGATGCAAATGCTTATGAGGTGAAATTGTTTCATTATTCTTGTTATGCAATTGAGTTAAGGTTGGCCTATTTAGGAGTATTGTTACTCATTAGGATAAGATTGCTAAGCTACTTTGCATTAGTAATCTTGTTGTTTATCTATATTAAGAGATTTAAATGTGCATTATTGTTTTGCTTAACCAATATTTCCATTGAGTTTCTTTTGTAGGTGACACCACTATCTAACCAATTTCTTGCAAGTGTTTTGAAGCTTTGGAATCTCACTTTGGAGGATTGGATGATCTAGTTTGCTTCTACCTCTCCTCTAAGATCTTGAAGAAAATCCCTCCTCATTTCACCAAGGAGACCCCATTGCCCAAGAAGTTCCAAGCTCAAGCTTACACTTTCTCTCTTTCACAAAAAGTCTCATTCTATTTAGTTACTTTTACTTGCATGCATTAGTTAGATCTAAATTCAAGTTGAAAGATTAGATTTAGTTTAGATTGTTTTTCTGGATAAGACTGTGTGCAAGTTTTTGAAACGTCCAACATTTCGAGTGGACACTCCACCCATCATCAGGGACAATCGAGATACAATGTTATTTAGATTTAGTTTTAATACTAATGCATGCATGCTATTTAGATCTAGATTCAAGTTTCAATTCTTCATCTAAAAGCTAGATGTAAAGTAAAATTTTCACTTTTTTGCAAGTATTTTTATCTAGATTTTTCAAGGCTAAAAAGTGATTATTTTAAAAGTTCTTTCATTGTAAGATCGAGAAACTTAAGTGCTCATTTGTTTGTTGTTTCAAACAGCAAACAAAAGTCACTAAAAGAGCTCACCATTTGCCTTATTTTAGTGGTGTAATATACTAGTCAAATTTACTTTTTACTTAGAAAATTTTCTATAAGTTTTGGGCTTTAAATTCTTGTGATCCAAAGACACTTTCTAAGTGTTCTTTGTAGTTTTTTTATCTTGTTTACTTGCTTTTTTTTGCAGGTTGGTGAACAAACACGGGAAGACTCTGCCATATTTTGTCAAAATCAAAGCATCGAGACCCCCGGGAGCACTCCAATCTTCAATAAAGATTTCTAAAACATTGTAAAGACTTGTGATTCCCCTAATGAATGATCACAAGTCACTCCCAAAAGGATCATTGTAAACCTCATCAATAAAATAAGTGGGCCACTTAGTCCCCACTCTTCAATCCCCCTAGGGGGGAACAGTGTCTTTGTGTGATTGCTCATTTTGGTTCTTTTTGCTTATGCTTACAACTCTCACCAAAAGGGAAAGCTAAAATTAGCCATAAAACTTATCACAAGCATTGCAATACATTAGAGTAGATTTCGATTTCTTAGTTAGTTTAGTTAGATTTCATTTTCTAGATTAACTTAGTTAGATTTATTTGTTAGATTAGTTTCAATTTCAGCATTTTTTTTAGTTATTTCAATTTTGGCAAATAAACAAATCCCCTCAGCTCCCCTTAGTATTGCTTTGTCCCCTCCAATGCATGCTTCAGCTTAATCATTAGTGTGGCATACACCAAAACAGGGGTTGGTCAGTGTGGAGTAGTCTTAATGGGGGAATCTTTAAGTTGTTATTGCTTGGTTGGAAACACAAGAGAAATTGTGTTAAGTCAGACGGGAACTTTGAGATCTAGGTTCTCCCCATGTTGGACATCCGGCAGTATCTTGAGCTTGTGTGTGAAGTCAGAGGGATACTCTCCCTGTTGGACCTCCAGCAAGTTCAGCATCCAATTTGAGGGATAGCCTCTTAGGGGCCAAATCTAGATTAAATTTACTTTTCTTGCAACACTTTGCACACATACCACATAGTGGCTTGCACTCACAACAACCACTCCACCTAATCAACTCTAAAATAAAATTTTACAAGAACACTTACATTCCAATCTTCATTTCAGCAGCATTACATACACTTTGCAATATTTGGCACTGGTCTAATTATATTTACATTTTAAGCCCTTTACTTCAATCATTTACTTTTCAAGTATTTACATTGCAAGCATTTCCTTTGAAGTAATATATTGATGTATGTATCTCATTTTATTTATTATTATTGAATGTATCTTTTGATAAGTGAATGAATCTTATGTTGCTAGATTAGATTGTTATATTGTTCTTATTGCAATAAAACTCCTATATTTTATTTCTTGTACTTATATTAGTTCAAGCCTTAGATTATTTTCTTTAGGGACTACCCCCCTAGGATTTGTTAGGAGTTGGCCTAGACGGAGAAGTCGAGGATCAGGTGACAGCACCTTGACTCGAGACTTGCCTCCAAGGACACACCTAGTGGATTGAGGATTTTTCCACGCTACCCAAGGTGTGTATCAGCAACAGCTCCAAAGCCAATATCCTACAAACGCAACCTGCTTGGCTAGGGTCTTCAACTTGGTACACAACCTCATAGAATATGAGGGGTAACAAGAGGCAATTGGGCTATCCTAGGACATATCCAAAGAGTTACACTCAAAAGTTGTCCTAACATTCAAGGTTGATCAACTCCCAATAGAGGGAGAAATTTTGGTAATGCACTCTTCTCCACAAGATCTAGGTTGAATATGAGAGTAAGCAACTATCCTTCTATGCCCAAGGATGGAATCATTATTGCTACCAAATCTGCTACCATCCAAGCCAATGATTGCCAAATGTTTAATATTCCCAAATGTCAAAAGAGGAAGAAATAAAGATGAGATGTGATCAATCTAGCAGGCCTAGAGGAGAAACACAAAGTCTCATGTAAATGCAACTACTTCTTTAAGAAACAAGCCAAGTATACTTGATCAAGATAGAAAAGGAAGTCTCTGATCTAAATGCAACTACTTTAAGAAACAAGCCAAACATACCCGATCAAGACACAAACTACATGCCCTATCTTCCTAATGCATGTGGTGATTTGTTTCATTCGCAATTGGTGAGAGCACACTATCATATTGGCAAGGAAGATCCTAAGGCCGTGCAATTGTTGGCGTCTCCCACTATGACAGCAATGGGCCTAACACCTAATTTTTTCCGTGATGAGAGCTCTTCCCTCACAAATGCTAACTTAACTTTTTCAAGGAGCCTTGGTAACCATGTATGATGGCAGTTCTAAATTTTAGTGGCTCGAGGAGGCATAAGTCACAACTCTAAACAGTGGTGGGCTGCGGCTAACTATAATCTTTTCAAAGAGCCCTAGTAACCATATATTGCAACAGTTCTCAATTTTAGTGACTCGAGGAGGCATAAGTCGCAGCTCTAATTTTTAGTTTCTCAACAACTTTTGATATAGTTTCTTAGCAATAACTCCAATCACCTACTCCAAAATTAGTACCACTTTCATTTGATTGTAGTTTTGGGCAACATTTACATAAATATTATCCAAGGTGACAGCTAATGTCTCAATTACTCCTGCAATTGTTCTAGTGGCTTGACAATCAAACATTGAACGTCACAGTGATTTGTTGTGGGGACGTTTCTTACCCACGTTGGTCAATAGCCCCAATCGTATCCTAATTTATATATTTTCAACAACAACAATGTTAATCATTGGACGTCGGCTCTACATGGGCACAATCTTCACCAATGTTAAATCTAAGTAGATTGGAGGCTAATAGTTGTCCTGTGTGTGTTCCTATGATTTATTCAATCAGTAGGTTTCTTCCACTCTAATTCTCTCGATGTTGCCATGACTTCAATTTCTATTTCAGTTTATGTGTCTTAGTATCTATTTTCGAATTATATGTTTGCTTCAGCAGTTAGTCAGACAGTACACTTGGCAAGTTTTTGGAGGTGTTTTTTGGACGCCCGAAAATTACAGGCAGACCTATTCACCGGTGTTAATTTTGAATGTAAGGCATGGGTTTTTTTCATGTTTTGTAATAGCTGTTAGGCATAGCTGCAGCCCACTTTTTTTAACACACAATTTAATCGTTTCTGTGGAAGGAAAAAAATAAAATAAAATAAAGTTTAAAAGGCCAAAGGCCAGGTTTCAAATAGACTTTGAAGAATGTGTGGCCAAATGCCAAAATTAGACAAGGTCTAATAAAAGGTGTGGCCACAGGTCAGGATCAGATAGGCTTTGATAAATTCTGCGCCTTGTAGAAATTTTGAGAATCTGATTTTTATTAAAAATTCAAAAATTTTACCTCAACCTTGAGTTTTCTCAAATCTATTCCATGTGAACTTTCAGCCTTAAGGTTGAATCTGATATATGAATTTACAACAGCAATATTTCACTTCTCTTCAACCCAATTTCACAAGACAACACAAGAAAATAAATACATTTCATGTGTATTTCAATAGCACAAAGTTATAGCACTTAGGGAACACTTTCCAGGCATATAACAGAACTGAAATGTCTTATTACAGCAGATTATAACGAAAGGAAATCTGCTCCTTTATCTACTAGATGTCTATTAAATCACTTAGCCGAATCAGCTCTATCTTATGTGAAATCAGCATAAACAACTAGCACTACAATATACCCAATCAAGAAGATAACATAAGCTGAAATTCAAATCTGAAGTACACAATATTTGGATAGCTGAAACACTTCATACACACACACACACAGAAAAAACCCTAGCTAGGGAAACCATAAGAAAACCCTAGCCATCAACTCCTGCTAGCTAGGAATCACACCTAACCAAAGCTGGTTATTCCACCAAAGATCCTCAACAATCTAGAATCAACACCAACAAGTCCTTGGCACATGCACTTGCATCCCACCAGTTCACAAGAAAGTCTCCATCTCTCTCCTCCACAACAGGCACACCAAGGAGCACTAAGGTTTCCAAATGCCAAAAAAATTTAGTATTCTCCTCTCACATGAGCTATAAGATAAAAATGTGTCCATTGCTCCTCTAGGGTTTATCCCAAACCCTAGTATTCTTTGTCTTCTTAAGGTGAAACCCTAACCCTAGCTTTCCTTTGAAATTCCTCCAAAAGCCCCAACACTTAAGACAAATAGATAACATAAGATAAGATAAATGTATTAATGTTCGATAAATGATCACCGAGGTAGGTCAATGAAACTGTTAGGTACAATGATGTATTTACAAAGCAGGAGCGCTAAAGAGGCTCCTATATAAAAGCAAGAAGTAGAAAGAAAAATAGAATATAAGTCTAATCTAAAACCTAGAGAGCCAACTCCAAAGATGGAGATGCAATCCAGGAGAGAGATGTACAACGTGAGTAGATCTAGGATCCATGGCGTTAGTGGAACACGGCCACCAAAGTCCACTAAGACCTTCTCTCCTAACATCTGAGGTTGAATGGAGAAAACTCAAAATAGATGTCTATTTGGAAGAAGAATCGAAAGAGGAGCTAGAGTGAAAGTTGTGTTGTTGTCTAGAAGGAAGAACTCATCGTCGTGGTCTTGAAGATATCAAACGACGACTAGTCTATCTTCTAATATAACATCTGGTGTGGTGATGTTGCTATGGTCTTTCGGAGGTAGAGCTAGTACCCAATGTCCTTATTGATCTGGGGTCATATCTATATATCTATCGCTTGGTGCCCCTAGTCGAGAGCATCGTAAAGAAGGAAGTGATTAGTTGGGTGGGAGATAGTCTAGTATGTGAATGTGGCTGGAGGATAGAAGAGCAGAGACGAAGTGCCTCCTGCATGTACAAGGCCAAGCATCTCTGGTCAAGGTACCTAAAGAAATTGCCAAGTGTTTGTAGCTCTCTGAAAAGATAGTGGAACCGTCCTCGAATCTCGTAGTAAACTGGGCAATGGGAGATGAAGTGCTCCTCAATCTCAATCTCTCGGAGGTGGCATAGCTGGTAGATCCTGTTTGAACGGTTAATCTAATGGTTAGTCTCAATTCGCAGTCTTTGAGAGCCAACTCTAAACTGGGCTAGGGGGATCCAAAGAGAATGCATCCAATGGCAAAGGGTGTAATGGGGTCAAACAATGAGTGCATCCCTCATAACCATGAAGTGCTCATCATAGAACGCCATATTCGGTTGTAACCCACCTTGAGGGTTTGTCCAAGTGACCTGTAGTATGTACAAATTGCTTGTAAATATCCTCTCTGATGATTGTGTTCATCTCCTGTCTGATAGGTAAGAGGTGACCGACAGCATCAAGGGAATATCTAAACAGAAGGATATGGTCCATCATAATACCAACAAATGCTAGGAGATCCGAGACCCCAGCATACCAGCACCAAGAACAAACTGGAGAACAAGTTGATGCAATGGACTCTCATGAGAAGTAGACCAAGTATGGATATCGATTCCATCCCTCGTTTGTATCAACAAAACTTCAAATGCGATGTAGAAGTGAGACGAGACCAAACACTGTCTCCAGCCGAAAGGGCCAAGCACCAAACTCTGCAAGGATTATGGGCTGAGGGACTGTCTGCTTGCATCTAATGATGCGGAGATGAGGATTTGTACTCTCTCTACTGAAGACCAATCAGTCTCGAGTAAACTAGAACCCCAAATCTCAGAACCATATAAGAATGTGGGTCATACAAGAGTGTCCATGAGCGACATATTGGATGATGTCCTAAAGATGGTTCCAGAAACACTGCCTCTCAAGAAGGACCAAGGACCCATAGCCCTTGTTGACTTAGGGTTGGAGTGCATGCCGCAAACGAAAGCGGGGTTCTATGAATAGTACCCCCAAATAAGTATACAAGTTGGTGATCTCAATCTCCTCTCCTCTGAAGAAGAAATGGTGATCAAAGAGAATCTTCATCGACCCATTGAAGATCATGGCCTTGGTTTTACCCAGGTTGACCGTCAACTATGAAGGTTACAAAAGAGGGCCAAAGCATCCAGCTATCTTTGCAACCCCTCGAGGGATGAGGGTAGAAGGATCACATCATCCATGAAAAGCAGAATAGAGATCAGGACCTGGTGAAGAAGGCACTCATCTTCGTCCTAGATGTGCTCATGCAGGAAGGACTCCAACTCGTTAGATCCCAAACAATGTAGGGGACAGGGGGAAACCCTGTTTGACCCCAATGGTACTCCTGATAAAATCTGATATCCCATGTGTTGTGCGTAGACGACCAAGGACCAATTCAAATAGGCACATGATGGCGATCAGTAAGGTCTCTGAGATGCCAATGTCTCCGAGTCTCTAGAACAAAGTCTCCTGGGGATCAGAATCAAAAGCTTTCTGAAAGTCCAAAAGCAATAGTAAACTTTCAAAGAGCGATGTTGTGCCTCCTCAATGATGGTCCCAAGTATGAGAATGTGATCAATACTCTAGTGCTCAAGTCTAAATCCAGCTTGTCCTCTAGCTCTAAGTTGTCACCTCTCAAGCTCCCTAGAGAGCTTCAGATGGAGTATTGTAGCATAGAGTTTGGAAAACATGTGGCCTACCATGATCGTCCTGTAGTTATTGGGGTCTATACTAGGGCCCAATTTGTGGTAGAAGGGTACAAGTAGACAAATTCACCCTAGATCTCACATCTCTAACACAAGTATCTGATTACATGAGTGAACAAGTACCAGTAATGAAAAGACTCTCTCCATTTATTTATATGGAAGGTGAGGGAAGCCAACAATAAAAAGTAGACCCGATCCACTAAAAGCAAACTAACTCTACAGAAGATAGGCCCACATGTGGAGTGCTCCAACACTAGGATACACATGTCAAGCTCCAAGGCATGCACATCCAACAAGCACAGCTCCGAGGTTGAACACTCCTCAAGAAAGGTTTAATGCTTCCACAAAGGCCTCCAAAGCTCCAACATTACCTCCTAAGACATGTGTGCCTCCAATTCCAACACACCTACATGATCACTCTTCAACCCAAGCATCCTCGAGTCAAGTATAAGCCTTCATCCAGGCAACCAAGTGTCTCCATCAGGGATGATTTTAAGGATGGAAATTTGTTTTAAAATGTAGAAACCTTGGTGAATATTACTAATCCTTCATATGTCAACTATAAATGTTTGGCGATATTTTTTAAAATATTTTCAAATTTCTAAGTATTTTATATATTTTTTATAAATTTTTGCCGATTTTTAAGGTAAAATAATTTTATCCTATAGAACTTGGGCGAATCATTTTTAAAATAACGAATCTCGTTTTTGGAAAAACCATGGAAAATTAGCCCATGAGCGAAATTTAGCCCCTAAAATCATCCCTGGTCTCCATGCCATTAAAGGCTCAATGCGCTCCTCCAAGATGCCAAAATGATCCTCTATCAATGTGAATCATCCTCCAAGCAAGCAACCCACTCTACATATGCACATCATGAATAATGCCATCATGCTCTCTAGATCTTCGACGCATCAAGACAAGGTCTACAAATCCATGAGTAAGCTATCTCCAATGTGTATGACCATCACAATGCTTCCCACATCACATTAAGCTCTCTCAAGCATGGTGTAAACACTTTCGGAGTAACCCCAAAAGATAACACTCCCTCTTTTCAAGGAAAGATTTTTCACAAACACTAGTTTACACCCTCTAAAATTCAAATAAACCTGTCATCTGCAAATCTAAACCTGCTATAGTCTCGGAATCAACCACTAGCTCTTGAAAAGGGATTGTCCCCCAAGCATCATACTCCATCAAGACATCAAACCCCACCTCAAAACAATTGGAAGGCTCACACATGGAAGAAGCCAAACCAACATGGCTAGCATATCTCCTAGGCGATATACTCATCCTCACCGAAGATCTAGGTGCTCCTACATGTTCATATGAATCTTGTAACGTCTGAGTAAGCCACCTTAGCTTCCTGAGTGTTGAAGTAGAGGGTGAGGGCATAGCCATCCCCAATCTCACCTCGTCCACACCTTAATCTAATTCTTTTGTAACCTCTAAATCAACCTCTAGGACAACAACCTCCTCACTCCCTTCAATCTTTGAATGAGAAACCTTTGAACTAGAGAACAACATATCCTCATCAAATTTCACATCTTAGCTCACCTCAATGTTCCGCTATGCTAGAATGTAGACCTTGTAAGTTGTAGAAGTCTCATTATATCAAACAAAACAATATACTATCATAGCATCTCAAACCTCTAAAGAACATTGACCGCTTGTATATATAAAGGAACATAACCGTGGACCATCAACAACATGCCAAACTCCAACATCCTCCATATCAACATCACGGGCCAAAATCTTCATACACCACATCATCAACGATCCAGGACATCCTACAAAGGTAATCACATCTCCATACATGACCAAACAAGTGGATTAGATCTATCAAAATCACAAAGATGAAAGCTTGCACAAATCTCATCCATACTGAAATACCAAGCTCGTACTGCAAGAAACAACCCAAACAATGCCTCAAACAAACTGTGAACATGGGTATCCCGCCCATGCACCTCAAAACCTTCACCAATTGGAGCGAAACCATCAACAAGGTTAAGTCCCTCTCTCCAACATAATCCTCTAGTAACTAGAGCAATAATCTCATCAAGGTCAACTCCATCTTTTTGAAGGAAACCAACAACCCTATCCTAATAATCTCCAATACTCCCATCAACTATAAGCTTGGAATCAATCATTGATTCCACAATAAATTTTGAACAGATCTCCATGACACCTTGCCATACATGCTTTGCACATGCCTTCTCAAAACTAGAAGGCTTATCCATCTTCATGCAAGAAAGTACAAGTGCCACAGGATCATCAAGTAACCTGTAAAGGCCACCATCTCACACACCTCTAGTTAAAGTCCTTTGGACTTACTAGACTACAATCACTAATAGTGCAACGTTGTCTTTCAAATGCAATTCTACATTGAGGGTCTACTATACAAGAAACTGAAAGAAGATTTTTCTTCAACTGAGAAAAAACAAAACATCCTTCAACTCAAAAATATCACCTAATGGTGAAATTTTCATCAAACCAAGAAAAAACAAAACATCAATCAATTCAAGAACATCACCTAATGGTGTCTCTTAGGAAATGGAGCCAATTCTCTCACCGGATAAGTAGCATCATCACCCAACTCCTCATTAATACCTCCCTCTTGCCCCTGAAGCCTATTGAAGACTTTCCTGTCATAAGTCATATGTCATGAAGTACATAACATCAAACATTTGACACAATGTCAGAAGATAAAAAAAAGACCATGGACAAGGTGATCTCAAGTTGGAATGATCCTTCATCCACTCTTGTTAAAGTACCATTTGCAACCTATTTCTAATTGGCCTTCCCCTTCTTCTCTAGACACCACGTGGCATAATGTCCCAACTGGTGACACCTAAAAAACTTCACCTTACTCAAATATTTCTTTATTGGACTTAAATCTTCCATCTTACCCTTCTATTATTTCTTACTTCCCTTCAAACCAAGAAAAAACAAAACATCATTCAACTCAAAAATATCACATGATGGTGGATTTTTCATCAAACCAAGAAAAAACTAAACATCAATCAACTCAAGAACATCGCCTAATGGTGTCTCTTCGGAAAAGGAGCCCAATTCTCTCATTGAATAAGTAGCATCAACACTCAACTCCTCACTCATACCTCCCTCTTGCCCCTGAAACCTACTAAAGACTTTCATGTCATAAGTCATATTTCATGAAGTACATAACATCAAACATTTGACACAATGTTAGATGATAAACAAAAGACCATGGATAAGGTGATCTCAAGTTGGGATTGTTATCCCCTACCCTAGGGATAACTAAGGAGATCATGTCTCGAGGCCCACAGGTCCTAGACATAGAGTTCTGGGAGTCGAATGACTTGAGCATGGCCTCGGAGGGCCCCTCTTTTCTTCAGTGCAGCCCATCTATTAGCAGCAGCAACATCCATCTCACCGGCCTGGTCCTGAAGTAGCAGTAAGTCTTGATCCATGAGGTACTGAGTCCAGGTATCATGGTATGTGTCACTCTGATTATTGAAGCACTTGAATATGTTGCATTGAATTATCCTTCATTTCATAACGTTTTCTTGGAAATTATGCTCTTTAACTTGTTCATACCTAGAAGAGTGACATGATGCCCTAGTAAGTTGATCTCCCTTTAGGATGGGTTTCCACTGGGTGGTTCTGTGAATGGTCATCGTTCGTTCCCTCCATACTTACCACTTTCCATCTTTATTCCTCTCATCTCCCCCTACGTTTGTTCGGGCATTGGGTTTGCCACACTATGAAGGGTTGTACCTTGCCTTGTGGGAAGAAGGGGCTAAAGGCACAGAGGGTAAAAGTAGCTGGCAAAAGTTAAAAGCCAAAATGAAACCTTTGAGATGCTTTGCCCAGGGATTCTTGAGAAAGCAGTAAAAGGCTTATCAGTAAGAAAAGGGAACCCGTAAGATAAAACAAACACTCAAGGTATCAGTTGGTCGATGGGAGGTCTCATCATGCGCTGGCCTATTATGACCATGGACATGTAGCGGTATGACATTAACATCTATCTGGTCACCAAACCAGGGTAGTGGCTCTTGGTGGCATAGCCAAGAGAAAGGGTGTCTCATCACGAGCCAACCTTTTCATCTCTATGAAATGCTTGTGGATAACGTTGTCACTTCTGGTCACCAAGCCAAGACAGTGTCCCTCAACTCTTCCCTTGAAGCATAAAAACAAAAGATCAAAAGCAATGAAGTTAAGAATAAAAGGCAATGAACGGGCTAGGAAACAATGGCATCTATGACAAGGTGCATCTCACCCTCTACAAAGGCACCCACAAGTAAGATTTACATTTCCCTGTTATCACTGCACCCCATGCCCAAACACTACCCCACGCCACATCATACACTTACATGACCTAGATTGGTTCTCACCTAGGAAACACCCCAAACTTAAGGAGGATTAGCCCAATAGGACACCCTGTGACCTTCTCCAAACCTGACCTGTTAGATTACATAACGTCTTTGAGCATTTGTCTGGGTAAAGGGGAGTTTGATGCACATGTTTGGGTAATTTAAATATTGGATGTGATTTACATGTTATGATCTGTGTGACTTATGAACCCCTAGAGGGGGTACTTGTTATTGCTGCAGGACCTTATCGAGTGGACAGGTACACATGGGCGAATGATTAGCTCGGACCTTCATGGGGCTAAAAGCCCACAGATGGATGTTGTAACCCCAACCAAGGGCAAGAAGACATCAGAGATTTTCACAAAGAAGAAAGAAGGACGTCACCTTGGAGGCACCCTAACAAACCTAGACCTAGGGGGATCTTGCTTTACCACCTGAACGTTGACCTTTGAGAGCCCATGACGTCACCATCATGACCCTGCACATCATCCATAGCTAGGGTTTGCATTTTGAGGGCAGTTGTGAGCTAGTTGGCACGTGTGGGCATCATCCAGGGCCTTTGGAGGCCAAACATTCAACATTTGGAGCCCAATGTTGCACCTTAAGGGCTCAACGTCACCCTAGAAGGGCATGACGTCACCCTTGGAAGCGTTTTAGATGCTAATTAATTTTATTTATGTCTAATTTGAATTTATTTGTAAATTGGCCAAGTCGGGGTTTATTTGACCTAAAATTAATTAAAGGTCACCAGTTTTGTATAAATAAACATAAAGTACATTCATTTTTATCATCACAACTCCTCACACAAGAGGAGAGATCTGAAATTTTCACCCTAAAAGGGCTATTGGCTGAAATTGTGAGGCACACTCTTGTATAAGGCTGATTTTTTGCAAGTGGATCAATCTTGGAAGCTTTTATGGTGATCTTGCATGGTATTTTCATGATTATTCTTGGTGCAAGTAGGTAAAATCTGCATTTTTGTCATTTATTGAATGGTTTATATATGGTTTTATTTGCTCATACAAGATTATGAGATTGCATGGTATACTTAATGCTTGAAGGAACTTAATTTGCTACTTTCTTACTTTCTATTTGCCAATCTTTTCATTGAATTGATCTAGTAACTAGTGAAACCTTAGAGCCCTAGTTATCATTGCCTAAGTTCTTCTCCCATAAAAAGCCTAAGGAGAGCAAGGTGCTAGGGCCTAGAATTGCCTACACCCTAGTATCTTGTTTTCTTGAGGAAAATGCATAAAGTTACTACTTCTCCTATGCATTCCTCTTGAACTTTTGAGCACTATCAAAATTTATTTGCATCCTTAGAAGAAGTCATCCACTTGACTCCATAAGCCCTAGAAGGCACTAGTTCTAGCCTCTTTCTTATTGAAGGATTGATTAAACACTACTCTCTTCCTTGAAGCTTTTGCTAACTTCTATTAACCCTAAACTAGACTAATTCATTAACTAACTTCTTGTTGTTGCAAATCATTGCTACATCCATACAAAGTCATGCTAAATTGTCGCATTCACCTACATAACTCACACTTAGCTCATCCGGAAATCACTTGTGACAATTGTCAATCAATCTACTAGATAAATGTTGAGTTTGCATGGTGTTTTCATGCAATTTTGAGCACTAGAATTTGTTGTTGTTACAAAAGATTGCTACAACCATCTCACTGCAGCAAATTCTCTGCAAAAGTGATATTAAATGCTAGCTAAACATTGCCAGCTTTGCTTGTGACAATTTATTATCAATTTGCCTAGTCAAAGCTACTTTTTCTTGTCTTTTTCAAGCAATTTCAAGGCATAATTCTTGTGGCTGTTACAAATTACTCATTGTTTTATAAACTGTTACATTGCTGCAACTTTACATCAGCTAGCCCAATTTTTGAAGGTTTGTGGTCTTAAGAAGCACTAACATCATATTTTGTACTTGAAAGCTGCCATATTTTCTTTGTTGTCTTGTTCTGGGCAGGGACACTCCATTTTTACCGTTGCTTCATCCCTTAAAGACCTTAAGAACCTTTTGACTTGAGTGACCAATGAGAGGGGGGTTTTCTTGCAACCTTGCCTTAGTCTTATCGGCCCTTTAGGTCACTGGGGACGTCTCCCCGAGGGTAACTTTGATATACTCCTAAATAGAAAGGGGTTTCCTATTAAGGTGACGGTGATGGGTAACCCCCCTTTATACCAATATTGCATTCACTTGCCTTGGGCTTTGGGCAAGTACAGATTGTGCAATAACAAGAATGATCCCTCATCCACTCTTGCTTAAGTACCATTTGCAACCTATTTCTAATTGGTCTTCCCCTTCTTCTCTAGACACTACCTGGCATAATGTCCCAACTGGTGACACCTAAAACACTTCACCTTACTCAAATCTTTCTTTCTTGGACTTAAATCTTCCATCTTACCCTTCTATCCTTTCTTACTTCCCTTCCTCATCCTCCAAACAAGAGCTATGTCTTCTACTTTATTTTGTTGCACTAAACATGACTCCAACATGATCTCTTCCTCCATAAGCTTACCCAAAGCTTCTCATAATTAGGTAAATGCTCACGAGCACAAACATCGTGGACAAAAGGTTTTCAAGATGGATCAAGTCCATTCAAGCAGTGGGCACCAACTCCTTATCCTACACTTTTGCCCCTATGGCAACCCACTGATCTCTCAATTATGTGACCCTAGCCAGGTAGCACATCATTGTATATGTGCTACCGGATGATTGAAAGATTGTTTCTCAAGAGCATCTATCTATAGACACTAAAACTCTAATATAACCCAATCAAAGCAACAACCCTTCTAGAGTTCAAGCACTTCTCCCAAGCACACTAGGGTTTCACAACCAATCAACTTGTACTAAGTCAAACACCTCTCTCAAGTTTGGAACAACTAAAACATCAAACACTCTCTTCATCAAAAGAGTAGTCTCAATCAAATTAGCTTTGATACCATGTAGAAAATTCAAGAATGTGACTTTAATTGCAAATTCAAAAATTTCATCTCAACCTTGAGGTTTCCGAGATCTATTTCCTTTGAACTTTGATAGATAGGGTTGAATCTGATATATGAATTTGCAGCAATATTTCACTTCTCTTCAAACCAATTTCACAAGGTAGACTAGGAGAATAAATTCCTTTCAAGTGTAGTTAAATACCACAAAGCTACAGTCCTTAGGGCACACTTTCCAAGCATATAATAGATCTGAATTGTCTTATAACAGCAAATTATAACAGCATTAAATCTGCTGCCTTATCTTCTAGATGTGTGTTAAATCACTTAACCAATCCACAGCCCATGTTATGTTAAAGCACTTGACCAATTCACACCACATGTTTTGTCAAATCAGCATGAACAACCAGCACTAGAATTTAGCAAATCAAGAAGATAACATAAACTGTAATTCAAATCTACAAGTACACAATATTTGGACAGCTGAAACACTTTATATATATAAGAGGTGAAAGTACATGTACGTACCAACAACATAACACAAGCTACTACAAGTCAAGCTCTCCAAACCCTAGCTAGGGAAACCATAAGAAAACCCTAACCACCAGCTCTGCCTAGCTAGGAATCACTCCTAGCTAAAGCTGGTTACTCCACCAAAAATTCTCAAAAAGCTAGCATCAACACCGGCAAGTCTTCTTGGCACGTACACTTGCATCCCACAAGTGTACAAGAACATCTTCGTCTCTCTCCTCCACAACAAGCACACCAAGTAGCACTAGGATATCCAAATGCCACAAAACCCTAGCCTCTCTCTCACAAAAGATTAAATGCTTCCCTTCTAGGGCTTATCCCAAAGCCTAGTCTTCTCTGTCTCCTTAGGGTGAAACCCTAACCCTAGTTTTCCCTTGAAATTCTTGAAAGAACTCTAGCACTCAAAACAAAGAGAGCAAATACGCATGAAGAAGAGTACAAGAAGACAACTTCTCCCTACCTCTCACATCTAACACAAGTGTGTGATCACTGATTACAAGAGTCAACAAGCACAATTTATTGAAAAACTCTCTCCCCCTTTATTTATATGAAAGCTAATAGAGTCCAACAATACAAAGTGGACCTAGTCCACGAAAGCAACCTAACTCTACGCAAGATAGGTCTACATGTGGAGAGCTCCAACTCTAGATGACACATGTCAAGCTCCAAGGCATGCATGTCCAACAAGCATGTCTCCAACACTAAACGCTCCTCAAGCAAGGCCCAACACTCCTCCAAAGGCCTCCAAAGCTTCAACATTACCTCTGAAGCCATGTGTACCTCCAAGTCCACCACACCTACATCATCATTCCTCAATCCAAGTATAAGCTCCATGAAAGCAACGAAATGCCCCGTGCCATCTAGGGCTCAACACCCTCCTCCAAGATGCCCAATGCTCCTCCAAGCAAGTAATCCATTCTCCATGCGTGCATCATGAAGAATATCATCATGCCCTCTAGATCTCCAACACTCCAAGGAATAATGCCAAATAAGCATTGAGACAAAGTCTAACAATCCATGTGTAAGCTATCTCCAATGTGTATGTCTATCACGGTACAACCATCGGTAATCAACACACCTTGTAGCCCACATACATGAAGCACCCTCAAGCATGGTGTAAACACTTTCGTACTAACCTTGAAAGCTAACATGGTCAAATGTTAGGATCATACAAGGCCTGATAAAGGTGTGGCCAAAGGTCAAGATCAAACAAGCTCTAATACCACGATTACAAGCAAACTTGTTCGATAACTATAAAAATATTGAATCCAAATAGGAGAAGGGTAGAAAATTAATATTGTTGCAAATATATATTTGCAACAATGAATGTGATGAATTTCAAGTGGTCTCGTGATGGTATAAGTACTTATTGACTAGTCACAAGATTGAAGGATTATGACCCTTGGTGATTATTTATTATTGTTATTGTTAATGTTATTTTATTACATAACGTATCTTATATAATATATATAACGTATCTTATATATATAACGTATCTTATATAATGTAATATTATATAACGTATCTTATACATATTTTATGCATGTTATAGAACCCTAGCTTCAGCTTATCCATTCCATTTTGTTATTTGGCCCATAAGATCATATCTCTTTCAATTGTGCTTCCATACATTTTGCACATAAGGAGAGTTTGAATCACGATATAAAGAGTTCATCGCATGGCATATTGATTCAATAGGATTTGGGAGGCTTGGATACTCGCACAATTTTTGAGGGTCCATGTCTTGCTCACTCTTTTAGGAGCTTTTCCTCTATGTTTGTTTACGTTGCTTCTCCTTGCTTTCATTCGCATAAGGAGAGTTTTGATTAACCACATAAAGAGTTCATCTCATGGCATATTGATTCAATAGGATACTTCGTGAGAGGCTTGAATACCCATGCAATTTTTGAGGGTCCAAGTCTTGCTCACTCTTTTAGGAGCTTTTCCTCTATGTTTGTTTACAATGCTTCTCCTTGCTTTCATTCGTTGTTGAATTTCATTAATTTTGCGTTTGATTTTAGCATATTTCTATATTGCTTGCATTTTTCATTTTTTTAAATTATGGTATAATCAAGTTTGTTATCGCACAATCTATACTTGCCTAAAGCCTAAAGGAAAGTAGGCCGAGAATGACGTAACACAGAGGTAACCCTATCACTGTCACCCCAATAGGGTACCTCTTTCTCTTTAGGAAGAGGAAAGCCTCACTCCAAGGGAGACATCCCAGGACCTAGTTGGTTGATGAAGGGCAAAAAGATGCGTTGAAGACCCACCCCTCTCTCTAGGTCACTCAGCAGAAGAAGTCACTTGGTGAATGTTAAATTTGTAGCAGCTGCAAGTGCCATTCTCCGGGAGGATGGCAAAGACCCTAGCTGAGATCTAGGGCCCCCAGTGCACTCCTGGGGTACTTGGTTTGGGACCAAAACAATCAGTGCCATGGCAAAAGACCCTTGTTAGGGCCCCCAGTATATGATTGGGGTTCTTGGTCTGGGACCAAGCAGTAAAGACCCCTGAGAGGGCCCACAGTATATGACTGGGGTTCTTGGTCTGAGACCAAGCAGTTAAAGTCCCTAGATATGTCTAGGGCCCCTGGACATGGTCCAAGGTACCCATGTTTGGGGCATGGGTTGATCCTTGGTCTTGTACCTTGGTGAATAAGACCCCAGAAATGTTCTGGGGCAACTTGATCCTTGATCAGGTATTTTGTTGGTGTATGACCCTCCTTGAAGGTGGGCATGACCACATAAGGGATGTATCCCATATGCAATGATGATAAAGTTAATAAGGTCACCTTGAAAATGAATGGACAAGTATTGCCACCAAGCAACCCCACCTAAAACCCCTTTACCCTTGCTTGTGTTTGTTTGGGGCTTTGTTTGTTGTCTTAAGAGTTAATTAAAATATTAATTAAATGTTTTAATTATAACATGTTTTAATTAATATAAATCTTAATTAAAACATGTTATGTTTTAATTATTATTTTACATTACTATTACCCTTATTTTGCCCTAGCCTAAACTATAAATAAAGGCCTACCCTCTACCCTTCATTACACACTCTTATGTTCTCTTCTTTGAATGAGCGGATCTCCTCTTGCTTGCTGCGGCCCTCTTTGCAACATTAGTTGGCTTATTGTGACAGTTTTGCCCTCCAGTTTTCAGTCTTCTGGCCATTGCAGCATGCTCCTTGTTTAGGGATGAGACAAGGGTTGTCCATGTTGTATTGAGGTATAGTGTTTGTTGTGACTACCTGTGGGTTAAAGCTTGAAGCTGTCGTCACCTTCCTCTGCACAGATCTGCCTCTATTGCATTGGGTCGTGGCCTTTATCAGCACAGATCTCCCTCTATTACTTTGGATCGTGGCCTCTCCTCCATTGCTTTGGGCCGTGGCCTTTTTCAGCACAGATCTGCCTCTATACACTGAGTCGTGGCCTCTCCCATGCACAGATCTGACCCTCATCTTTTGAGTTGCAGTCTCTAGACTGTTTATTCAAGACAGTCGTACCCTTTGGCATAAGGGTTTCGTTTCCTCGAAATTTCTGAGTGTATAAGGGTGTTGTTTCCAGCAAATTTCTGTGTTATGTTTAAGGGTGTTTTCTCCTTGGTGGCAACCAGTCCATTCATCTCTTGGCAAGAGATCTAACCTATATGGTAGATCTATGATCCTGACTTTTTCTGAGCATATTTCAGTGGCTCTTCATCACCTATGTGTGGCTGCAATCCTTCAGTGATTTGAGGTAAGTCTTCAAGGTAAGATTCACTATTTAGATCTGCATATTGTTCTTTACTTTCTAAAGGTTATCTTTGATTAGATCTGCTTTCTGAACTCTAGATCTATATGTTCTGAATCTTGCTTTTAGCTTAGATTTATTTTAGATCCATTGTTTAGATCAGTCTTTAGATCTATATAGGATCTATTAATTAGATCTGTTTTGTATCAGATCGAGTGAATAATAAGTCTGTGTCAGAACTAGTTTTTGTTTTGATTATCTAATGTTCTTGCTAATCAGGAAATAAATCATTGTTTGAGTTTAAATATAGTCTCTTCAGATCTGAGTATAGTGTGTACTTGAAAATTGGTTATTCTTTCTAAATTCAGTATCTATGAATGTGTTCTAGTTACTCTTCTAACTGAAATTTTCAAAAAGACATTATTGTTCTGCATTACTTTCCTAATTCTAACATGGTATTAGAGTTAAGGGTGTGAAGAGAGCTCAAAGATATAATCTTGAGCCTACACAGATCCACCAGTTAGGGTTGTTTTGCAGAGATCGAGCTAATCCAGATCACAGCATGGCTTCCTCATCAGTTAAAGTTGAAGACAGACTTGTAGGGGCTGCAAACTTTAATGCTTGGAAATACAGAATAGTAAACATTCTTGAAGAGAAT
>JZKD02S1837354.1:372290-386215 GCA_000966675.3 Picea glauca
TCACATGGATGCACATGAATATGTATTTGTTTTTCAAAAAATTGAATATTTTATGTATTTTTAGTGACCGGTTTTTTGATCCGGTTTTTTTCCGGTTCCGGTTTTTGGGGTCGACTGGTTCGGTTCTTGTAACTATGCTAAATAGTATTAAGTAAATACTAAATACTAAATAGTAGATACTGAAGTCTAAAATAGTACATTAAAATTACTCAAAAATAGTAAAGAGTGATGAGTCAAAGACTCAGTCATCGATATCTAGAGTTAAAAATTAAAACTGAAAATTAACAATGAACAGTGAAAAAACTAAAAGTAGCTAAAAGAAATCAAACATCAAATGAGCATCAAGGAGTCAATGTCATTGACTAGTACTGTACATCCATCTGCTATACGAAGGCGTAGATCATCAATGGGAATGTCACTATTGAAGTCAGAGTTATTTTCTTGAGTAACCAAGGCAAATTGCAGCTCAGAGTTATTTTCTTGAGTCTTCAAGTCAAATGCTAAATGACTTGTAAATGTCAAATAAGCAAGATGTATAGGTAAAGGTGAATTAAGTTTAGTAGTTTACTGGGTTTTTTGTTTTTAAAACCTTTTTTATGGCTTTGTAATACAGAGGGAAGGGCACCTACAAGCCCCCCATCTTGTGAAACATGTCCCACTTTTCAAGAGGGGGCACCTACAAGCCCCCCATCTTGTGAAACATGTCCCGCTTTTCAAGAGGGGGCACCCACGAGCTCCCCCTTTTGCCAAACACATCCCACTTTTCGGGAGAGGCACCCACAAGCCCCCCTTTTTGAGAAACTTGTCCCACGACATGACAAAACGTTTCAAAGCGTGTTTCAAAACGTTTCACAAAAAGGGGGCATGGCAAAACGTTTCACCACAGCCCCCTATCCCAGGGGCACGGGGAGAGAGAGAGATGCATCCCCTTGTAACACTGATAAAAACAAAGGCCACCATCCCACATTTGCCAGAAAAAGAAATATCCAACAATGGATAGAAAGTGATTTACTATGTGAACACAGCAGACTCTCCTGAGTTCACGTAGAGCTTATTTTCTGCTTAGTTCCAGAAAAGTACTGTTTTCAACACTATTTGACAGCGGCTACAGTACAAGTTTTTGAATGCCGAAGAACTTATGTCCAGAATTCATCCGATTCTAGCATGATCATTTTCCGACCAATGCTAGAAAAGTGAATGTCAATAACAAAATAAACCATCTAAATAAAAAAGTAGAAAAACCACTTCATATAACAGCATGCACATTTTCAGGCAATCACTGGATTCATGGAAAACGAAGGCCACTTTCCAACCACTGCCAAAAAAAGAAAAATCCGACAATGGTTGGAAACTAAGTGATTTACTATGTGAACACACGAGAGTCAGAGAAGCCGACTCAACTCCGTTTCTAACACTGCTTCCGCCAAAAATTACAAATAGTTTTGGTGTTGCGGCGACTTCATAAAGGATAAATTAGCATCCACTTAAACCAATTTTGCCTGCCAGACAAGTGCTAAACCCCTTTGACGACGGAGAATCTAGGTTTAGACTGCCTTTGTTATAGACCACATCCAAAATCGTGCTAAGCAAATCCAATGCCAGTATTCAGAACCAAACTAACAAAGAGCCTAACATGACAGACTTTCTAGAGGACTCCTGTTTGATCTTTTGGTGTGGACTCAAATTCACAAAATGCAGAGAACTAGACAGAAGACTCACCTTTACAATTTTGTAGATGTCAGAACCTCCACCTCCGCTGCCTTTCCCGCCTTTCGCACCCTTGCCTCCTCCTCCTCCGCCACCTTTGCCATTCCCCTGCAGCCCATTCCTCGGCGAAGCCAATCCATCGTCGAGTATTTTCTTGGGGAACGACTCCTGTGCCTTCAAGAAATTGTCCTCTCTGAACACCTCTTTCTCGTCGACCACGAGATACAGACCGGAACCGCCGACCGGAAAAGCATAATGCTGAAGCGGAGTTGGCCGGAAGTCAGTGTAGACGACATGGCAGGGCTGGGCGTGCAGCTTGCAGATCCACTCGGCGAATTCCGTGGCATTCGACATGGTGGCCGAGAGAAACACCATTTTGATAGCTGGGGGAAGGAAAATTATGCTCTCCTCCCACACGACCCCACGCTCCCGGTCCTTCATGTAGTGAATCTCGTCAAAGATGACCCAAGCAACYTCTTTCAAGACCTCGGAACCCCTGTAGAGCATCCCTCTKAGAATCTCCGTGGTCATAACGAGGCACGAGGCATTCGGGGACATGGACACGTCGCCCGTCATTAACCCTACGTCGGCGAACTCGTGGCTGAGCTCCCGGTATTTCTGGTTGCTCAGGGCCTTCAGAGGCGACGTGTAGATGACCCGTTGCTTGTCCCGGAAGGCCATGGCGATGGCATACTCGGCCACGGCCGTCTTCCCGGCTGAGGTGTGGGCCGACACGAGCACCGATTCGTTGCGCTCCAGGCAGGCCACGGAGACCTGCTGGAAGGGGTCCAGGGTGAACGGGTAGGTCTTCGCCATGGGACCGCTGTACACAGGGTTCAAAATCGTGCCATGAGTGGTCTCGTCCATGGCCGAGGCGTAGCCCGTGGGGATGGCCACCTCGTGGACACAGGTTCGAACCATGCTGCGGTGCTTCAGCTCAACTTCGACCTCGGGTTTTAGCTCCTCCGCCCTGTTGTCCGCCGTTTCCTCCGCCTTGCGTTTGCCGAGAGTCGATAATTCCTCCATTGTGGAGTATGAGAATATAGATGGACGGATTGTTTGATGTTATGATGAGCTTCTGAGCGTTAATTCGAGCTGCGGAGCTGCTGGCAACTGTTGGTATTCCTTCAACTCGACTGTCAGTCTGTGGGCTTTCGGAAAAGCATGGCGATATTTTCTTCAAATCTACATTACAACCTTGCAAAACCCTTGCTAGCACTATAATTCCTTCGAAGCTTTATAATATGTATCGTATGGATTGTCTAGAAGGCTCTTTGAATTAGTCTTGAAATGTGGCGGACTTTGGTATTCGAGGTTAATTGTTCTTCGTGATACAAATCCACAACGTTAGGGTCGTTATTCAAAATTTCTTAAAAAGCAAATGCACCAAATGGTGAAGGTTATCTCAAAAAAACATCTCTAGGAAATGGTGAATATAAGAAATCTCGTGCATAATATAAAGTGAAAAGGTGTTTTTATTTAAACTTTGGCAAAGGCCTACGTTAAATGTCAAACATTATCCACCATTAAATGGTGAATATAAGAAATCTAACACCAAGTTATTTGTATTTTATAATAAAATAAAGATGATGACAAAATTTACTCGCTAATCCCTTCGAAAATAATTCTAAATAACTTTCCCAACCTTGAAGTTCACATCCTTGGAATTAATGTACACCCCCACCTTCTCTCCTCGGACCCGGTCCTGTCTTCTAATCCCTAGCTGTTGCGTAGGGATTGGTGACAGTCTCGATCGTTGTCTCCCACTGTGTTTTCCTTCAGAACTGTCTTCTTCTCGGCCTCTTTTGCGGGATGGATTCTCTTTTAAACAACCTTATGCAACCATCCGATGAGGTGGTTTGGAGACAAGCGGGACTATTTGATAACGCTGACGCTCACAAGTCCAAACAAAGCAAAGTTCCTTCCTCGCTATTCAAACTTCCTTTTCCCGTCGAGGCTCCAAAAGGACATCTTTCGGATATTCAGACTACAGACAGAGTTCCAGTGGATGATCCTTCTTTCTCTGTAATCCCTGTATCACGTCTCGTCATTCTCCTCAGACTGGTTGTTCTATTCTACCTCCTGTTCAGGGATTACAAAACGCTCCCTTTAGCTCGACACAATCAACTCATTTCGGACGAAAGGCCTGGAATCTAACAGAAGAGCAAGAAGACTGGTGCTGGAAGATGGAGTGGGACTAGAAGATCTCTGCCAAATGTCGCTTTGTGGCTTAGTGGGGCGTTTCTCCTATAGACAGTTCAGCAATATCCACCTTGTCGACTGGATAAACGTGCATTGGCTTCCTCTCCTTGGATACTCCCCTGAGGTCATCTACCTCAAAAAAGGTTGGTATGGCTTTATTTGCAAGTCTCCTAAGGATGTATCCTTACTTTTAAGTAAGCTTTGGGTTTCTGGGGGTTCAAGTCTCATGCTCAAGCGCTGGAGGATGGCTTTCAACCCCGACACAGATTATTTTCAGCATAGGCACCTGTGGGTCCTTCTTCCGGGTCTCCCACTGTTCCTCTGGAATGAAGGAGCTCTTAAAGCTATTGGTGATTCTTTGGGCACTTTCATTGATGTTGATCCTCAGTCTCTTTCAGGTCCGGTGAGAAAATTGGGCAGAGTGCTGGTAGCTATGGACATTTGTGCGAGTTTACCGGAAACCCTGGAAATAGAATGGAGAGGAAGAAAGTTAACCCAGACACTGGACTATCTAGGGCTCCCCTTCTGCTGCAACCTTTGTCGAAAAACAGGACACCTCCGTCGCTCCTGCCCTGGTAAGGATCTAAACGATTCTTTGGAAACTGAAGACCTACATTTAAACCCTCCCGATTATGTGGAAGAAGACCCCTCTCTGAGTTATTTGGAAGTCTCCTCCCCTCCTCTTCCCCGAGGTCCCTTTAACCAGACTCTCTCCCTTTCAGATAAACTCAAACAACACTGTCCTCATCTCTTCTTATCCCTTACAGACGCAGAGAAGGATGCACTAAACAAATCCCTCTGGCTTTCATCTTCCACCGGTGCAAAGATTCCCTCCCTGGACTCCAATCCTCCTTCTCCAGTTCCCTGCACTACTGATCCCTTAGCTACCACTTCTTCCTCCCCTCCGATTACTAATTCCATCCCCATTATTGTCGAAGTATCCCCTACCTTGGATATGTCCTCCCCTCCGAACCACCCACCTCCTACCCCTCCGACTAGGCTCCCCAACCACTCCTCCACCTCCCTGGATTCGAAAGCTTCTCTTCAGGTTTTACCAGGTTATAGGGAAGCTGAGGAGGATGATCCTTTCTTTTCCGACTTACCAAACACTTCATCCTCCCTGCCTCTCATCCCCAATAGCTCCTCCCAGCTTCCAATCTTTCGTGGCAAAGAACTTATCGATCCCTCCTTGAAGGCTGGTACTTCCAACACCCTTCCTTCAGTCAATGATAGGAAAGGTTTTGCTTGGGCTAAAGGTTTGGGTACTGAACTCTCCCCACTACAGACGAGGAGCTCCAGAAAGAAAAAGGAAATCTCAAGCAACCAACCAAAAGATACTGCCATCCCTTCCATGGATGGGAAGGCCCTTAGAGCATTGAAGGCCTTAGCCAGATCCAAGTGATGTTGGTGCTCTCTCTGAATATTCGAGGGATCAGAGGCACCCTCAAAGCTGCCTCTTTTAGAAGACTGCTTGCAGGTACTTCTCCGGAAATAATTTTTCTTCAAGAGACCCTCTCGGAAGATCAAAAGGTGAGAGACTTTATTCATCGATTTCGCCCTTCCTAGCTCTCCTCAGCTGTTAATTCTATTGGTAATTCTGGTGGTCTCCTGGTCGCTTGGGACCCCTATGTTTTTTACATGTCTCCCTTCCTGACGACAGGAAGAATTTTGTTGGTTGGCCGCCATCTGGAAACCAACCAAGAGGTGGCTTTTCTCAATGTGTATGGGCCCTGTGTTGACAAAAAGCAGTTCTGGACGTCTCTTGCTAACAGTGGTTTGCTCTCCACTCCTAACCTCATTCTAGGCGGTGATCTGAACATTCCTCTCTCGGAGGATGAGCATTGGGGGGGGGGGGCATCTCCCTCAGGGATGAACACTGCATTTTACAAAGATCTATTTGCATCAAACAACCTTATAGATGTCTTGCCGACTTGTCTGATCCCCACCTGGAGAAATGGTCGCTCAGGTTCAGACTCGATTACCAGACGCCTGGATAGATTCTTAGTATCAGATCAATTATTGACCCAGGCTAGACTGTCAAAATCGTGGGTGGAACTACCCTTTGTATCTGACCATGCTCCCGTCATTTTGCAATTGCAAGCCACAACAGTGCACAAAGCTTACCCGTTCAAATTCAACCATCACTGGCTGGCGGATCCGGATTTTTCTCTTATAGCTCATAATGTTTGGAAGAACCCTTGTTTTCTGCAGGAAGTCAATCCCCAACAGCGTATGGTGTGGAAATTAAAGGTCATTAAAGCTCATACAAAAGCTTGGTTCAAAGCAAAAAAGGAAAAAGAAAATCACATTTTAATTAAACTGGAGTTTGAGATATCTCAGCTCCTAAAAAAATCTAGCAGAGGCGCCTTATCTGCGGAGGACAGTGAGCATTTAACAGCGCTGGAATTTAGCAAGAATATCATCCTTTGTGAGGAGGAAAACAGCTGGAGGCTGCGGAGTAGAGCCACCTGGCTAAGAAGCGGTGACGCCAACACTAAATTTTTTCACAAGGTAGCCAGCTACAACAGGAATAAAAAAATTATTTGGTCCATTACTAGTGAGTTTCGTGGCACGCATTGTGGGCAGAAAGCTATAAAAGAGGAGGCAGTTTCACATTACTCTCATTTCTTCAAGGCCTGTGACAGCCCAAACTTATCTGAAAGCTCCTTCATTGCAAACCTTTATCCAACTATAGTTGCCGAGGAGGAAGCAGATGACCTATACAAACCAGTCACACTGTTGGAGCTGAAAGATATCCTGAACCACTTCAAAAAAGAGAGAAGCCCCGGGCCTGACGGATGGACGTCCGAGTTTTTCATCCATTTTTTTGACCTCGTAGGAGAAGACCTTGTGCAAATGGTGGAGAATTCGCGATTAAACGGCAAAGTCATTGGTAGCATAAATTCTACATTTCTAGCATTAAGCCCCAAGGAAAATAACTTTGTTTCCTTCAACGACTACCGTCCTATCTCCCTTTGCAATCTTATATACAAAATTATTTCAAAAGTCCTCTCGAACAGAATCAAGCCAATTTTAGAAAGATGTCTTTCTGCCGAACAGATGGGATTTCTCAAAGGCAGAAGAATCCAGGATGCTATAGGAGCGGCTCATGAAGGTCTCCACAACATTAAAAGGAAAAACACAAAGGCCCTAGTACTGAAGCTCGACCTCAAAAAAGCCTTTGACAGCATTGACTGGGGCTTCTTAAGGTTGATTCTACTCTCAGCTGGTTTTGGTATAAAGATAACTAATTGGATTATGTCTTGTGTTACTAGCGCAACTTTTGCCATTTTAATTAATGGAGAGGCGACCAAGTTTTTCAAAAGCGAGAGGGGTCTCCATCAGGGCTGCCCACTCTCACCATATCTTTTCATCATGATTATGGAAGGCCTCAGTCTGCTGCTAACAAAAAACGTCTCCGATCATCAAATCTCAGGTATAAA
Organism: Picea glauca; assembly: GCA_000966675.3. Lineage (NCBI taxonomy): Eukaryota > Viridiplantae > Streptophyta > Pinopsida > Pinales > Pinaceae > Picea > Picea glauca. The sequence goes on from JZKD02S1837354.1 coordinate 379,643, forward strand.
GGTTTCAAAATTTATAAATTTGGTACATCTAATGTTTGTTGACGATGTCCTATTGATGTCAAAGGCCACTCCTTCAGAATGGATAGTGATCCTGGAGCTGCTTCAGATTTTTTGCATTGCTTCGGGCCTTTGCATCAATTATGCAAAATCTACCGCTCATTTTTGGGGGTTAACAGAAACAGAGCTCTGCTCCTTAAAAGTGTCTCTACCCTTCACTTTCATTGAATTAAGTCAAGGATTCAAGTACCTGGGATATGTTTTAAAGCCAGGAGCAAAAAATTCTGAAGACTGGCGCTGGCTGGTGGCAAAGTTTGAAAGGAAAATAAGCTTTTGGTGCAACAAGTGATTGTCCATAGGAGGGCATTTTATCCTTGTCAATTCAGTGCTACAAAGTATATCTGTCTTCTGGATGTCATTGGAGAAAATTCCCTCTTCGATTCTGAATCTTCTGCGTAGGTTGTCCTTCAATTTTCTCTGGAGTGGATAGAATGACACTCAACATTTCCACCTTTGCAGCTGGGATACCATTTCTAGACCCATTCAAGCAGGGGGATGGGGTCTCAAAAACTTAGCTATTTTTAACACAACTCTCCTAGCGAACTCATTATGGCGGGCGCTAACTCATAACAGCCTCTGGCACCGTGTCATTATAGATAAATACCTGGGAAATATGCCTCTTTTAGATTGGATCAGAAAACCTTCACATTTTCAGTAGAGGGCGTCCCCATTTTGGAAGGGTCTAATCTTATCTTCAAAAGTTATCTTGCACTGGCTTAGATGGAGGCCCGGTTCGGGTACTGACATCTCTCTTGGAAGAGACAAGATTCTTGGCTTGGAGAACCGTTCGATTCTCCCTTCCTCGCTTAGATCTCATCTAGAATCTTGCAATATTGTGTGTTTAGCTCAAGCGCGTGTGGCGTCCATTGTCACCCCTCTGTCGGATATATGGTACAACAACGGTCAGCTTAATCTTGGTGGTGACGATGCTTCAAACTGGGATGCCTTCACTCAAGCACTTAGGAGCGCTGGAATTTCTCTCTCCAATACTTCTGATACAATCATTTGGGCGGGGGGAGATGCTACGAGTGCCACCACAGTTAAGAATATCTACACGGCCCTACTACAGCAGTTGAATTACCATGCTGACCTGCAATGGTTCCAACGGTTGTGGAAATGGCCAATTCCTCTCAAGATAAAAAAAATTATTTAGCTCTCTGCAAAAGAAAAGACACTTACCTGGGATTTGCTGCGGAAGAGAGGCTGGGAAGGCCCAGGAATTTGCAAATTATGCAATCAATCTGCAGAAGATGTTCACCATATCCTCATTCACTGCCTTTTTTCGAGGGTTGTCTAACAGCGCATATTCACCAATTTTTCTCTCAACTTTCATTGGGAAGCTGCCTCTGTCTTAGATTGTTTTTTGTTGTGGTCAAAGGAAAAGTCAGCCCCTGTCAGTTTGGCTGCACATGCATGCTGGCAGCTCTGGATTGAAAGAAATAAGGCAATTTTTGAAGACCGCGCTCCCTCCACTCTCTCAATAACACATAGAATCTTGTCGTCTTTCTCCTGGCAACCGTCCACTGTTAAGACTCTGCCATTACAAGTCTGTGAGTTTACTCAAAAGCAAGGTTACACCTTAGCTTGTTTTGATGGAGCTGCTCACTCCAATGGTCTTTGCTGCAGAGCCGGAGGCATTTTCAGATCTCATCCTTCGAGAGTTACCAAGTGGTTCATCAACTGCGGAGCGGGATCAAATACTAAAGCGAAGCTGCTGGGTTTGTGGACAACCCTCACTCTGGCAACCTTCTGGTCAATTAATAAACTCCAAATCCTTGGTGATTTGCGGGTCATCATTGATTGAATAAACCACAAGTGCAATCTTAGCACTGTAAATATCGAATGCTGGAAACAAAAAACATTGGAATTGGCTAAAAATTTCAAAGATCTCAGCATCCACCACATTTATAGAGTGCATAATAAAGAAGTCGATGCCCTCTCTAAAAGAGCTCTAACAGAAATCGAAGGAAGACTATCAGTATACCACTTGGACAGTGGTATGGAGAGTCAACCCTCTTGCATTAATATCTTTGAATTGCCAAGGGATGGTGAAGGGTAAATGACTCCGAATGCAGCCTCAGACTGCGTTTTCAGTAAGAAATGAGCATATTTTTCCTGGCAGATTTCCACTGCAGCATCCTTCTTGTAATTCAGCCGGCACTGTGCTCTTTCCCTTATGCCTATTACTAGTATATCAGTTTTCTGGTGATTCCTCCCGTCACCACTTATTTTGGACTGTTTTGGGGACTGTTTTCATGTCTCTGTGTTGATGTAAAAAAATTTATACTTAATATAAATTTGCGTTAATTTTTTCCTGGAAAAAAAAAAGCTCGATGATATTAGCGATGATTCGTCGAGCTCAACTTCTACACCCCTATCATCTTCCTCGTGGCTAGCCTCTAACATGTTTCTTTAAAAAAAACATGTTACCTATTGGGTTCTCACTTGGTGCAAAAGTCTCAATCACAAATGTGAGACCCCAAGGGCAATTTAGGCAAGTTACACACTATCACCTCAATAACCTTGTCTTTCTCACTTCAAACTAGGGTAAATTGGAATCCTAGCCAAGGGGGCTTCCCTATGGGTCACTAAGCTCAATTCTTGTAGTGTGGAGTGAGAGCGAGAGAGAACTTAGCAACAATAAAACAAAAAAGAAAATATGTTTTGAATTTTATGGTTTTGGGGTGGTGGATGAAAGGAAGACCAATGCCTTTATTTGCTTGGGCTATGGGGTCATGTATGCTATTTTAGAGGGTGGTTCTAAAGATAATATGAGGGCAGTAGGCAACTAAAGTGACGTGCACAACCACGGCCCCAAATTGGTTTTTAGATCTACAAGTTAAATGGTGGAGAAGGTTTATAATAAATCCATTACTCAAGGCAATATTTAAGATAAGCCACTAAACCAATGTTCAACTTCCTATGCAACATGATGGTGAAGTAAGAGTATCTATAATCATCAACATGGGAAACCAAAATGCACTATCTCTAAGCAAAATAGAAAGTGTATATCCTAGACCATTAGCATCCCAGTATGTCACTGTGAAAAACAAATCATGAAGATCACACTTGTAAACCCTCATATGCAACTTGAGGAGTAACACCCCATATTCTAACTCTCTCGAGGGATGTCGAGAGCTAACACAAATGGAGCCTCTAAGAACAAAGACAAGGGCACTGCAATGGCCTCATTGCTTTTGGGGGTGAAGCCTTCCATAAGTGAAATTTATGTTAACTTATGTAATTGGTATTCAATTTCCTTGAAAATCCCTTCAATCCCTTGAGAGTCGACTCTTGATTTGGTCTTTGTACTTCCCAATCAACAATGGGAATGGCATGTGCCCCTAGTCTTAACAACCCCAAACTCCTATAAATTTGATTGAATTCCTCCCTGTCATCATTTCCATGAACTTTGGAACAACTCAAGATGTATGAGCACCACCATGGGTTGTGGCAAACCAGCATTAGGTTAAACGAAGATGGAGAATCCATTAAAGGCCACCTAACTAAGATCTTATGCCAAACTGTGTTGTGATGCAACTTTCATAGCATTGCAAATGGGTGGTGGAAAGACATGAACCATTGTTGAATGCAAATAAAATGGTTGTCAATGTAAGAAACATCCAATCACTGACATAGGTTTCACAATAAAAATTGCATAACAACGTAAAATATATGAAATTTATGATTAAATATTATTTTTAACCCCTTTAATATGATTACAAGGGTTCTCGCAAGGATTAAACAATATGACACCAAATTATCTTGATAAGCCATATCCATAAAGTGTCAACTAAATTTCTTAGGTTATAAATTCCTTTGAGAATGCATCCATGCAACTCGGATGGGATGAATTATGTTGCTTGTCATTGTGATAAGGAAAAGGAGTGCAATGGATATCGATGGCATACTCAATGATACAAATGCAATCTCTGCTAACAAGTAATCACATTAAAAATTAATTGCCCCCAGTGTACAAGCACTTAACTCTTTTAATGACATGAGATGGTGGTGATATGTGAAGGGTATGCTTTAGTTTGTGTTGTGTGTGTTTTGGTGCACAAATTGACCAAATAGAACTCAACAATGGGTTGGATTCACTGAGGCAAATGAAAATAAAGATTGTCAATAAGCTAGATCAATCTAAACTAACCCTGAGCATTAAATGAATGGAAAATTGAAGACAAACTCAGAGGCAAACCTTAGAGGAAGCCCCGTGCATAATTGGTCATCGACTCGAACCAAAGAAAGAGAATTCAAGTGGAGAATCATCACCATGAAACCAACAATAAATAAGAAACCAATACTACTATCTCCTAACAATGTTAGTATTCTAAGTAATCATTTCACACTCCAATGAAGAAATATGTAAACCATTTGAAAATCTTTTTGAGGGGAAGGAGATTAAATAATTTGTATTATTACTAATTGAAAAAACCAAAAACAAGAATGAAGATTTCACCTTTAGGAGTAATGGGAGTGGCCTCTAGTGCTCTCTCATTGGGGTTTTATCTTGTTCGTGACTCTCTCTAAATATGGAGTGATTTTAAGACATTTCCCTGTGAAAGATTTGATCAAATGAAGGGAAATTATGGTCGCATAAGCACCATGAAGCTCAATGGAGGGATTGAAGCATGAAGACATTCAAGTCCTTTGGTAAAAAACATGCAACACAACTTTGCATCAATTGAACTTGTGGGAGTGAAGGATGAAGGATCTCATTTATAAATTATAGAGGAAAATCAAGGGAATGGGAGCTTGTAGTCAAATCTTAGTCCATGTGATGGCATCTACACTAGGAGTAGCCATGTACCCCTTAATTAAGTGGAGTAGTTTTGAATGGTATGGGTGTCCCTAGACCAAATTAGCACTAAAATTGACATTGTCATTGAATAAGCCATGAAATTTATGGTTTATGACCGTGCCATTGATTGCAACGAAAACTATGTGGATCTTGAAGGTTTTCCTATGCAACTCTATGCCACGTGCAAAGAGGGGACATGCAATTTTCATCTTGGTCAAACTAAGAGTTGATTTTAGACCTTTGCAGTAATTAATTTGTCCTCCATGGGTTTTGAGCTTATAAAATAATTAGACATCAATTTGTGATATCCTTGGCATAAAGCACTTAAGTGTCGTAGTTAGACAAAATTGGTGTGATAACAAAGGCCCCCCTAATGTGTGAGGTTAGGAGAGCACGATATAGTTGAAATACATAATGTGTGTTTATGTAACAATTATAAGAGAGGGTTGGACTAAGGACAACCTTTATTGGAGAGATAAAGGTGGTCATCTTAAAAAAGAAAATGGAAGGTGCACATACACACACACACACACACAATCTCTTCAAAACAAGGTGAACATATCCATACTCATGTAATAGTCAAGCTTAGTACAATATAGGACCATGGCTCCATAAGATGGTACATATAAAGCTAGGTCATAATACTTTGAGAAATGAATGTTGCTTCCATCTAAAACACGTGATGGAGCAATGTTGCTCAGTGGATACACAAAACTATAATAGATGCGGTCCACAATGGTGTTCAGGTTGAGATATGTGGATAGTTCATTAAAGGTAAGCCTAATCTAGAGGTTCACAATAATGTTGAAAGGAGTTTTGCATGTCCATGGTCTTTAATTGGATATAAAAAACTGACATCAAAATGTACAAATCTCCATGACACGAGAATGAGTTGTAGTTGAGCATGGGAGAAACCATATGGTAAGTAATTAATGATGGAAATCATTGCCATGTGTGAGGTAGCCCATCAACAACAAAATGAATGCCAAAGTACTAATACAAACTAACACGTGTGAGTGGATGTTTTGAAGTCAAACACCAAAAGGAACCACACAATCATGGATAAATGATGGAATCCATTATTGTATGTAAGGTAAACCATAAACAATGAGAATGGTAACCAAGGGATTGGGCCTCTAAATCAAACCACCATAGCAAAGGTGTTGTAGTTGATAAGGTAGATACATTAGCAAAAGGATGGTAATGAGTCCCTAAAACCAACACGATGTATGGTGAGCATTGAGAGACGATAAAGACTTGGATATGACACAATGGAATGAGGCAATGTTGGGAATGAATGCATGACTCCCCTTGAATGAAGAATAAATGGCCACTAACACGGGAAGCAACCATAAACCCCAATGAGGTGACTCAACCAAATTTCAATGTGGATACTAAGAAGTGAGTAATACTAAGGGGGTACTAGAGGCCATGGAGATAAAGTCAAATTGAAGGGATGAGTGTGACTCATTGACTAAGGAAACAAACTCAAAAGGATGGGGTGAGAGAGATGCAAGGGCCATGACAACAAACTTTGATAGATGGCATAAGATAGGACTCAGGATCCAATGGGACATGGAAATGGATTGGATTGGGTGGCATAATATAGATGCATTGAATGAGGGCAATGGTGATAGCCACCTAAACCTGTGAAGAGATGAAGTATGGTGAAAAACTTGGTATAAAATAGTCATACTTTATATGTGCAACAA
>JZKD02S1837354.1:391373-411485 GCA_000966675.3 Picea glauca
TTTGGATGAATGCATCCCAAGGTCTTGTGAGACCATTTAGGGCCGTCATTATGAGTTCGTCTTCGTCTATGGTATCTCCAATCGCTTCTAACTGTTCTTTGAATTATGAGATTCTGGAGAAATAATCCTGAATTGTTTCTCCTTTCTGCATCCTTGTATTATTCAGTTGAGTTCTTAGATTCATCTTCTGGTTTATGTTCTTTCCTTCATATAGTCTGGTCAAGGAATCAAACATTTCTTTCGAAGTCTTCTTAGATGACACATAAGGAATCAGGTGGTCTTTGATTGAATCTATAATGATTATTTTGGCCTTGATTGTGTCCTTTTGATGCTTGGCTTTTTTTGCAGCATCGTTGGGTTCTGAAATTTCTCCTTTGATGATTTTTTCTAGGTCATTCTCTTCAAGAACGAGTCCAATCCTATACTTCCAGGCACAAAAGTTGTCCACACCTTCCAGCTTGTCAACAAGCTTAGTGCTTTCAGACATCTTTTACCTGGAGCTAAGAAAATGACCGAAAAATGACCGAAAAATGAAAATGCTCAAAATCAAATTATGAACTTACCAAGAGGTGTGCTTGGCTGAGGCGAGTAGCCTGGTGTGTTTAGATCTGAGAAAATCCAACTTTTTCTCCTCCAAACTTGATCTGCGGATTTCTGGACTGGTGCTTCTGGTTTTCTGGTACCTTTGGTACTTTGGTACTTCTGGTACTTCTACTACACTGGTTTTCTGGTACTTCTAGTACTTTGTGAAACTAGGGTTTCACTTTTCGGGAGATCTAGCCACTGAAAAGGTGCGTTGAGAGTGCCAAAGTAATCCTTGGGGGAGGGCACACTTTTCTAGGTGGTTTTAGGGATGAAAAGCTTCACCATCAAAAAGCCCTAATTTGCATGTACGACAACATTGACATTTTTCACTCTTGTGAAAGATGCTTCCTTCAGCTTGGCTCTAATACCATGTTAATGTTTAAGCCATTATTATAGTTCTTTGCATTTCAATAGATAACAATAGCATAACACAAGATCATTGAGAAATACACAATCACAAGAGACACAACATTTATCCTGGGAAACCCTCTAGGGGAAGAAAACCCAACAAAACTTCCTTGTTATAGATAGCTAATACAATGCCAAGAGATAACTTTAGCCAATACAAAAGATCCTCTCCCAAAGATGCACCACTCTCTCTCTCTCTTCTCCAATTGCAATTCCAAAACTTGTCTCTCAATGAGCAATTGTGGTGTGTGTCTAAGTGAGGCGCTAGCCTCCTTATTTATACAAATCTGGCACATGTGAAGTGTCTCTTCACTAGCAAGGCCGACTTCTCAAACAGGGTGGTTATAACCACCTTTATTATATTTCGGGGCCTCTTTAATATATTCTGGGGCCAACTTCTACTTTTGCCTATTACAACAACATTATGACCAATCCGCAAAAGGGGATTTGGTCCTTTTACAATAGCCGACATGATCAATCCACAATGGGGATTGATCCAATGAATAATATATCAAATAATAATAAGAATACACTTTGCAGTTACATTATTTCAACAAGAGTTCATCGTAAGCCATCATCAAGTAATATCAATGTTGAATAATCATCGTTAAGGAATATCAATGCTTGATAATCAACATTAAGGAATATTAATGCTCATCATATCTCAAGCAACTAGATAGGTCTCAATGATTAGGGTAACCAATCATCAACCAAAGAAATCAACAAGGGGATGTCAATGAGTCCAAAACATCTTCTCCTAACAATCATCCTAAAGTCATGGATAATAACCAAGACTAGAAAGGTCAAAATCACCAATATTAATCATCCAAGAGACGAGGATCAATAATACTCATTGAGGAGGTAATCATCCAGGATCATTAATGCATGTTAAGGGTTTAAACTTTCATAATCAACACCAATAATCATTCTCAGTGTCATCATTCACATTACCCTCGAATCATCACTAAGTCAATGTCATCAGACACCGCATCATCAATCATTTAATGTCATCAGATTAGCACTTATCCAGAATGTTTGAATTATTCACTTCATTAGTCTTGTCATTGGCACCTTATATCATCATTACCATTAAGGTTGCATCAATCAATATCAACAAATCATCAATATTGTCAAAATCATGCGATCAAAATGTAGCCTTATTAAAATCCGTGTTAAGTAGTTCATCCAACCTTAATTGCTTAACATCATTGAGTCAATATCACAATGATTGTCAATTCAAGTTATTGTCGACAAATACCCATGTTTTCATTAATGAATTATCATCAATCAACTCACTAATCATCATTGGCAATATTAACAAACATTTCAATCAATACAACCATCAAAATGAACGACTTACAACATTCATCCTTAATCTAGATACTAGAGCATCAATTGAACATGATCATCGGATTAATATCCCAACGTAATCGATATCAATGAACCAACATCATCATTGACAAACTTTTCAATTACTCCCTAATTAACTTAGTGAGCAACTGAAGAGTTGTGCATTTAGTTATGAATATGAGGTTGTATTTTACTTACGAACTGTCGTGCACCATATATGCAAGTGTAGTGTTGTGATCGCTGAAGATTTGTAGTACTTTTAATGTCGCAAATCGAGATTTCAAGACACTTAATTAAGTCACTAGGCTACACCACTTCTTGAATTGCAGGAAAATAAATGTCATGCTTGCAGGAAAAGAAAATCACACTTGTGAAAAATAAATCATGCTTACAAAAATTAAACCACACTTGTTGAAGTAAATCATACGTTGTAGAAAGTAAATCACACTATGCGGAAAGTGAATCACGCTTGCAGAAAATAAATCACACTATGTGGAAAGTAAATCCCACTTGCATAAAGTAAATCTCTCTTTGCGGAAAGGAAAGTTATGCTAATTTCTAATGGTGAATTGCTCAAGTATGATGATGATATTGACTCGTTATATCAATTGGGTGTTCGTACATTCAACGACAATTTGCAAAATCAATAGGATATCAATCCCAAGTTGTTGAAGAATAAAGTTGTCATAAATTTGAAAGAAAAGCATAATAAAGTAAAGTTGCAAGCAGAGTTGCATCACAAAAGTTACAACAACACGAGTTGCAACATTGCCTGTGATTACAAACTTACAAAAATCAAATCAACATTGAGTTGCAGCTTATGGTTGCATAATTCACAACACAAAGGAACTAAATACTAGCCACACCTGAATTGCAATTAATTGTTTACGAAATCTGGAATCATGGTAATGTAAGAATACAAACTAACTACGTAATTAAATGAACAGAAATGAAATGTTAATCCTACTCTTTAATATCTAGGCATTATCTGACTAAGGAGGGGGCCCTACTCCCTTAGACAAGGTATTGGGCTACGGAAATCGCATGAACATTCAACACACCATCACACAAACAGGAGAAGAAAGAAAATTATATTGTAGAAGTGTTAAGTTTTACAATAGCAACCAAGTGTTGTTGCCAGAATAATTCCCCTCTCAGTCTTATGACACCTTATTTATACATAAAAAATCAGTTGGGGAAGGATAGAACCAAATCCCCAAACTCAGAAAATGAATTTTACATTTTTGGAGAAAAATCACAAAATTTGGGTAAATTTATGATAAATAATCACCCTTATCTCTCGAATCGTAACTCATTTTGGAAAACAACCCACTTATTACTCAATTTGTTATGCTACAAACAAAACCCGTGTCTCAGATTTTTTAGATTCATCTTCATCCGCTTGAAAATCGAGGCGGAAGTTGGTTGTTTCAAAATCACTGCTAATTTTGGTTCGAACCCTTATTTCATGTTGGAGGCCCACACGTGCAAGCCGGGTAAGGTTTGATCCACCTAGATCCATGTCTTTGACCTTAGGAAGAAAAACCATGTGGAGGTGCGTTGGTATGCCAACCTTGTAGGTTGTCATCATGAGTGTTGTTATTGCTGCTACATGAAATTGCTTCATAAACTGTCATGAGTGAAAATCAAGTATATTAATCTTTAATTTATTAAAAATGAAGGAAAACAAACATTACTTAACCATTAAAGCATAAATAGGTATGACATGGTGTTTTACGAGAAATTATGGTAACTTGAGTGATAAATGAGTGGTAAGAGGAAGTAAAAGGAATGAAATGGATGCGTGTAAGTGCTAATAATGATGACAAATCAACGACCCATCATCTCCCTCAAACTAAATATGTTGCATGTCCTCATGCAACCCAATACCTTTGTATCAACCAAGCCATAAGGACCCATTTGAATGTTGATAATGCACAATAACCAAAACCATTCTACTTGCCCAACTGATGATGATGATAGAATATAATACTTCTTTCCCAATAACACCTTGAAACCTCTTCAAACAATGGCTTCAAAAGTAGCCCTCAAGTGATTTTTAGCAATTATGGTGGAGTTCAACAATTTGTTATAGTAGTTGCTACGGTAACAACAGATTTGAAAATGTGGCATTTGATGCAAACAATAATCCAAAATGAGGAGATTGTTGGTGAGTATATTGATCACCATCTAATGCCTCTGCCTACAAAAAATCACAACAACCCAGTTCACCAATCTTAAGATACAAACAAATAAGCTGCTACAGACGAGTAACAATGAGTGTTGTAGATGCTATAGTGGAGTAACAATAAATTTGAATTTTTATGCGAACTATAACTTGAATGAAGAAGATTTTAGGTTGTTTTATGGATCACCATGTCATGCAACTTCCTACCAAAAATCATAGCAACCTAATGCACAAATCCCAAGATATGATAAATAAGTTGCTACATGTGAGTAACAAAAAGTGTTGCAGGAGTAGTAGCAAACTTTTTAAACCATTTTCTCACAAAATACAAACTGGGTTTCGACAAAAAATTGCAAGAAGATTTTTATTATTCCAATGTTTCTCCACACCAAAAATTGAAGCCATCTGATGCATGCATCTCGAGATATAGGCAAAATGGCTAAAGGTGATGATGCTTAATATCTCAAGAATTATGAACTGGGTTGGTGAGAACTTTATTGGGTTTGTTCATCTGCCTATAGTTATTCTCTCCAAATTTCGTGAAAACCCAGTTCACGATTTGCAAGATATCATCAATTTAATTTCTACATTAAAAAAATGTGAATGAGTGAATATTGAGAAATTACCGTGAACTTGTTTTGCTTGTCCTTGGCAACCTGATCTCATTTGTCCACTGTGAGATCCCATGGAGTACAAAGAAACCCTTGTCTCCCCCGAACTGAATACACAACAAGTCCTCATGTGTCTTATATGACAAAATGTGTTATCTTCTTCTGTTGTTGGTTCTTGTGGAGCAACAACAATGCATTTTCTTCTTACTACTAGTTCTTGTGTGGCAACAACAATACTACTTGAAAACATGGTATGCTTTTTATTTTTCAACTGGGTATACTTTGAATAGATGATATGGAAAATATGAGAATATATGGAAGTGAAAGTGATGGTTTGAAAATATAAGCGAATGAAATAATTCTTAGTGGTTTTTGATGACATTCTCCTAAACTTTTAATAAATAAAAAAATTCCCACTATTTTACCTCAAGTTTTGCCTCCTTGAAAGCTTTGATTGGCATGGATGGAATGATGTCTGTCGAAGCTAATGTAGGCCGAAGTGATGTTGAGAGTGATGTAGTTGAAGATGAGATCATAGAAAGCAATTTGAAAATGTCGTACATTGGGACCAAGAGAACATTGAAATCCTAAGAGTGATCAAGGCTTATGCTCACTATAGGGGCAGATCTAGAGACTGTTGATTGCTGGAAAATGAATGAAAAAGAACCATTGAACCATTGAAACAAAGGATGAGTATAAGTTTTGCTAAAAATAGAGAACTCCTTCTCTTATTCTCATTGAGAGTTGCAAGCTGATGCTAAAACCATGAAACCATATAGTCTTCAACTACTACAAAACCTGAGGTACAAGTCTCATCATGCGAATAAATGTGTTGATGTCGAGCATGGAGAGAGGTCATTGGATTACTGGCCATTAATGTATGTCATTAACCGACATGAAGCAACTCACCTTTGATGACAATGAGCGCTAAAGTACCTTAGTGCATCTTGATATGTATGAATGAAGGTGTTGGAGTTGAGTCACTTGCAAGATTCATCAATCAAGAGGCATTGATGATCCCCATGATTATCAACAATGAAATATGTCATTGATGCATGCAGATCCCAGGGCACTATGGAACTCTAAACTCGATCCCAGATGATGTGTTGGAGTCAATGGGATGAGATTTGTCAAAAGGTGGGCCTTAGGGAATCCCACATCAGCTGACACAAGCATAAAACATAATGATTTTGAATAATTACAGTACAAAATTTAAACTTACAGAACCTTATTGTGAACCTTCCCAGCCAGTAACCTGGTTTTCAAGCAAAGTTTGTGTTCAATTGCGCCAGTAAACTAGTTTTCACAACTGGACTTATTTTTATCTTTACTATTTTGTTTGTTTATTTATTATTTACATTATCCTACTCTACTTGAAGAAACACACATTTATCTTCAAGCGTAGTAATATTTCCAATGGAGCCATGTGCATAACATAATTACAAACGTACTCATATTCAAGCTTGAAAAATATACTTTGAGAGATACTAGAACATGAGGGACCATCTACTATGATGGAGATGGTGCCAAGAATTGTTGAAGAGTGCAATGGTGAGGCATGAGGATTGCTTCAAACCATGATTCAATGAAGTATTTTCCTTTTTGGTTCTCTTCTTTGGTTGGCATGCCATGAATTTCTCCAAAAGTGGTCTCATCAAACTTCTGAATATACAAGGGGTGTGGGTCTGGTGACAAGGATGGAAGGAATTCTTTGTTTTTTGGCTCGAACGTTTGCTCCCCTTTGGACGATGGCCATGATTATTTGAGCTCTGTTTCATGCCGATAAGGATAACTAGAAGAAACTTCTAGGTCTCCCCCTTGTGGGCTATGTTCATGGATCTTTTGGTCTTCTACATGTTCTTGAGATGTAGACTCCTCTTTGGCGAAAATTATGAACTTCAGACAAGGATTCAAGAAGGTCCTTGTGATGGCATGCCCTCCCCTACTCAACAAGCTTTTTTTTGAATATGGTGGGCTCAAAGCAATTTCAACAGGAGCAATAATAACATGAGTAACAACCTGAGCTTGAGTTGAGTTTTCGAGAGTTATAGTGTGGGTTCTATCAGTGGGTTGTTTTTCAGATTGGTTTTGGGTTTGGGTTATTTCTCGACGTGAAACTCTCCCCGATCTCAGGTGCACATCGTTACATTCAATAGGGGATATGTAGTAGGTGGGAAAAATGGACATTTCAATTTATTGAACCCCTTTATTGTTTGGATTTGGGTTAGGTTGTACAAGTAGTTAGGGTCGCTGGGGAGGATACTTGGTGAAACATTCGAAGGGAGTTACAACCATTGTTGTTGTATGGGTAACTGAGTTTGCATAGGGAACTGTCCCCATTGAAAAGGAGATCCTCGCCATCCATGAGGCCATGGAAAGGTCTGATTCAACTGAGATGGCCATTGTGACTATGGTATGAGATACTGAATCCTGAGAGAATTAGGAAACTGTCGTGGAGTTGAAGGGTATTGAATGTGCTAAGGATTATACATATTATTCCAAGTATTGAAAAGCGAGGAGGGATCTTGATTTATACCTGAAGGGAAGGCTTGCCATGGCTTCTTAGAAGTAATGAAATAGGTTTTCTCAACCTCCTCATTGGATTCTTTGAACACTACTTTCGATCTTTTGGTCTTCTACAGGTTCTTGAGATGCAAACTCCTCTTTGGCGACAATTATGAACTTCAGACAAGGATTCAAGAAGGTCCTTGTGGTGGCATGCCCTCCCCCACTCAACAAGTTATTTTTCGAATATGGTGGGCTCGAAGCAATTTCGACAGGAACAATAATAACATGAGTAACAACTTGAGCTTGAGTTGAGTTTTCGGGAGTTGCAACGTGGGTTGTTTTTCAGATTGGTTTTGGGTTTGGGTTATTTCTCGAGGTGAAACTCTCCCTGATCTCAGGTGCACATCGTTACATTCAATAAGGGAGATGTAGTAGGTGGGAAAAATGGGTGTTTCAATTTGTTGAATCACTCTATTGTTTGGATTTGGGTTAGGTTGTACATGCAGATGGGGTCGTTGGGGAGGATACTTGGTGAAGCATTTGAAGGGAGTTGCATCCATTATTGTTGTATTGGTAACTAAGTTTGCATAGGGAATTGTCCCCCTTGAAAAGGAGATCCTCACCATCCTTGAGGCCATGGAATGGTCTGATTCAATTGAGATGGCCACTGTGACTATGGTATGAGATACTGAATCTGGGGAGAATTAGGAAACTGTCGTGGAGTTGAAGGGTATTGAATTTTCTAATGATTATACATATTATTCCAAGTATTGAAGAGTGAGGAGGGATTTTGATTTATACCCGAAGGGCAGGCTTAACATGGCTTCTTAGAAGCAATGAAATAGGTTTGCTCAACCTCCTCGTTGGACTCTTGGAACACTGCTTTCAATCTTTTGGTCTTCTACAAGTTCTTGAGATGTAGACTCCTCTTTGCCGAAAATTATGAACTTCAGACAAGGATTCAAGAAGGTCCTTATGGTGGCATGCCCTCCCCCACTCAACAAGTTCTTTTCTGAATATGGTGGGCTCAAATCAATTTCGGCAAGAGCAACAGTAAAATGAGTAACAACCTGAGGTTGAGTTGAGTTTTCGAGAGTTGCAGTGTGGGTTGTATCAGTGGGTTGTTTTTCATATTGGTTTTGGGTTTGGGTTATTTCTCGAGGTGAAAATCTCCCTGATCTCGGGTGCACATTGTTACATTCAATAGGGGAGATGTAGTAGGTGGGAGAAATGGATGTTTCAATTTGTTGAACTGCTTTATTGTTTGGATTTGGGTTAGGTTGTAGAAGCAGTTGGGGTCGCAAGGGAGGATACTTGGTGAAGCATTTGAAGGGAGTTGCAGCCATTGATGCTGTATGGGTAACTGAGTTTACATAAGGAAATGTCCCCCTTGAAAAGGAGATCCTTGCCATTCTTGCGGCCATGGAAAGGTATGATTCAACTGAGATGGTCATTGTGACTATTGTATGAGATACTGAATCTGGGGAGAATTAGGAAACTGTCATGGAGTTGAAGGGTATTGAATGTGCTAAGGATTATACATATTATTCCAAGTATTGAAAAGTGAGGAGGGATATTGATTTATACTTGAATGGCAGGCTTGCCATGGCTTATTAGAAGCAACGAAATAGGTTTTCTCAACCTCCTTGTTGGATCTTGGAACATTGCTTTCGATCTTTTGGTCTTCTACAAGTTCTTGAGATGTAGACTCCTCTTTGGTGACAATTATGAACTTCAGACAAGGATTCAAGAAGGTCCTCGTGGTGGCATGCCCTCCTCTACTCAACAAGTTCTTTTTCAACTATGGTGGGCTCGAAACAATTTCGACAGGAGAAACAATAACATGAGTAAAAACCTGAGCTTGAGTTGATTTTTCGGGAGTTGTAGCGTGGGTTGTATCAGTGGGTTGTTTTTCAGATTGGTTTTGGGTTTGGGTTATTTCTCGAGGTGAAACTCTCCTTGATCTCAGGTGCACATCATTACATTCAATAGGAGAGATGTAGTAGGTGGGAAAAATGGGCATTTCAATTTGTTGAATGGCTTTATTGTTTGGATTTGGGTTAGGTTTTACAGGTAGTTGGGGTCACCGAGGAGGATACTTGGTGAAGCATTCGAAGGGAGTTGCAGCCATTGTTGTTGTATGGGGAACTAATTTTGCATAGGGAACTGTCCCCCTAAAAAAGGAGATCCTCGCCATCCTTGAGGCCATGGAAAGGTCCGATTCAACTGAGATGGCCACTGTGACTATGGTACGGGATACAAAATCTGGGGAGAATCAGGAAACTATCGTGGAGTTGAAGGGTATTGAATTTGCTAAGGATTATACATATTATTCCAAGTATTGAAAAGTGAGGAGGGATTTTGATTTATACCCGAAGGGCAAGCTTTCCATGGCTTCTTAGAAGCAATGAAATAGGTTTGTTCAACCTCCTCATTGGATTCTTGGAACATTGCTTTCAATCTTTTGGTCTTCTACAGGTTCTTGAGATGTAGACTCCTCTTTGGCGACAAGTATGAACTTCGGATAAGGATTCAAGAAGGTCCTTGTGGTGGCATGCCTTCCCCTACTCAGCAAGTTCTTTTTCGAATATGGTGGGCTTGAAGTAATTTCAGCAAGAGCAACAATAAAATGAGTAACAAACTGAGGTTGAGTTGAGTTTTCGAAAGTTGCAGTGTGGGTTGTTTTTTAAATTCGTTTTAGTTTTGGGTTATCTATCGAGGTGAAACTCTCCCTGGTCTCAGGTGCACATCATTACATTCAATATGGGAGATGTAGTAGGTGGGAAAAATTGGCATTTCAATTTGTTGAACTGCTTTATTGTTTGGATTTGGGTTAGGTTGTATAGGCAGTTGGGGTCGTAGGGGAGGATACTTGGTGAAGCATTCAAAGGGAGTTGCAACCATTGTTGCTATATGGGTAACTGAGTTTTCATAGGGAACTGTCCCCCTTGAAAAGGATATCCTCACCATCCTTGAGGCCATGGAAAGGTATGATTCAACTGAGATGGCCACTATGACTATGGTATGAGATATTGAATCTGGGGAGAATTAGGAAATTGTCATGGAGTTGAAGGGTATTGAATTTGGTAAGGATTATACATATTATTCCAAATATTGAAAAGTGAGGAGGGATCTTGATTTATACCTGAAGGGCAGGCTTTCCATGGCTTCATAGAAGCAATTAAATAGGCTTTCTCAACCTCCTTGTTTGATTCTTGAAACACTGCTTTTAATCCTTCCAACTATGGGCATAGTTTTGTAGGGTGGTCTTACTCGCAGATGCAACATACTTCAACGTTGTTGAGAGGGCATTCTTTTAAAGGGTGCTTCTATCTGCACCTTGAGAAGAATATTGATAACACTTTTGCGGCTTCAACCTACTTTTGCTTTACCTGTAAAACATCCAACTGTGAAGACAAAGAGCTAATAATATCAGTTTTAAATTTTTCAAACAAATTACCAATTCTAGCTCTTATCACTTCACCATTGGTTGATTTCATAATTCTAGCACTCAGTAAGTTACATTGGAAGCGTTCAATGAAATCTTCCAAACTATCATCCTCCTCGTCCCCTTATACCTGCATGAATAATATTTAAAGGTTTTTGGGGCATCGAGACCTTCTCTCACTCTATTCATGCAATCCTACATGTCCTAACTCGATCTACTGAAATCAAAATCAACAAAAAAACAACTACTTTTTTGATAGTTCCCCAACAACGACGTAAAAAATGGCACACTCTTCAATTACTCCCTAATTAACATAATGAGCAACGTAAGAGTTGTGCATTTAATTATCAATCTTAGGTCGTATCTTACTTAAGAACTGTCGTGCACCATATATGCAAGTGTGGTGTTGTGATCGCTAAAGAGTTGTAGTGCTTTTAATGTTGCAAATCGAGATTTCAAGATACTTAATTTGGTCACCATGTTGCACTTCTTGAATTGCAGGAAAATAAATCTCATGCTTGCAAGAAAACAAAATCACACTTGCGAAAAATAAATCACACTTACATAAAGTAAACCACACTTGCCGAAAGTAAATCACATTTGTAGAAAGTAAAGCACACTATATGGAATGTAAATCACACTTGCAGAAAGTAAATCGCTCTTTGTGGAAAAGAAAGTGATGCTAATTTCTAATGGTGACTTGCTCAAGTATGATGATGATCTTGACTTCTTATAAAAATTATGTGTTCGTACATTCAATGAAAATTTGCAAAATCAATAGGATATCAATCCCAAGTTGTTGATGAATAAAGTTGTCATAAATATGAAAGAAAAGCAGAATAAAGTAAAGTTGCAAGCGGAGTTGCAACGCGAAAGTTGCAACAATGCGAGTTGCAGTAATGCCTGTGATTAGGAACATACAAAAATCGAATCAACACCAAGTTGTAACTTATGATTGCAGAATTCAGAACACAAAAGGAACTAAATACTAACCACAACTAAATTGCAATTAATTGTTTACGAAATCTGGAATTGCAACAATGTAAGAATACAAAATAACTACAGAATTAAATGAACGTAAATGAAATGCTAATCCTACTCTTTAATATATGGGCAGTACTTAACCAAGGAGGGGGCCCTACCCCCTTAGACAAGGTATTGGGCTATGAAATTAGAATGACACGAACATTCAACACACCATCACGTGAACAAGAGAATAAATGAAATTATATTGTAGAAGTCTTTAGTTTTACAATAACCGCTAAATGTTATTGCCAGAATAATTCCCCTCTTAGTCTTATGACACCTTATTTATATGTAAAAAAATCACTTGGGGAAGGATAGAAACAAATCCCCAAACTTAGAAAATGAATTTTACATTTTTGGAGAAAAATCACAAAATCTAGGTTTTACATCAATTTAGGCAAATTCGTGATAAAGAACCACCCTTATCTTTCGAACCGTAGCTCATTTTGGAAAACGGTCTATTTGTAACTCAAGTTGCTATGCTACAAACCAAACCCATGTCTCAAATTTTTTAGATTCATCTTCATCTGCTCGAAAATCGAGGTGGAAGTTGGTTGTTTCAAAATCGTTGCTAATTTTGGTTTGAACCCTTATTTCATGCTGGAGGCCCACACGTGCGAGTTGGGTACACCTAGATCCATGTCTTTGATCTTAGGAATAAAACCCATGTGGAGGTGTTTTGGTATGCCAACCATGAGTGTTGTCACTGTTGCTAAAGGAAATTGCTTCATAAACTGTCATCAGTGAAAATCAAGTATAATAATCTTTAATTTATTAAAAATGAAGGAAAACGAGCATTACTTAACCACTGAAACATAAATAAGTATGACATGATGTTTTATGAGAAATTATGGTAAATGGAGTGATAAATGAATGGTAAGATGAAGTAAAATGAATGAAATGGATGTTTATAAGTGCTAATAATGATGGAAAATCAATGACCCATCAATCACCCCAATTATTTAAACTATCATCATTGACGACCTGATCAATTTATCGACATCACCTCAAGTCATTATTATATTCCACAACTTAACATCATCGAATTGTCAAAATTAAAGCATTGCACACTATACATCCATCACATGAAACAAGAATATTATGGTTCCATACTTGTCAATCCAAGATTATGAAAAACATGGCCACATTAGATCGAGGTTGAAATTCTACCTTAAGCCTCAGTCCGTTGTCTTTCATAGGGCCTTAGGACATGGTAAATGAACCTATGACTCCATGCACATAGTTGGGCACAAGAACATCGTTAATCAATAACTGTTTCTTGCTTGGTCATGATGTGCCACATTACCATAGGTAAAAAATCATTAAAGGTGCAACTAAAAAACATAACATTATTAAATAAAAAAGCCAGACACAGTAAATCAAGACATAATCTAAATCACACGCATACAGGTGTTGTCTGATGCGCTACCGCTTGAAGGGGTACCAACAAGGGTTATAAAGGTGGCCAACATATGTGCGTTTAAGTACCACTTGTATTTCCTACGTGTATGAATCCTTGACCGCGGGTTTATGCGCATAACGACAGATCTATGTAGCTTAAAGACGTTGGAATACGTCTCTACCCTGAAAAAAATTAACCCACAATTTTCTATCGAGGAAGGTGCTCTGATACCACTTGTAATATTCCCAATATAAAAAGTATGCAGAACATAAATAAATAGCTAGAAATGACAGATGAATAACAATATAACAAGAACAACACCACAATAATACCAAAATGATACCGGAATAACACCAGAAAGAGCACTTTGATTACTGAGAACAATGTTCACTTGCCTCTTCGAGGGGGAAACCTCCAACAGAGCAGAGCTATATTACAATAATATCCAAGACAAAAGTTCTCATACCCTCAACTCCTATTTATACTAAATATGTCTATCAAAAGAACCATCTAGAGGAAGATCCTTCTAGAAGCGGAAGCTTCTATTAGGTCTTCTTACATTGGACTTATTCTTCCTTATTGTTAGGCCTTATTAATATTGACCTTTATTACATCGGAATATATTAATCTACCTACGTGAGGGCTTAGATCCCTAACATGTCCTCCCCCTTAAAAAAACAACCTTGTCCTCAAGGCTTGAGTTGTGGAAATTGCTGCAGAATGGTAGTTGGTTCCCAAGTGGCATTTGCTAGAGGTGTATCTTTCCATTGGACTAACACTTCCTTGATGGTTCGCTGACATAGATGACGCTCACACTGGTCCAAAACTGCTTGTGGTTGTAGCCAAATGGAGCCTTCTTAGTCCAACTCGGGAAGGTTGGTTTGAGTTTGGCACTTAGTTCCAATCACCTTCTTTAAGCATGAAACATGAAAAACAGGATGGAGCTTAGAATGACTAGGCAAAGCTAACTAATAGGCCACCTGTCCCACATGCTTGAGAACGGTATAAGGATCATAAAATTTGGGCGCCAGTTTCTGACAATGGTCAGCCTTGAGGGAATTTTGCTTGTAAGGTTGCAATCGAAGAAACACCTGATCCCCTTCTGCAAATTGACATTTAGAGCGACCTTGATCTGCTTGTTGCTTCATGCGATTATGGTCCATGACCAAATTCTCTTTGAGGATACGGAGAATAGCCTCTTGAACTGTAAGCGTTTGGTCAACCACCTGGATCTTCGAGACACCTGTAAATATGAGATAACTGAAGGTGGCTTTTGTCCGTATACTGCTTCAAAAGGAGTCATGCGAGTAGTTGTATGGCACGAAGTGTTGTACTACCATTCAACTAGTGGTAACCATTGAGCCCACTGATTTTTCCTTTTCGAGGCAAAACACCTCAAATATGTTTCCAAACACTTGCTAATGACTTTAGTTTGACCATCAGTATGGGCATGATAAGTTGTGCTAAGATGCAATTGGGTGCCTTGTAGCTTGAACAATTCTTGCCAAAAATTTCTGGTGAAAGTGGGCTCACGATCATTAACAATAGAATGCGACATGCCATGAAGCTTGAAGACCCGATCCATGAAAAGTTGAGCCACAATGGATGTTGTAAATGGGTGTTGAAGAGCACAGAAACAAGCATACTTGGAAAGACGATCAACTACCACCATAATGACTGATTTATTGCCCGATTTAGGTAAGCCTACAATAAAATCCATAGAGATATCCCACCAAATAGCAGGTGGAATCGGAAGCGGTTGTAGTGTGCTAGGAGATTAGACTGTTTCACCCTTGTGGCGTTGACACACATCACATTCAGCCACAAAATTATGAACGTCCTCTTTCAAACCATCCCACAAAAAAGAATGTTTGACCCTGTCATAGGTTTTGGTAAACACGGAGTGCCCAGTTGTGGGTGTAGCATGAAGCTCAAAAAGTATCGTGGATTTAAGTTTTGATTGTTTACTTAAATACAAACGACCTTTGTATCAAAACTCATAATGGAGCCAAGAGTACCTTGGGGAAATTAGAGAATTGGACTGCAATTGTTGTATTAGATGCAAACTTTTTGGATCGTGTAGCCATTCTTAGCGAACAACTTGGAGCCAATCTGGTACAATGAAGGAGAGAGAAAAAAGGGACCCTTCATCTTCATATTTTTGGGAAAGTGCATCCACAACCACATTGTCTTTGTCTTTCTTGTAAATGATCTCATAATCATATCCAAAGAGATTAATCACCCATTTTTGTTGCTCTGGGGAGGAAACGAGTTGTTCCAGAAAATACTTTAGGCTTCGATGATATGTCTTAATTTGGAATCGTTGCCCCAATAGATAAGGGCGCCAAAGCGCAATGGCATGCATAATAGCCAACATTTCCTTTTCATAGATTGAATTGCCCAAATTTCACTCAGACAATTCTTTGCTGGTAAAGGCCAAAGACCGACCCTCTTGCATAAGGACAACGCCAATTCCTTTCGCCGAAGCATCACATTCTAGGACAAAGGTCTTTATGAAATCAAGAAGGGTCAGGATTGGAGTGGTGCACATGGCCATCTTAAGGTTTGAAAATCCTGAGCAGCTACTAGAGTCAAAGTGAAATAATTCTTTTTAAGGAGTGCAGTGAGAGGTGTCGCAATCTTTCCATAATTCTTAACAAACTTGCGATAATAACCTTTTAAGCCCAGAAATCCACACAAGCTTTTAAGAGTCTTTGGGTGAGGCCAATCTTGCATAGCTTCAATCTTTTTAAGATCCACCCTGACGCTGACCTTGCCAAAAAGATGACCCAAGTACTCGAATTTAGAGGCGCCAAAAGCACATTTAGATTGTTTCAAGAAAATTTGGTGCCGAGAGAGTAGATGGAGAATTCGATCCAAATGAGCAAGATGGTCTATCCAGGTTTTGCTATAGATGAGGATATCATCAAAGAAAACTAAGACAAAATGACGGAGAAAAGGACGAAAGACATGATTTATGAGGCTTTGGTAGGTGGAGGGAGAATTACACAAGCCAAAGGGCATGACCAAAAACTCATAGTGGCCCTCATGAGTTCTAAAGGCAGTCTTAGGAATGTCTGCCTCTTTCATACGGATCTGGTGGTAGCCATAAAGAAAATCAAGTTTAGTAAAGAACTGGGCGCCACTCAATTCATCCAAGAGGTCATCAATGACAGGAATGGGAAATTTGTCTTTAATGGTGAGTTTGTTGAGAGCACGAAAGTCAGGACACATGCGCCAAGCACCTTCTTTCTTAAGGACCATGACCACAAGAGAAGAGTAGGGGCTCGTACTAGGGTGGATAACACCTGCGTTGAGCAATTCTTGAACCATTTTCTCAATTTCATTTTTTTGGGAAAAGGGGTGACGATAGAGACATATATTGGGAGGAAGGCTTCTTAGAACAAGGGGAATGGAATGATCATGAACACCAAAGAAAGGAGGGAGTCCCTAGGGAGTGGAAAAAACCACTTGATGTTTAGAGAGGATGGATTGGAGGTCCTGCGACACAGAGTGTGTCTCAGTTGATTGTATGGCATGGAGTTGGGCAGTAACGCCATAATGACCTTTTTTTAGCAGCTTTCCATGCAATGGGAACTAAAGATATCCGGGGAATTGGCGATGATGCCTTGGAACTTATATTGTTGGCCCTCCTGGTTGAATTGCATGGTTAATTCCTTAAAATTCGTGAGAATGGGACCCAAAGTCATTAGCCATTCTGCACCCAACACAATGTCACAACCGCCCATGTCGATAGCAAACATATGAGATTTCAGGTGGTAGTCACCAATTTGGGGACGCACATTTTCACAATGCCCTCCACATTTCATGGACCTGGCATTGACAATCATGATTTGGAAATTATTGACTGCATGGATATAGCAATTAGTTTCTTGGGCAATGCGGCAATGAATACAATTATGGGTGCTTCCACTATCAACAAGAATGATGACCTTCCTATGCTTGATGTAACCAATTATCTTGAAGGTTTGGGGAGCAGAGAAGCCAGTGAGAGAATTTAGGGAAATGACCGGTTCTACTTCGGGAGGGTCTGAGGGAGGGGTTATGTCAGTGGGTTCAGGTGACACAGACACAAGGGGAGCCTCAACATCCTCTTCTGAAACATCCTTCGAGATGGCCAAAAAAAGATTTTGTTCCTTACACTTGTGTCCCTAAAAATATTTGTCGTCACAATTATAACAAAGTCCTTTGAGTTGGCGTTCAGCCATTTCGGCCCTGGTCAATTTTTGGATCTATAGTGGAGTAGAAGGAGGAGTGGGATTTTTTGGTTTAGTGCGAGGAATAAAGGAGGGTTTTCGGTTTTGAGAAGAGACAACCTTTTGTGCTTCCTTAGCTCTTTTCGTAGCCTCCACCCAACTCTGACGCTGAGCTATGAGGACATGGGCACGAATCTCATCCTTGAGGCCACCGATAAAACATTCTCAGAAAAAAGCATCAGACATGCCCTCTGTACGAAAAGCCAGTCGCTCAAAAGCAGTTATAAAGTCTTACACTGTGCCAGATTGTTTCAACTTTGTCAAACGACCTAAATGGTTGGTGTCAGTGTCAAAGCGTTCATAAAGCTCTGCCACAAAGTGTGTCCAAGCAACATACCCTTTGCGGTTAGTGTTTCTCCATTGCCAATGTTCTTGATCTAGATGGAGAACACCATACCAAAGTTTGGCCAACTCATCCGTAATCTCGTACAAAGAGAAATAATGTTCCATTTGAGTTACCCAGCTAGTGGGATATGAGTCATCAAATTTGGTCACATCCACACACAGAAGGCGTAGGTCATGCTGAAATCGATGGGGCTGAAAATTATGGGAATGAGAGGAAGTTTCACGTTCGATATGCAAAGGTGGGTCAGATAAGGGAGGATCTATAGGGATATGCAACTTGGTGTAGATAATCGTAGTGACAAATTCAAGTTGGGTAGTAATGTCTTGTTTGAGTTCCTCAATTGAGGTGACGATGGAGGAATGCATGTTTTTATTGATGGTGGAAATATTGGCACTGAGATGTCTCACTTCTTGTTGGGTCTCTATGAAATTAGAGTGCAAGGTATTGAAGCGAGCTTCCAAGTCTTGGCTACGGGTATGGGCCATGATGACGAGGGAACCGAAAAGGGGCAGGTGGGGTCAAAAAAATTGCTGAAAAATGATAGGTATGAATGTGATAAGGGAGAAGAGAGAAATCCAATGGAATATGTCTCAAATAATGGTGCCAACAGGATCTAGATTTTTTTTATTCTTTTTTACACCTGCAAAGTTATACTCCGATCTGAATATTATTGTAGTGATGAAATGCCCAAATGCTTAATCAGGAAGAAATGTGTAGTAATTTGGCAACTAGAATGCATGAGACACAATTGCGCGGCAATAGATCTTGTCTGTTCTATTTTTTGTTTCCATCCACAAAGGTTAGGTATTCCAGGGTTCTACGGATAAGGGTTTGCCCTGTGCTATAGCTCTCTGATATACGTGCGGGGTCTAACAATAATACTCGACCCAATATCTCAGAGCACCAACTAAGGAGGCTAGATCGTGCCCTTAACTGTACTACTCGACTACCCAGGTACTAGAGGCTATCTTCCAGAGTATTGTTCTCGGTGGCACTACAACAGTCAAGCGACCGATTAGTTTATCTATGGAGAGCTTTAGGAAATCTAGCTTGATCCGTATACATGTTTTGTTTAATGCGCTACCACTTGAAGGGGTACCAACAGGGGTTACAAGGGTGGCCAACATATGCGCGCTTAAGTACCACTTGTATTTCCTGTGTGTATGAATCCCCAACCGTGGTTTTATGCACGTAACGATAGATCTTTGTAGCTTAAAGATGTTGGAATACGTCTCTACCTTGAAAAAAATTAACCCGCAATTTTCTGCCGAGGAAGGTGCTTTGATACCACTTGTAATATTCCATATATAAAAAGTATGTAGAACATAAATAAATAGCTAGAAATGGCAGATGAACAACAATATAACCAGAACAACACCACAATAATACCAAAATGATACCAGAATAACACCAGAAAGAGCACTTTGATTACTGAGAGAAATGTTCACTTGCCTCTTCGAGGGGGCAACCTCTAGCAGAGCAGATCTCTATTACAATAATATCCAAGACAAAAGTTCTCATACCCTCGACTCCTATTTATACTAAATATGTCTATCAAAAGAACCATCTAGAGGAAGATCCTTCTAGAAGCAGAAGCTTCTATTAGGTCTTCTTACATTGGACTTATTCTTCCTTATTGCTAGGCCTTATTAATATTGACCTTTATTACATCAGAATATATTATTCTACCTACGTGAGGGGTGTAAATTCTAACCTTGTACAATATCTACTACAAACAGATATTCAGAAAATAACAGAAAAGATACAATAGCAAATACAAACATTACATAGAGATTTTTCCCCTGGAAACCCAAACTGGGAAAACCAGCATATTCTATATTCATTCATTGTGTTACAATGTTTACAATACAAAATACATATAGGAGCCAACAACATCCAAAACCCTAACCCAATGACCTGGATTATTCCAAAACCCTAATTTCTTAATCAGAAATAGAAAACC
>JZKD02S1837354.1:425762-517355 GCA_000966675.3 Picea glauca
TTGAAATTAAAGAATTCCCTTCTGTCTTGTATTAAGCCCTACATTCCTTTGTATTGGCAAATCAAGAATACTATTCTCCATTCTCTTTTCAATTATTGGATCTGATTATTGTTTCCTGAGAGCACTGTATCTTTAGATTTGTGATAAGTTGTTTCTTACTTAAATTATTAAAGACCCCATTGTCCCAAACACATAAAACCATTATTTCTAAGTTACCAAGCACCTTTGGTCTACAACCACAAAGGGTTTCTTGGAGTGATAACACTATGAATCATCATTTTAAACAAAAATAACATCTCTTAACATCATTGTAACAAAGGCTCCATAACATAATACAATAAGTTATTTCAAGCAATATGCCATGGAAGATAACCATGTTCTAGCTCATAGATAGTAACAAATAAAAAAGAATAGTTTTGTTCACAACTATTTAAGGCAGTATCGAGAATAAACTTATGGAGTATCTACATCAATCGACATATCCTGCCTACCATCCTCTAAGACCACGAAACAAGCAATAAGAGTTTTATCATTTTTCACACTAGTGTTAACCACTTAGCTCGATGGGTTAGCTCAAGTGGTTGAGTGATGTGAATTACATGCAAGAGGTCATGGGGTCATATCCTCGAGCTAGTTGTCTCTGTAGATATTATTGGGCCTAACTCGATGTTCCCGTCTGTTTAGGTTGCCAAAAATGCAACTAGCCAGTTTACCTCCCATACCATCCTCAAAACGAGGGGAAGTACTTGGAGGGTTTCTTGGGATATATATTCCATTGAAAAATAAAAACTAGTGTTAACCACTTCTCTATTTATTGAAGCAAAGAATGTGCATGTTGTTGTTCATTGCTTGCATTGAAAGTCTATTTAGAGAGTCATACTGCTAGTGATAAATGTTCCAAAGACAACCTATCCTTCTTATGGGACCTGGTTTTGGCATGATTATATCTCCTTTTCCCTTTTATTTTCACACTTCCCTCCTTTTCCTTATCTTTTAACCATTATTTTAACCTTTCTGGCTCAGAAATCATTCACATAAAGCTTGTCCTATCTTTATTGGCAAATTAGTGAATTCTATAGTAAATTTGGTAGACAAGCTATCTTTTGTGCCTAACTTGCAAATAAAGATGTTACAAATTGGATACATGTTACTAAAGAAAAAGTAACGATTTGTTGTAGAAGAGTCCCACTTGCTACAGAACCCACTTGTTATGGATATGGTCCTAAGCAAAATGACACAAAAGGATTATGCTTGCTACGAAACTCATTTGCTACAGAACCACATATATTGCATATCATTACAACTGATAATCAACGAGACTACTACTACAACTACCGATCATCAAAACCAAATGTCGTGGATCTAAGATGGTGGACATACCATTTGTCATCATATATTGAATCTTGAGAATCATGTTGCTACAAGACCATGGATCTGCCATCAAATTCCAATTTTCAAAGATTATGTTGTTGAGATTTAGTTGCTATGAAACTGTAAGGCAATGACAAAAGTTTCGATGATGTACGATCAAATTGTTGTCATGCACAAGCTATCCTCAACTGCAAATACGAAGCACTTTGAGATAAATCTAGATCATGTTGCTTTTCAACAATTGATCGAGTCTATTTTGTAATTATTGTAACTGAAAAATGAATGATCTATTTGGAAGAATCGACAATTCTTTGGATTTGCGGCTCAATAATTGTCGTAGCGTAGCATACTGATAAATAGATAGAATGGGAAGAAAGGAATAGAGACAATAAGACACAATTATACACACAAAGACATAATTATGTTGTAAGTCTCTATTTAATGAATACAAAACATGCTTGTTGAATTCATGATTATCGATTGTTGAAGTAACTTAGTGTTGTAGTACTTCACGAGCACCTTGTGTTGATATTATGGTAGCTGCGGGAGGTATTAACCTCCATGTGTAACCTTTGCCTATAATAGAATATTCTGGAAGCAAGAGAAACCCTAAACAGATGTGTAAAAATCCTAAAAGACAAGTTGGCGCAGTAAAATAATCAATATTAAAGTATTAGCTTCTAAAAGGACAAGTCGACCCATACATGTGACAAGAACCACTATAAATAGGAGGTGCTCTCTCTCATTTGTACACACTCACCTGACTCTCTCTCTCAAGTATAGTGCAGGTTTGGAGCTGTAGCTGCAATAATGGAAGATGGATCTTCTGGGGTGTTTCTTGGTCTCTCTCTCTAGCACTATCTAGCCTAAGATATGTGCCCTACCTTCTAGAATCTCTTGGTGGTATTCTTGGTGACATTCTTGGTGGTATTATGATATTCTTGGTAACTAGAACTGCAACTTTTGCAGTTGAGTATTATTCTTGTCCTATGGTTTTGAGACTTTTTGTTTGGTGTGCTATCTTTGGAGAAAGATGTGCTCTCTTAGTTATATGTTGGTTCTAGTGTTGCTTCCAGAATCATTCTATCTAACAAAGGTTATGGTGCTCAGGGGTGGTTGCATGCCTATGATTGGGTGACAATATTGTGATATTGTCTATGGTTAAACAAGCACATCAAGTATTTTAATAGGTTATGGGCACATATTACCTTAAGAACAATCTAACCTATGGAAGGTAGAGTGAGAGTTCTTTGTCAAGCTCGTTGTAGCACCAGTTGCAATTGCAACTAGGGTTTCTAATTTTGCAGTTGCAACAAACCGTAATATAATTCTTTGGGCACCTTAATTGAAGCGTTGGACCTATTTTCTAGATATTCTAGTGCGCCCTAGTCTAGCGCACCCTCTGGTGTCCTCATCCAACAAAAACGTCATGTTTGAGTTTTTGGTCAAAGTCAAAGTCAAAGGTTGACTTTTGGTCAACATGAGTTATGGTTAAAGTTGAAATTTTAGGGTTTCTAGCTTGTTCTAATCATTGAACCTTTTTTATTCAGTTTGTAACCTCTTCTTGTCAAGATGGTGTCTAGTTTCAGATTAGAAGACAAACTGAACAATGCTGCAAATTTCAAAGGTATGCACCTGTATATGCTTTTCATGTTATATCATCCAACAAAGCATGGGTGTGTTTTGCACGGAATGTATAAGAGACCTTGTCCAAGAAGTAATCTTGGATTTAGTACATTCAGAGGAATAAGCAGTCGAGGCTCCAGGTTCAAGGTTTGATTGATCAAATTGTTAAGTTTCAATTTGCACATATCAAGTTTGATAGTTGTTATAGTACTAGTAAACACTATAGTTGTGACAACAATCCTTGAAAGGTTCTATTACTGTCAAGTATACTTGGTTTCATGTAAGTACTATTGATATATATGCCTATTGCACTTGTTTGCAAAATGAACTAACATCTCCTCTAGGAGATATTTCTTGTTCCCAGGCAGGTCACCTTGGTAATTCTATGATCCTTGTTACCATAGATATGTTTTTATGAAAATGTTATTGGAAATACTTTTGATTTTGTTGTTCTTGTTTCGAGCAGGTCACAGGTGATAACTCTGAGAAGGAGCCACAGTGATAGTTGCAAACATGAAGCAAATGACTCCATCAAGTGGTGAGGCAGGTGATCTCACCAAGTACCAATTCTAAAGGAAGTGTGGAAAGCAAAAGGAGTTTTGGATATTGTTCACTTAGATGTGTGTGGACCAATGTCAACCTCCTCACTAAGCAGAAGATAAAGATATTGAGGTTCGATAATGAAGGAAAGTACACTTCCAAGGAGCTCATTGCCTTTTGTAAAGCAGTCGAGATTAGGAGGGAACTAATTGTCCCACATAATCCTCAACATAATGGTGTGGCAGAAAGAAAGAACCGTTTCATTGAAGAATCTGTTAAGGCAATGATGAATGACCAGAATCTATCCATGTTTCTATGGGGAGACATCAAAAGCTTACATAATCTATGTCTCGGGTCATCAGAAGGTTGAAATAAGCAGGGACATGACTTTTGATGAGAAGATTGTCTTTAGGAAATCCATAAATGATTCCATGGATTCCAACGATAAAGAGGAACATGCCGATCCCAAGGAAGAAACTACATGTTCTCCAGAACATCTCAATGTAGAACCTTTCACCTTTGAAGAGGCAGTCAAGAAGAAAGAATGGAAGCAAGCTATGATGGAAGAATATCAATCCATCATGATGTATGGGAAATTGTGCCTAGACCTAAAGGAAAGTTTGTAGTCAGTTGAAAATGGGTTTACAATATAAAGCATCCAATAGATGGGAGTATCGATAAAATACAAGGCAAGATTTATGGCTAGAGGGTTCTCCCAATAGGAGGGAGAAGACTATGATGAGACGTTTTTCTCCAGTTGCCATATGTACCTCTATTAGAGCCATCATATCTCTTGCAACATCCATGGGTTGGATTTTACATCAGATGGATGTAAAGAGCACTTTTCTCAATGGAGTAATCGAGGAAGAAGTATACATAGAACAACCTCAAGGCTTTGAGATACACCTGAGAGAAACTCATGTATGCATATTAAATAAGGCCTTGTATGGACTCAAGCAATCTCCAAGAGCTTAGTATGCACGAATTGATAGTTACTTGACGAGATTTGGATTTTCCAAGAGATATGCTGATCCAAACCTTTATTACAAGGTGGTGAATAATGCACCTGTGATCCTACTACTATATGTTGATGATTTGTTTCTGACAGGTGTAGAGCCTCTCATTATTCAGTGTAAGCGGGAGCTAGCCTCTTAATTCGACATGAAGGATCTTGGTCTCATGCATTATTATTTGGGACTAGAAGTATGGTAGAAGCATGGTGAAATATTCCTAGGAAAAGGGAAGTATGTTGAAAATATCCTTCAGAAGTTTGGGTGGAAGGATTGCAAATCCATGACAACTCCCATGGTGACAGATCTTAATAAGTTGAGAGACTCTGATTCTGATCTAGTAGACTCATCCCTGTACCGACAATTGATTGGTTCATTGATGTATTTGGTTAATAACCGACCGAGCATTTGCTTTGTTGTGAACACATTGAGCCAGTTCTAGGTGGAACCTAGACATGAGCATTGGATAGCTACAAAGCACATTTTGAGATACCTTCATGGGATGCTAAATTATGGTTTGAGATATGCCTCAAACTGTAATGTACAACTGCATGGATTTACTGATTTAGATTGGGCAGGGAGTGCAGATGACATAAAGAGTACTTATGGTATATGTTTTAGTTTGGGATTTGCTATGATATCATGGGCTAGCAGGAAACAAAACTCTGTTGCACTTTGCACTACAAAAGTAGAGTATATTGCAACTTGTGATGCTTGTACCGAAGCAGTATGGCTTCGTAAGTTGGTTTCTGGACTATTTGATTAGGTGATGGATTTGATTGTGATACATTGTGATAATCAGAGCTATGTGAAGCTTTCAAAGAACCTCGTGTTCCATGACAGGTCGAAGCACATTGAGATCAAGTACTATTTTCTCCGTGATAAAGTCCAGAAGGGAGAAGTGATTCTCTAGTACATCTCCACCGATGAGCAGACAACTGACATTTTGATGAAGCCTATGTCCAAGATAAAGTTTTCATACTTAAGGGACAAGCTGGGACTCATGGAGATTGCTCCTTTGGTTTAAAGGGAGGAGATGACTTCCTCAGTTGGGAGGGAGTGTTGTTATATGGCATCATGGATAGTCAGTGTGCTGGTGGACATACATTCTCCCTATGGAGAATGGTCTAGGTTGACAGATTGTTGGTCTGTATCATGCCAATTCAACTTCGATATGATGCTTCAACATCATGCTAGTAGAGCTTAGATATGATACAAATGTCTTGAGATGCATCATGTTAGTACAACTTAGAGATGATGCATATGTCTGAGTCGCATCATGCTAGTACAACTTAGAGATGATGCATATGTCTGAGTCACATCATGCTAGTACAACTTAGATATGATGCATTCACATGATTTTAGTATGCTTAGAGATGATACAATGGAGAGGATGGTTCTTGTAGCCATTGTGGAGAGATTCAACATCTGTTGGGACGGTCATTCTTCTAGGACATATGTCCAGATTAGAAGAATGGTCCCTGTATCACTTTGTTGAGTGAGTGACTTATGCGAGACACTCTGTTGAGTGCGCTAAGTCTAGCACATGACTTATTCAACATCATGCTTGATTACTCAGATGGAGTATGGCCTCGAGAGATGATGCAAACGATGATATGATTTGATGCCAGGAGACTGTTGTACTGCATGGTGATAGCTTGTGTAGCTATTAGTTGATTTCAGTGGAGACTGTGTGTCTCTGGACAATAGCTATGTACTACTATGGTGGATGTGTTCCATTGGTAGTGACTGTATGTCACTAGATAGTGGTTGTGCGCTACTAGGAGTGGTTGTGTAACACTGGATAATAGTTGTGTACTATTATGGATTGACATTATTATGATATATTGTATGGCATTGTAGTGACTGTGTACTACTATTGGATTGCCATGGAGACTACCAATAGTGTTGAAGGTGTTTTCCTAGGATGGTGTGCCAACCAGTAGTATTGGAGGTGATTGTCAGCTAGATGGATAATGATGATGATTCTTGTGGCTTGATTTGTGTGATCATGAGATATCCTATGTGGCTATGATGATGCTACCTGTAGAATGGTCTGCAAGACTATGTGAGCCTTGCCCATACCATGTGAAATGGATGGATGTGTTTGAGACCATTACAGTGAATACCTCCCTAGCTAGGAGGGAGTGTTGATATTATGGTAGCTACGGGAGGTATTAACCTCCATGTGTAACCTTTGACTAGAATAGAATATTCCGGAAGCAAGAGAAACCCTAAACATATGTGTAAAAACCCTAGAAGACAAGTCGGCTTGGTAGAATAATTAATATTAAAGTATTAGCTTCTAAAAGAACAAGTTGGCCCAGACAGGTGACAAGAACCATTGTAAATAGGAGGTGCTCTGGTTCATTTGCACACACTCACCTCACTCTCTCTCTCTCTCTTAGGTATAACGCAAGTTTGGAGTTGCAGCTGCAAGAATGGAAGGTGGATCTTATGGGGTGATTCTCGGTCTCTCTCTCTCTCTAGCGCTATCTAGCCTAAGATATGCGCCCTACCTTCTAATATCTCTTGGTGGTATTCTTGGTGACATTCTTGGTGGTATTCTTTGTAATTGCAACTACAACTTCTACAATTGAGTATTATTCTTGTTCTGTGGTTTGGGGACTTTTTGTTTTGTGCACTATCTTTGGAGAAAGATGCGCTCTCTTGGTTATCTGTTGGTTTTAGTGTTGCTTCCAGAATCATTCTATCTAGCAAAGGTTATGGTGCTCGGGGGTGGCTGCGTGCCTGTGGTTGGGTGGCAATATTTTGATATCGTCTATGGTTAAACAAGCACATAGAATATTTTAACACCTTTCTCCATAAAGAAAGGGCCCGCTATGGAGGAAATTGGTGTTGCTTTACTTTCTGTTTTTGCTTATGACTTTATACTATAAATTCATGTTTTAAATCTGATTGCTTAAATGTTTGCAAATATAACTTATTTTTAACAGTTTTGTTTTAAGTTGTGTGTTTCAACAAGTGTGGATTTTATCATACATCAATTCATGATTGATTTCTACAGGTCATGTTGTTACAGAACCTGAGAATTAAATCACTAGTTGAATGTTTCATGTTGCAGTCTTTTGTTTTTAGTAAATTAGAATTAGGTTTCTAGATAGTCATTAAGCAACTTACAACTAGATCATTAAAACCCCGAAGCCTTGCATATATTTTGCATGATACCTCATAAGCTTTACAAGCCCTTGGTTGATAATTAAATGCATTAGTAAATTAAATGTTCTATTAAGAAATTAATAGGAGAAATAGTGGATGTGTCACCTTCATTCCCAAATTGATTGTTGCTACTATCTGTTCAAAAATGGAACACACTAGTTGAATAGATAAATTAATACAAATGATGACAACATAAAATGCAAATAAGTAATACTTAACTACATATAACAACAATTTGTGTAGTTGTAGGGGTAGCAGGTGCAGCGGGGATTATTTGCAATCCTGGAGGACATATAGTCATTTGTTGTGATTGGGGGTTAGGGATGATGTCAAATAATAAAGCAGAAGCCTACGCCCTT
Organism: Picea glauca; assembly: GCA_000966675.3. Classification (NCBI taxonomy): domain Eukaryota; kingdom Viridiplantae; phylum Streptophyta; class Pinopsida; order Pinales; family Pinaceae; genus Picea; species Picea glauca. Next base: position 433,849 of record JZKD02S1837354.1, read on the forward strand.
TTTGAAGGCACTAACTGACAAAATCAATGGGAATACATAAGTTGACAATACTTGGTGATTCCATGATGGTGATAAGGGAAATTGTCAAAAAAATCCATCATTGGGGGTATTGTCTATAATGGTGTGATGTCTCAATCTCTCGCTCTTCTTAAATTTTTTTATGAGTTCTCTTTATTTCACATTTAGCGTGAACTAAATTTTGAGGCTGATAAATGGGCCAAGGTGAGATTGGAGTTAGAAATAGGTGAGTTTCTAATAAATGGAGAAAAATCGAGTCTCATCGTCCCTTAAACTCATAGAGTGCGCATTTAATTGTTGTGACATCTAGTGGAGCTTGGTAATGAATGTGTCATGGCTTGCACATATCCTAGGACTTAGATTTGAACGAGGCATTCAACCCAATGTGTGTAATTGTATAATTTCAGCCAGGGCAGTGACAGAAACCCACAATTCTACTCGTGGTCTCTTTGGAAGGAGCATTGGGAATGAAGCAATTTCGGCCGAAAATCTCCCAATTCTGAATTGAATAGTTTGCAACACAGGGTTATTCCAGATTCTAGGTTCTTCTACCCTTTTCCTGAGCATTTATATTTGTAGTCATTTGTTTTATTGAGCCCTAAAATCAAAATTCCCAACTCCATTGTTATTTTCGTTGATTTGGAAAGAGGTAGTGTAAGCAGGTCGTGTGATGGGAATTAAAATGCTCACATTTTGATTCGACTGTTAGACCAGGCAGTGGGCGTGTTAATTAGTGTCATGAGAAGTTTTATTTTGCAATATTTCATTCCGCCGAGCGTTATTTTGAAACCCCAACCATCCATGTTGTTTATATTGCTTCTGGAAAATGTTATGTATATGGGTTGTGAAATGATGAGTTAGTTTGTTCGCAATATAATTCGGTTAACAATATGTGCAGTGGGATTGTATGTTTTGAGTCTCTTCCAACCAACAAAATTTTAGGTGGGACACCTGTTGGTAGATTGTGGTACTCTGTTTTCCCTTCTCTGGCTTCCATTATCACTCTTGAATGTTGCAATTCTATTTGGTTGTGTGAAGATACCAATTGTACTTTTTTTTGTGGTTCTGGAATCTAGGTTTTCTGTAGGGGCAGAATTGATGGCCTTGGGCATCTACTCCATCACAATACAGACCCCTCTTGGAGTGATATCAAGCACATTTTGCGCAAGCATGAAGATACAATTTATGGTAATGGTGTGGACCTCAAGCAAGTCACGGGCAAGGTAAGTGCAATTGACCATATTGTAGCAACACTTCTCTAATGCATGGACACTTTGGAATAGGAACGATAGAGGTTCAGTGCACTTGAACAGATGGTAGCGACACTTCTCCAATGAATGGATAATTTGAAACATGAATGTCAACAGTTAAGGGCAATGGTGATGCCATAGTAATTGCAATTTGCATCTAACAATCAAGCTTCAGGAATTTCTCACAATGGAAACTCAGGTGAAGAGCACAGAGGATAGGATGTGGAGACTATGGAAGTAGAAAAAAACGACTCAGGACAAGATGAAGCATAAGAGGAACTAGACAATGAATTAACTCATTGATAAATGTATTATCAATGTGTTTTTTTGCTTGAACATTTTATTAAAGTATTTTGCAGCCAGACTGCATGGATGTATAGCTAGGAATTTAGTATGTATGTCAGTATGATAACAATAGAGGACACTTTAGGCCATGAGCCAATTTTCATAAAATTTTGATTGTGTTGATTCTCTACAACACAACCATCTTTTATATATATATATATATATATATATAAATCTACACAATTCATTTTAACTCACAACAAGCTAAGTGTCATTTTTTTTACTCACCTTTTAATGGCATGGCAAGAGGATTAAATGTCAATAAGCAAGCATTTAGATCCCATAAAGTCGGTTCAATGGTTCTCTTGTATATTGGTACTTGTAATAAGGCCCCAATTTTGATTCCTTCTCGTTGTTAATTTACCAACCAAAAATCTCAATTGATTAAAATTTATATATTACAATAAAATAAAATAAAAAGCAATGTTCTAATTTAAATCAAACATATACCATGCCACGCCACACCATTAAAAGGTGAGTAAAAAAATTGACATTTAGCTTGTTGTGAGCTAAAATGAATTGTGCAGACAACTACAAGAATCGTTTTTCATATATATATAACTTTAGTTAAAAAAAACAACTCGTGTAATTGTCTACGCAATTCTTTTTAACTCACAACAAGCTAAATGCCATTTTTTTAACTCACCTTTTAATGGTGTAGCAAGAGGATGAAATGTCAAGAAGCATGCATTTAAATCCCATAAAGTCGGTCCAATGGTTATCTTGTATATTAGTACTTGTAACAAAGCCACGATTTTGATTCATTCTCCTTGTTAATTTACCAACCAAAAATCTCAATTGATTAAAATTTATATATTACATAAAATAAAATAAAAAGCAATGTTCTAATTTAAATCAAAGATAGACCATGTCATAGACATCTAACTTGTTGGAAACAAATCAATGCTAGTTTCACTACTCATGTCTTTATACAAGACCCTAACACTTTCATTACTCTCAATACCACAATGCCTACAAAGAGCTTTGAGTTATTTACATAGATCATTCAAAGGATTTTGCAATTTGTCGATTTCATAAGGCCATATTTAATTAATAAATAGTTATATTCAATTAGAATTAACACAACTAAAAAGAAATAATGGGAATCATGCTACCTCTTCAATCACAAGTTTACAAGAAGCTACAAAGAGTTGTATAGCAAAAAAAACCAGCGCTTGACACTTTGGGACACTATAATCCAACTATTGTAGAATTCCTAAATAGAAAGTTGTAGTCTTTCTTTTTCTTGATTACACTTATTGGATAACATCAAGATCACAAAAGGGAAAAATCCCTCTTCACTTGATAGCAAATTGCTTGTCAAAATATGTAAATTCAATGTCAATAAAGATTAAATTATAACCCAGACACTTAAGGAGAATCAAAATGATAATTGCTTCGACAAAACCTTTCAAGGATGAAGCATTGTAAATAAACACTCATGCCTTTATTTCTAATCATCTTGGTTTTGGCCTTCATGATTCTTTCATGAAAATCCACTTAAGAAGAATTTATCCAAATTTTTGAGTCCACTGTGAGTAATTTTTTTTTTAAGGATGAAACATTATAAATAGACATTCATGCCTCTATTTCTAGTCATCTTGGGTTTGGCCTTCATGACTTTTTCATGGAAATCCCCTACTAGGAAGAATTTGTCCAAATTTATGAGTTCACTCTAAGTCAAATTAATGCCTTTTTTTTTGTTGCTTTTATTGCATAAACTTTGTTGTTGTTCATTAAAAAATATTATTGCTTATATTTTAACAATGATCCGTGTTTTGGGTGTGGTCATTATATTCTATTAAGTACTAAGTTCTCAGTGAGATGCTTCTAAGCCTAGTCCATCACACTATTCAACAATGGTTTTATTCATATCTACAAACATGGAGGCCATCTTTTATCAAGAGGAAGTCACACAATAATTTCAAACCAATAGTTATGAAATGTGTTATACAAAGTTAGGTTGATTTGGGACATGGGGATAATTCATTGTTTGTTCCATATTACAATATTTTGAAATTTTTTGGACTAGTGAATATTTCATTGTCTAAAACACTCGACCAAGAAGGATTTAACATGGTACAACCACTACAGTTTTAAGAGTTTGGGTCTCTTCTAGGTGAGGAGTGTAGTTTAACCAATCCCTAGCCAACTTTTCGAAAGGTAGGGTTTGTAACATGACCATTCACAATCCAAGACTCCAAAAGTGACATCTATAATTCTCAAATTCTCTTTGTTCAGAAGATTGCATGAAAAGGCCAACACTTCAAGTAGAGGGGTATTAATGGATAAATGCTCTGGTTAGTTGTAGATGTAAGTCCTATTATTTCTACTTGGAAGTTAAATTGATTGGAGATTTTAGATAGTTATCAATACCAAACAAAGGCATAAACAAATTGGTAAGAGAAAGCAAGGTTTAGTTAAAAACACAAAAATCATCCGGAAAAATCTTCACCATATGGGACTATAGAATAAAAATCTCATAGATATTGTCAATTTAACATTTTCAGATAGATCTATTGGTTTTTTCAGTGTAATTATATATTAAAAAGGGATAGGTGAATTACATACTTGCGAACCTCTCATACCCACTTGCTGCGATTGTTTATTTTGTTCCTCTTGCAATTTACATACTTCTTCTTGGTGCTTAATATACAAATCTTTGACATTTACTTTTGCTTCTCTCATGAACTTTGTATGTTTCTCTTTGAACCCAAAATCACCAGCTACTCTATAAACAAGGAGTTGTCTTGTCTCCAACCTCCTTAAGACTTGTGTGTAAATGTGGCATGGAATTTTAGGGTTCATCATCTCATCAATTTCAACCTAACTTTAGTTGTGACAAGGCATTCTAGGGTTCAATGGTTTACCTTTTAATTAATGGATGAAAAATATAAAATTGTAGAACATCGTAAAATTTCAAAGATTGATTCAAAGGTTAAAACTCAAAAAACATAGAAGCAAGTGGGGCTAAGACATAATAGAAACAACACACCCATGTGACCATCCTTTGATAAAGGATATCCTGTTGAGTACAATGCCATACATTTTATGGAATATCTTGTGGTCCTACAACACCATGGATTTTACAAAATAGTTCGTGGTCCTATATAGATACAACAATTTCTATTACAGTAAAAAAGATAACATGGCCTTAATAGGAAGATAGTCAACTTCAAATGACATTGGTTAGTAACTTAGGAGTTGCAAGTTGAACCATTGTTGAAATGGATAATTGTCTTAAGATACTCCAAAACACCAATTCATGTTCATTCAACAAATCATTCTTATGTTGTTGCTTTACATAGAAGGCCACTGTGGTTTGACATTTGAGTAGGGTAAACTCAAAGCTTAAACCCTAACATTGAAATTTTTAGGTACTCACCTTCTAGCATTGTTCATGGAACAACACCAGCGATCAAAGCCCCAAAATATGAGCTTGACCTCAAAAACTACCAACTTTGGATCATGCTGCAAGAAAAATAGTCAGAAAATAAAGAAGAAGGGGATTGTGAGTAAAGTGAATAATGTGTTACTATGGTCCATTATTAATTAGCATGTATGCCACAACTCTTCAAGCCAAAAAGAAGAAGCACATGAGATTACCATGATAATTTTGAAGAAGCACATGAGACTACCATGATACTTTCTATTTGTATTAGGGTTTTTATTATATTGTTAAATTATTGAATCGGGTTTTTTATTCTATTTCAAGCAACTATGATTACCAAGAGAATTTGGCTATATTTTCGAGGGTAGAAACAAACAATCTACACATGAGAGGACAAGAAACCCATAACCCCACAAATACAAGCAATCAAGACAAATGCAAACCCCAAAATGTCCTCCAAATCAAGGTCTCTATTAGTGAAGAAAGAGTAGAAGTCATCTATATTTAATACATCCTGTCATTTCCTAATAGAATATCGCTCAAGGCTACCTGTTCAAAATATATCAAGAGGTAGGATATTCTCAACAAAATGAGCAGTGCATTATTACAATATGTTATTAATTAGAATGTATGCCACAACTCTTCAAGCCAAAAAGTAGAAGCTAAGACTTTAGCATTTTTCTTAGGAACAACTCCCACTATTTTATTCTTCCCGCTATCCCAATTTTCTTAATTAGGAAAAAATATTCTTATCACTTTGCATAGATTACGAAAAGCTCTTACCTCTGAGTCTTCTTTTCCATGTCGTGTTGATGTAAGTAAGCCTAGACAAAATGACACAATGATTGGGTGTTTTCAAAAGCTTCCAAACTCTTGCATAAACATCAAATTGTGACCTTTCTCTTGCGAAAAACAAGCAAAGCTTAGATTATAGAGGTGAAAGTAGCAAATGGATTATACTCAAAAGGTTTGGATATGATCCTTACCTCATGCAAATGCATCCATAGTAACTTGTGAAAACTTCATCACCCCAATGTTGAGTATACAACACACCCTTTAAAATTTTCAATTTTAGGGTACCACTTTTCCTTTTTAACCATTTTGCACCTTTTTTATTTTGGCTCTACATAAGTTGCGTATTTATCCTTTGTTAAATTTATGCATTTTTTCCTTTGTTTTCTTTGCATTTAAAATATCAATAAAACCCAAAAAATCTCATGTTTTGCATTAGGGAAGGAAAACAATCTCGTGGGTATGGGTGGCATGGGTCAAAAAATCCAAAGTGTGTTGTTAAACTAGGGCAACCCAATGCAAAGTGTGTTATTAAACTAGGGCAACCCATGTGAGGAAGAGCATCGTCGTCTGCTGGGTACAAGGAAGCAACTCAGAGTGGCGAGGCAACTCGTTGATATGGGGTGAACCTATGGTGACTTTAAAGCTGAGAAATCGCCTAAATACATTGGGCATAGAGGGAAAGCCTATACCTACGTCCTAATGTAGTGAATATACCTTAAATATGAAGACTAAAATTGAAAAAAATGGAAAAATGGCTCCCTATAAAACATCTTAACCACTTTAAATAGAGCCAATCAAGTCAAGAGTGGTGCGAATGTTGTAGAGAATGTACCTGACATGCTCTTGTATAGGTCAAATGAAGTCCATAAAAAATTCAATAGATAGGGCCAACACTTGGAAGTAAAAAATGGTTTGTGCATATGAGGTTGGAGAGGTTGATGCCTTAAACCTTCCACTATTTTTTATGGGAGTTTTGACCATCGGTTTCAAATTTCATAATTCCTATTAATGCTTACTACTTGATTTTTCATTTAATCCTTTCCATTTTCTTTTTTGGATTTTTACTTGAAAATGACCTGCATTTGTGGGTCTAATGAACTAAATGACTATTGAAACAATAGTTGGGTAAGCCTATGTATGTAAAGGTTGAATAGTCACAAGTCTAAGAATATGTGGAAACAGATGGTCATGTAGTTTTATTACAAGTTTTTTTTTATTATGTATAGGCAGGGCAAGAGTGACTTGGAGGGAGTGAGAGCATAATGACCATAAGACATTGACCCTATTGGATGTTGATTCTCATAGGATTATGCCTTAGTGTGGTATATTGGACTTCTTCCAAATCTCATTGATGCACTTGAGTACAAATCCCCTAGACAAGATCATCTAAATGTGGAATCTATATGGCTTTTTTAAGTTCTATGGGAAATATATGTAGTTGACATTCTAGGATGTGTATTTACTGAGTGGGTTTCCTTCTTGTGAAGACAAATGGGACTTGAAGTAGACTCTACAGGGCATGATAAAACTAATGAATGTGATGGAGAACCATTTCATGGTGGGGACATGCAAGAATGATGGATATATCTTGTTGGCCCTTGGTTAGGGAAGAAAGCAAAGATTCAGGAAGAAAGGTGAAGTGTGAACTGCGCGGAAGGCATAATGACTGAGAATGGGTCAAAGTGGTCGAAGAAGCAGAAAAGAAGGAGCAAAGTAAGGGAAAATGAGCCATTGAACGAGAAGATCAAGGAAGACAAATTAGCAAGGAAGATGGATCGTGGACAACTCAGCAAGCGGAAAAAGCCACCAACAAATGCTTTGGAGCACCGCGCGGGAAAGGAGGAAAAAACCCTGAAAACGCGGTCAAGTTGACCTAGGGTTTTAGACACCTAGGGTTTTGGGATCTAGGGTTTTGACACCTAGACGTTTGTCATGTAATGTATAAATAAAGGTCTAGAGGACTTAGGATGGGGGTGTTCTGAGTTCGTCATTGTGGGTTAAGGGAGTGATTATTATTGATCGCATGAGAGAAAGTATTGTGTTGTGAGAATACTGTTGTATTGTAAGATCTTCAGCTGGGTGAGAAGATCGACCTTGTAGCTGGGTGCGTAAGGAGGGGAGAGAAGAAGGGAGAGAGAGACAGATCTGCAAGCTAAGTGCGCAGATATAACTGTATGTTTTCCTATAATATATCAAGAAACACAGTTATGTGGACGTAGCCCTAGGGAGAGGGTGAACCACGCATATCTTGTTTTTATGTGTGATTGATGCTGTGTTCTTTTCCTTCTGTTATTCTGTTATTGCATTATTGTGCTTGATATGAGATATAGCTGTGCGAAGTAGACTTAAGTTGGTAAAGGAATAACTAGATCTCTATGTGTTGTTCTTTTGAATCCACTTGTATTTCCTTTGGTTGTAGACATATGTGTCCTGCAACCCCCTATTGCTACTTCGGGTGAGACTGCAACTGCTCCGTAGGTGTTGTCGAAAGGGCCAGTAGTTAGGGCTTGTTGGGGCGTTGTTAGAGTTGAACCCTGGGTCTGCCCCTGTGCCAACAAAGACATTGACGGGGTAAGGACGTTTGCAGACTTCGAGGTGATTGAGATAGGTTATGATAGCTGTCCTTATCCTACGCTGTTAGGAATTGATTGGGATTTCAACAATTCGACTGTGGTTGACTTAAATAAATGAAGATTGACATTCGAAGGTGATGGCCTTAGGGTCATTGCACCTCTTGATCCTGATGAAGTTCGCAGATACACAAAACCCATCAGAGAGGAAGACCATGCTTATGAACTAGAGAATATATATAAATTAACAACAAGACAACAAAATTACATTAATCCTACAGCAGATGGGAACTTAAGTTGGCGAAGTGACAACGCATGCTCATCAGATTCGAAAGAAGCACTAGAGAACTGGTAGAACAAAATGTATGAAGTTTCTGCATGGAGGTGTGCCAGATTGACCAGGGAAGTTCGTCGGATCTGCACTGTAGTAAGCAATCTGCCCACGTTTGATGGTTTAGATCATTTAGAAACATTCTTGTCAGAATTTGAAGAAATTGTATTAGTACAACAACGACTGTTGGCACTGGATGAAGCCTTGAAAGCAATGCCAGCGAGATGGTGGGGAACACACAAGAAGAACATCTCGGAATGGGTGCAATGTCGCACTTTGATGATAGTGCACTTTTCAGACCAAATCGAAGGGTGCGAAGTTCGATACACAGGTCAGAGCTGTCCGAAGGACCATGTGCAAAATTGTGAGGAGGCCTGGAGCAACATTCCTCAAGAGTAGTGGGTGCATAAATTTATTAACACTTTGGAGACAACGCTATTAATTAGTATCTTCAAGCAGAACTGCGCCTCACCACTACAAATTGGTACAATATGACTCAGAACTTTGTAGCTACATTTTTATTTGAAAGTCAGTACCCCACAGTAGATCAAGCTCTACAAGTTGTAAGACAAAAAGTCTTCGAGGAGGCACCTATCCTCCCTGTGGAGCAAGAAGAGGATGAATGGACTGCACCTCTTCAGAAAATGAAAGGCTGTTACAATATTAATGCCGATGAAGACGATGATCCTAGGAATGTGAACATCGTAGAAACTGAAGGACAGAGAGACATAGAAGGACCAGGAGTTGAACTGCCCTTCATTGGACAACCAATCAAAATCAAGAAAGTTAGTATTGGAACAGAGAAAGCACCTAAGCTTGCAAATGTTGGAGATTATTGGGATGATGGCACTATTGATAAGATCACAAAGATACTGCATGAATATCATGACTTGTTCCCAACCAAGTTCACAGACATGGAGGGGATTAAAGGGCCCATGGGAGAAATGAAGATCCCCTTGAAACCAGATGCAAGGCCAATCAAGAAGAGACCTTACAGACTTAATCCCAAGTATAAACAGAAAGTGAATATTGAATTAGACAGAATGCTGGAAGCAGGAATCATAGAACCTGTTGAAGAATCATAATGGATTAGCCCTATGGTGGTCCAAGATAAGAAGTCAGGAGAGATCAAAATATGTGTAGATTTAAGGAAGCTGAATGATGCATGCTTACATGATCCATTCCCTACACCGTTTACTGATGAAGTTCTAGATAATGTGGGAGAACAAGAAGTTTACTCCTTCACAGATGGATTATCAGGTTATTATTAGATCATGATTGCTAAGGAAGATCGCCATAAGACCACGTTTACAACATAATGGGGTTCTTTCCAGTACACAGTGATGCCTTTCGGACTGAAGAATGCACCAGCCATCTTTTCTAGGGTGGTGGTCGAAGCATTCAAGGAATTTTTACATAAATTTTTGGAAGCGTATTTTGACGAATGGACTATTTTTAGCTTATTGCAAAATCATATTGAATGCTTAAGACTAATGTTGGATAGGTGCAGGCAATGTCAGATTTCCCTGAACCTGAAGAAGTGTATCTTCTTTTCTGCCTTTGGAGTGCCGCTAGGCCATATTGTGTGTAAGCAGGGGTTGCTGGTAGATCCTTCCAAGATTGCCATCATTGTTGATCTACCTCCTCCTACATCGGTTAGACAGCTGCGCACTGCGCTGGGACATACAAGATACTAAAGAAAGTTCATCAAGGGCTATGCACAGATAACAACACCTATGAAGAAGTTATTAAAGAAATATTGTCAGTTCTAATGGTCAGAGGAATGTCAGCAGAGCTTTGACACACTGAAACAGAAAATGGTCACTGCGCCCATTCTGGTTTTCCCAGATTGGAGTAAGGAATTCCATGTGCATGTCGATGGTTCATCTATTTCATTAGGAGCAATGTTATCACAACCAAGAGCAGGATATATTGACCATCTGTTAGCCTTTGCTAGTAGGAATCTCTCTACAATTGAGATAAATTACACTACCACTGAGAGAGAAGGTTTAGCCATGGTGTATGCGCAGCAGAAGTTTTGTCACTACTTGTTGGGAGGAAATTTTAAGATGTTTACTGATCACTCTGCATTGAAGTACCTAGTCAACAAGCCAGTGTTGGGGGAAGAATATGCATATGGCTATTGTTATTCCTGGAATATGATTTTGAGATTGTGGTCAAGCCAGGGAGAATGAACAAGGGACCTGACCACTTGTCCAGGTTAGAACATGGAGAGGAACCTACCAGTTTGGAGGATACACTACCAGATGCACAATTGTTGGCCATTAGAAAGGTTGACTATCACTTCGCCAAGATACTCCAGTTCCTATCAACAGGAATGGTACCCTGCGAATATACAATCATTCAGAAGAAACAACTAGTAGTTCGTGCTACATATTTTTCACTTATAGCTGGACAACTTTATAAGATGGGACCTGATGAGATCCTAAGGAGATGTGTTATGGAGGCAGAAAGACCACTGATTTTGGCAGAAGCACATGAGGGCATCACATGAGGACATTATGCAGGAAAAGGAACAACACAAAAGGTTCTCAGAGCTAGCCTCTGGTGGCCCACTTTACACAAAGATGCTAAGGAATACTATAGAGCATGCGATGTATGCCAAAGAGTTTGGAAACCTTCCAGAAGAGATGAGATGCCTTTAGCACCACAATTAACATTACAAGCATTTGAGAAATGGGCCATTGATTTTGTGGGACCTATCAACCCACCAGGAAAGCACACAGGAGCTCATTACATCATCACTATGACCGAGTATTTGACCAGATGGGCAGAAGCAAGAGCAGTTAAGGACTGTAGTGCAACTATAGCTGCGCGATTCATATTTGATGATATCATAACCTGATTTGGATGCCCAAAGACCCTGATGAGCGATCAAGGTACACATTTTATTTATAAGACTATTGAAGCCTTAACTCAGAAATTTGAAGTTCATCATCAGAAGAGTACGCCATACCACCCACAAGCGAATGGAATAGTCGAAGCTTTCAATAAAATCTTGGAGACAACGCTGACGAAGATTTGCAGTGTAAACATAGATGATTAGGATTTGTGAGTACCCGCAATATTATGGGCTATGGGCTTATAGAACCACTTGCAAGAAGCTGACATTGCAAACTCCCTTTAAGCTAGTCTATGGCCTAGAAGCAGTTGTACGTATGGAATATTTGGTTCCTAGTCTAAGAAACGCAACATTCATAGATATGGATGACACTGGCGTTGGTCAAAACAAGATCACGTAGTTGGTAGAACTAGAAGAAGACAGGTTCATTGCAGGATTCCATCAGCAGGTACAGAAGGAACGAGAGAAGGCCTACCACGACAGGCATATAAAAAAGAAAGCATTTAGGCAAGGAGATCTGGTATCGGTATATGACAACAAGTTCATAAAGCATCCATGGAAGTTCAAGACACATTAGATTGGGCCATATGAGGTTGCCTATGTTACAGAAGGAGGAGCTGCCTAGTTGAAGACTTTGAATGGAGAATGGAAGGAAGGTTTAGTGAACGGGATCCGATTGAAATTGTACTATGACAACCGGCTGCCTTGCAACTCTCAGTAAAAGCATAAAAAGAAGGGTCTAGGTACCAAGTGCAGTTGAAACTGGGTACCAGACACAGAAAAGACAGTCTGCACAAGGAAGGGAGGGACAGAGCAGAAAGCAAAGGCTACTCCGTGCAGTCTGAAGTTGAAGTAAAATAGAAGGTTCAAACTTGCAGTGCCACGGGTCAAGTCACATGTAAGTGTTGGGGGCATGTTGGCCCTTGGTTAAGGAAGAAAGCGAAGATTCAGGAAGAAAGGTGAAGTATGAACTACGTGGAAGGCACAATGACTGAGAATGGGTTGAAGTGGTCGAAGAAGTAGAAAAGAAGGAGCGAAGTAAGGGAAAACGAGCCGTTGAACGAGAAGATCGAGGAAGACAGATTAGCAAGGAAGATTGATTGTGGACAACTCAACAAGTAGAAAAAGCCACCGACAGATGCTTTGGAGCACCGCGCGAGAAATAAGGAAAAAGCCTTGAAAACGTGGGTCAAGTTGACCTAGGGTTTTAGACACCTAGGGTTTTGGGATCTAGACCTAGACGTTTTTCATGTAATGTATAAATAAAGGTCTAAAGGACCTGGGATGGGGGGGTTCTGAGTTCGTCATTGTGGGTTAAGGGAGTGGTTATTATTGATCGCATGAGAGAAAGCATTGTGTTGTGAGAATAATGTTGTATTGTAAGATCTTCAGCTGGGTATGAAGATCGACCTTGTAGCTGGGTGCGCAAGGAGGGGAGAGAAGAAGGGAGAGAGAGAAAGATCTACAAGCTAAGTGCGCAGATAGAACTGTATGTTTTCCTATAATATATCAAGAAACATAGTTCTGTGGATGTAGCCCTAGGGAGAGGGTGAAACACATATATCTTGCTGTTATGTGTGATTGATGATGTGTTCTTTGCCTTCTGTTATTGCATTATTGTGCTAGATATGAGATATAACTGTGCGAAGTACACTTAAGTTGGGAAAGGAATAACTAGATCTCCGTGTGTTGTTCTTTTGAATCCACTTGCATTTCCTCTAGTTGTAGACACCTGTGTCCTGCAACCCCCTATTGCTCTTTGGGTGAGACTGCATCTGCTCCGCAGGTGTTGCCGAAAGGGCCAGTTGTTTGGGCTTGTTGGTGTGCCGTTAGAGTTGAACCCTGGGTTAGCCCCTGTGCCAACATGTCTCAATAGATAACATAGAGTTGGTTGGTACTTGGTGTATAGACGACATGATTTTGTAGATGGGGGGCTCTTTTTCGTCCACTAGTTGGCAAGCGGTGATCCAAAAAGGATCCAGAGAAGACTAAGGACAACTCATAACTTGTAGAAGCAACTCAGGAAGCTCAGAATGGCCTCAGCAGATAGAGAAAGGGAAAAAATTCAAAGTACTCAAAACTCAATAAAAATGGCATCATTGCGAAGAGTGCGTCGCACAATTTCCAACGGCGTAAACGTCTCGTCAAACGGAGTTACAGATCGAAAGATATTCACGGTCAAAGTTTTGTCAACCTAGCCCAGTGAGCAGGGGATGAGTGAACACCCGTACTGCTGACATCAGAATTAGTATGGATGATGTCAGCATCTGTACAATGTACATGACACATGCATGAGGTGACACGTGTCATGATGATGTCATCATGGTGACATGGCAGCACTAGAGGTTGCCACGTGTCACTCATTTTTGGCTTTTTTGGGTTGATCCATGGACTAATGAAAAAGCGCCACGTGGAAATCCGTACAACCACATGGAATACTGTACGGTGATGTGGCAAGTTGACGTGGTAGGTGACTATACAGGTGGTTGGCGTGACCCAATGGTTGGATGCCATGTGGCAGTGGGCAAATTCCTAATGAGGGCCCAAGAACTGAAATTCAAAAATAAAAAAGGAAAGCGAGTCCGCCAAATTTGGCACCCAACGGATATATCTAAACCACCACTAAAAGTTGGCGAAACCACCACATTAATATATATGTATGTTATAACAAACACCAAAAAGGGGAGGCCCGTGGGCTCGACCCCGGGACCACCCCCATTATATCTGCCTTAACAATAGCTCTGCCAAACACTAGGCCAAACGACCCTATTGTTTATACCGCCCACAAAATCTATTTAAGTTTTGAATCCGCCAGTGCATGAGGAGGAGGCGCATGATGGTACGATTGAGCATGGTTTACGAGGCAATTTTTGGAAATTAATTGCAGGTTGTAGGGCACAAAAACCGAGACAAAATTTGTCTTGGGCTTGGGAGTGCCAAAGTCGGATCGAGGTGTGGAGACAGTCATTTTTGGGTAATTTGATGCCACAAATTCAATGGTGCTGTTTGTTTTTTGATCCGAGCAAAGATTCTGCAACTTAATTCCAGAATGACGTATACTTATGTATTTTGCCAATTTTTTTTGCTGAGTTAATAAAAAGGCGTACCCATTTGAGAGCAAGACCCAAAGACGTAGTCCACCAGGGATGAACTCCGTTATCAAGTTTTGTGTTCAAATTTGATGCTTATGTCTCTTCATTATTGAGTTTTTTCTTCTTTAATGGTGCACTTTAATTTATGCTCATTTAATACAATTCTTTATAAGTCACTTCGATGAAAAGATCCCGGATCAAGCGGGGTGCTCAAATTGATTAGACATCGATACCACTATTGATGGTGTACACTCATTTGAGGAAGTGTAGGAGCAGCTAGGGTGAGTTCACATTTGGGAGCCTCGTATGCTCTCTAATTTTTGAACAAGTCTAATTAATTTGGTTGCATGTGGTAGAAAGGGTAGGGAGCATGAAAGAGTCCCATATAACTTGGTGGATAGAGTTGATGACCCAATTCAAGGATGGAGAGATCATACAATAGTTTGGATGTGGGTTCTTTGATGTGTGGGTACAACAAACCATGGTGATCTAGGAGTATCTATATAAGGGGATGGGCTTCACCAGAGATTCATACCTCCCTCTCCCCCTAGGGTCCACATGGGGGACATTTGGTGAGTATCATGTTTTTATGTTTTGATACATATTTTAATATTTTTATTTTTATTTTTATTTTTGTGAGTATGAAAATGTTTTTGGAGTTTTATATATACAACATTGATAATGATGATTGTGATGGGGTTGGGTTTATCAAATTTTAGGCCCACGACACCACTATCACTAGCTATAGTTGTAGTGAGGCATAGGAGGAGGTAGGACCAATATTAGAGGCTCAACGTGTGAGATGCAAGGTGAATCAACTAGGATATGTAGAGACACTCCAACAAATATGGAGACTCCAATGGAGGAAGTGTGAGAGGTGAATTGGACTATCTTGGAAAAGTAGTATGTGAAGGTTTGTATCAAAGTCCTAGGAAGTCATTGACGAGGTATGTGGTGCAAGGAAGTAAGATTGTGTGTGCATAGGCATGAGGGGAACATGCGCTAAGACTACCTCCCTCACCACAAAGGTTAGTGGAGTGTTGTGTTTTTTCTAGCTGGCACAATGCTCCCATTTTTTGTATATTGACATGTAATTTATTTTAAGATATGGATATACATCATTGTTTCTATTCAAAGAAATACAGTCCATCACTCACCCACATATTAATAATTCTAAGTGAGGATGTCGGTACCTTGCAAGCGCCCCTTGGTTCTCCCCTTCTTCCATGGTTTTCTAGAAGGAGGATGACAATAAATGTCATATAAAATATTGATTGGTAACTGTAAGGCACTGAATGGGATTTGATCCCAAGACCTTCATGAACTTTTGCACAATATCAATTGAGCTAACCCTTGTAGCTTAATATTTGAAGGACTTCGGGGTGATTTTTGATCCACTTATGTGCACACGAGTCTTGATATCATTTAATATAATATCATTGGGTACAACCACACATTTTTCCACTATCTCAAGGAAACCCCATTGAAGATAGCAAAAGTTCCTCATATACACAAATTTTATTTAAGAAGGAAAATAATTTACACAATTAATGCAAGAGCTTACAATCTCCAACATTACTCTCGCATGAGAAAATGAGAGCTTTAATAAGCTCACCATACTAATTCTAAGCTAATTTTTGTTATGAACATCTTATCACATAATCATGTGAGAATGACAAGTGTCCATGTACATTAATTAAAGATTCTAACAAATTCCTATTTTGTTGCTTCTAAGAAGAGACTCTTTTTTAGACTTATTATGTAATCTAACAAAATACATTCTAGAAAATACTAAGTATAATAAAATAATATTATACTAAGTACTTTAGGATCATAATATCTAACATTCCCCCTTTTGATCCAAAATTACATTGGAACAAGTACCAAGTTATTCTCTAAACTTAGTAAATTTGATCATGCCAAGTGGTTTTGTGAAAATATCCGTGATATGATCTTCTGAAGGACAATATACTGGTTTGATGATGCCCTTTGCGATGATTGTCCTAGTGTAATTATACTTTGTGTCGACATGCTTTGTTTTGGAATGGAAAACTTGATTTTTAGCATGTTTAATGACCGACTGACTATCAATTAACAATGAGGTTGCTTATGTTTGAGAAATTCCCAAATCCTGTAAAACTCTTCGTAACCAGACTATCTCACATGTTGCTTCCCATGCGGATATATATTTTCCTTCTCTTGAAGAATTTTCCACTGTAGTATGCTTATTGAAACTCTAAGAAATTGTTTTTGATCCTATATTCATGATGTAACATGATGTTGATGCCCTATCATCAACACTTTCAACAAAATCTGCATTTGACTAACGAACAAGTATAAATTTTTATTCTTCTTGTATAAAAGACCAAAATCTTTCGTACCTTGAATATATCTAAGAACTTGTTTTGCTCCATTCTAGTGGCTTTCCCTTGGTTCCTGTATAAATCTTGAAAGAATATTGACTACATATGATAAATTTGAATGAGTGGTTGTTGTTTACCAATCCCCCCCCTTCAAGTTTTGAAAGTTTTAAATTTTGCTCCATTGGGGTGAGAACGGATTTGCAATCTGTCATGCCAAACATTTTCAATAGCTCAAATGCATACTTGAATTGACTATGAAAATGTTTTTTGAATGTTGGAATACTTCGAAACCAAGATAGTAGTGAAGTAATCCCAAATCCATCATCTTGAATCCAACCTATAATTCCTTCTTGACCTGTAAAATATGATCATCATTGTTCCCAGTAATGATCAAGTCATCCACATACATTACTAAAATCACCATATTTTTACCCCGTAGGCGTACATATAAGGTATATCATCAAATTCACTTCACTTAAATCCAACTTTGCGAAGTTAATCATCCATTTTCGCATACCGAGCTCCGGGAGCTTGTTTCAATCCATACTGTTAGCACTGAAAGTCACACTTTGACTGCTAAAGTGTAAGCTCAACACCCATCAGAATGTAAAAGATAATTTGGTTTTGAATAGGTGGATCAACAAGATGGAGAAAGAAAGGGAGAGGGCAACAAACTGTAGATCAATAGGCTACACCAATGGGCAATGGAGTCACACACATCCTACTCATCGAAGGCACAAACGCTGCTCAATAGAAAACAAGATTATATGCTGATAGGTGGAAGAATGAAGAAGGAAAACATAATATAGAATGTTCACTAAACAAAGATCCTCTCAATTTAATGAATCAATAGATACTTGAATATAAACAATGACCGATGGGCAAAATACAACAGATCCTCTGCTGCTTAGGGATCCATAAATCATTGACAACCTTTGATCCTCAAATCTGCAATATATTCAAATAAGAAGAAATATAAAAGAAGAGTTACAATCTGAAATCACAGCTCTCATGAGTCTCCAATAGCAGTAATTCTTACAATAAAAAAATGCCCATAGGCTTACAAATGAACACACATATGAAAACTGCCTACTCCTACTCTCTCTAGCCTCTCTTGGCTCATCCATCCTCCTTCTCCAAGAGATATTTCCTTCTTTAAATAGACAATAGCATCCAAATGAACTATGGAGGTCGAATCCCATCTCCTCCATTGGATTCTAATCCTTGGAGATAGGTGGCAACAATCAAAGAAACAAAAATCCAACAAACTACTAATTTTCAGGAATTTGTTGAAAGTCATTAATGAAATGTCTCCACCTCATTGCATGAGGCCTTTTCTGGAGCTAAATCTTAGGTGCAGGTGTCCCTTGACATCTAACTAACCTTGAGAAGTCATTTGAACTCTCCTTGACATGTGGCAACCTCCCAACAAGGCAAATATCAAGACCGTGACCGCTACAGGAAATTAGTACGCAACGCCACTGTGCAGAGTATGCATCACCTACTTCTATATGAAATATCTCTCAAACCAAAACACATTTTGAAAAACCGAGAGAGGGTTTTTTTATTTGGAATGTTATGAACAAAACCCTCCTCCCGTTTTCAAAAATACATCCTCAACTACTCATAACCCAAGTTTTAAATTAGTGACTCAAAACTGGCAGAATAACTCTGCACAATTTAGCCTCTGCCAGAATATTACGCAGCGCCTGTAGGTAGCGTCCGTCTGTGTTTCTGCATGCAATTTGATAGCATAAATCTGTGGGTGCTTTAATGCTTGAACTTGGATACTGGGAATAAATCAATATAATTTCATTTTTCCCCAAAACAAATAAAAATCCCATAACAATTGTATTCATTTGCCAAAATGAATAATGAAATGCAGATTATGTTCTCTGTGAAATATTAGGTAGCGCCACTTATGCAATGCTGAGGCATAAACCAATCTTGTGCTAACACATACAATGCCTTTATTAACTTACAAACTTTTTGTTCATGTCTTTCAAGCTTAAAATCAAAAGGTTGAGTCATATAGAATTCTTCCTACAAATCTCCATTGAGGAAGGTGCTTTTGGCATCCATTTGATGTACTTTCCATCCTTTTTGAGCTGATAATGCAAGTACCATTTTGATTGTGTTCCACTTTGTTGTTGGCACAAAATTTTCTTCAAAATCCATCCCTTCTTGTTGTGCAAAACCCTTGGCTACAAGTCTTGCCTTATACTTGTCTATCAGTCCATCTGGATTATACTTGATTCAGTAAACCATTTGCATCCAATGGGCTTGACATCTAGAGGACAATCAAAGGGTTTCCAAGTCCCATTTTCTATCACTGCTTTATACTCATCAACCATTGCTTTATGCCATTCTTCATGTTTTACTACCTCTTTGAAAGTTGAGGTCTTAATAAAATCATTTGATACTAAGGAAAATTTTTCTTCGTCCCTGTTTGAAATTCTTGTACTATCTTGTTTTGTTCATCAGGTCTGACATCTTTCAAAAGTTGAATAGCCCAATTAGGGAGTTGATGCTGATTCATTTGAGGATATGAATTATCACCATTATTAAAAATAGGGTTGATAAAAAAAAAAAGCTCTCCTTTCCTCTGAAGTATCTGAAGGTGGAGTTTCGTTATCTCATGAACTACTTGATGAAGATTTAGAGGAAATTTGTGATGAATAAGAAGAGAAACTTGATGAATAATTTTCATGTTTTGAAGAATTCCAGTCAATTTTAAACTAATGTTGTTGACTTGGTTGATTGTGCATCCTGATTTTCTATTTATCAACTTGTTTGTGCAATCTTTCAAGAAGACTTTCTATTTCTGCAACACTCTTGTTTTCTGTTTCGTCGAAGATAACATCTCGACTTATAATAAATTTTCCATTGGTTAAAATACAATATCCCTTCTTCTCATCGGAATATCCAAGCAAGACACATTTCACACTTCATGAATCTAACTTAGTTCTCTTTTATTTAGGAACTAATGCATAACATATTGAACCAAAAACTTGAAGATGTTTGATTCGAGTCTTGAATGCATACCATGCTTCATATGGTGTGATCCCATCCAAAGAAGCAGTGGGAGATCAATTCCTTAAGTAAACAACAGTAAGAAATGCTTTAGCCCAATATGAGGGACTTAAAATTTTGAAGGTTAACATCGATCTAGCCAGTCCTAACAAAGTGTGATTCATCATTTCTATTACTCCATTCTGTCAAGGACTGTATACATTTGTCAGTTGCTTTCTTATTCCCTTTTCACTACAGAAAGTTTGGAATTCAATGGAAGTGAATTCCCCTCCATTATATGTCTATAATGTGCCACTCTTTTTCTTAGTTTTGTTTTCAACCAGACGTCCAAAAACCTTGAATTTTTCAAAGGTTTTTGACTTTGCTTTTAAAAATTAAACCCAAGTCATTCTACTTCAATCATCAATGAAGAGTATAAAATGTTTACAACCACCTACAGAAGGCTCTAGGGGTGCACAAAGGTCATTATGAACAAGTTGTAAACATCTGTTTGCACGCCATGAACCTGTTGGAAATGTCTCTCTGTTTTGTTTTCCATAAATGCAAGCTTCACATCTTGCATTGTCCTTCTTAAAAGTGGGAAGTCCTCGAACCATTCCCTATTTTTGAACTTGTGAGAGACTTTCAAAATTCAAATGTCTGTATCGGACATGCCATAACCGTATAGGTGAAACCGTTGAATCCACAACTCTTGCAAAATCCTACTTCCGAGGAATGCCTTTTCCTTTCTTACTAAGAAGCTTGCTATCTTCATATCCTATCATTGCTATCTTCAAATTCTGTTTTGTCGAGTTGATTTTCACCAACCCATCTTCCATGATGATTTGATGTCTTGCTTTCTGAATCAAAAAAATTCTTTTTGAATGTTGGTAAATACCAAACATTCGAGTTCATTTACTCTCCAATTCTAGGAAGATAAACTTTCACCGAACCTTTTCCATAAGGTGTGTGTGTGTTGTATCATCGACCAAAAATATCGAATTTAGTTGACATTCTTGAAATGTGAAAAAGAAGTCACATCGGAAAGTCATATATTGAGTAGCTCTAGTATATAATATACACACATCTTCATAGTCACTTTTAAGAGAATAATTGGTGACTTGTAAGGCTATTGATTACGAATTTTGAAGTGCAGTGAATACATATTCTGAAGCATCATCCTCTTATTTAAATGCAGGCTTCCAAACGAAGTCAAACTCCTCTTCCTTCATAAGTGAATGTTGATATGTTTCTTCTTGATACAACAATTGTCGATCAGATAACCATTTCGAAGCATGGGATGTTAGATCATTGGATCATATGTATTGCAACAGGAAAGGAATAGGAGTGACATGGTTAAATATGAAAAGTGATATTGTGTGTGAATTGTTGTTGAATGTAGGCATTGATTTTTCCCATTTAGATAAGTCAACAATGACCATATTGATATACTTATAACCATTATTAGAGGGGGGTACAACTCCATGAAATTATTCTCCAATTTGCAGAAGGGACTGATGATGATCATAAGATGCAAAGAAGTATCCGGTGCATGTGTTTTGGAAGAAAATATTTGGTGATTCTTAGATTGCGTAACAACGTGGATGTAGTTATGAAAATGGAGGGATAAAAACAACACATGCAGATGATCTTCTGCGCACCTGCTAATCCAAATAAGTGGCCACCACAAGTATTGATGTGGAAGTAATTGAGAACTTGCTTTGTTTCTTCATGAGATAAGTATCAATGAAAAATGGTATTTACCCCTGTTGATATAGATTGCCATTAAGAAGGAGGTAGTGAGGGACTTGTTGGGGGATGCTCTAGTGATTGTCATGAGAGAAAAGGGGGGCAAATTTTTTGTGTTAGAATCTAGACCAAGATATTGACCATGTGTAATCTAATGATATGAAGAAGAGATTCTCATATAGGAGGGAATCACTAAGAGAAGGGTCATCCATGCTAATGGCTAGATCAAGAATGAATTTAGAGAGGGCCAAAGCCTTCTTGATTTTGGAGTTGGAAAATTCATGGTCATATTCTTGGAGAGAAACTATCCAACAATGAAACTTTCCATTGATGAGTAGTCTATGAAAGATGTATTACATGGGGTTTCAATCAACCATGACCTTAGTATGGAAAAGAAGGATGTAGTGGAATTTTTTTTGTATTAAGTGAACCATGGCCAAGGCCAACTTCTAGTCATGGTTGTAGCATTATGTGGGGTTGAATAGGTTCTTTCTAACATAATAGATGAAATGTTCATAGTTGTTGTCCACTAGGTGGACCAACACATTGATGATGATAAGCATCAAGGTGGAGGTGTAAAGGATTAAAACCTTTTGAAGGTTGAGGGTGTTGATGAGGGGAGTCATGGAGTGAGCATGTTTAAGGGAGACAAACACTTACTGGGCTTGGTCATCCCACACAAATGTGGGATGCTTGCATAAGAGACTTAAAAATTAGTGGGATTTAGTTGTGTAGTTAAGAACAAAGAGAGGGTGAGGGTGGTGTGATGGGGCCAAACATCTCACACGAGATTGACATAGCGGTGGGGGTCGAAGAATCGGTGCATGTTGAGGTAGTTCAAGATGATGGGGTTTGTGGTATGGCAGTACTATCTTCAACATGGGCTAGTTTTTCATTTGGAGGGTCTGGTCCTTTGCTCGAAGAAACATAACATATATGTACACACACACACATGTGTGTGTGTGTGTGTGTGGTGGTCTCTAGGAGGAGGAGGAATTTCTTGCCGAGGGATTTCTAGTGAATTAGGTGGGGTCGAAGGAAGTGTGTTTTGTCGTGGTTTGACTAATGAATCTAATGATGAAATAATGATGGGTAATTTCTCCTGAGTAGGCGTGTTAGATGCACCTTAGGGGTGGCTGCAATGCTAAGGGACCCTGTAGAATGTAGGCCTCTCAGATATTTCGAATGGCAGTCATTTGATGAATTTGGTATTCGGTGATCAAGGGACACATGTAACTGAAATGGTCGAATTGTTCACATAGTGCGTATGGGAAGGTTTGGCGTGCTTTCACAGAAGTGGATACATAATAAATGTTAGAGGAATTGAATGCCAGGGATGTCGACGATTGTGATATCGTCTGATTAGGCTTTGGTAGGGTCATTTGGCGCACTGCTTCTCGTGTTTCTTGAAATTGAGGTAAATCATAATATAATGCCATATTGTTAACACATGGCACATGTGAACTTGGTACACAATGTTTTATTGCGTGTGGGGGTATATTCTTGGGCAGGGTTAATGGACATGGCTACTGGGGTTGGAAACAATGGTGTTGCCGTGAGGAGATGGCTAAGGTTTAATAGCTCCAAAAGGGTAGGCCACAAGTGAGTGGGGTGACTTGGTGCTTTGTAGAGTGCGCATGGGGGTTGAACTCAAGGAGTGGTTTGAGTGGTTCCCCTGACTTTATTTTTGTTTCCCCTGATGTTGGTATCCTTGCCCCTAACTGTGTGACCAGGTTGAGGCAATGGTGGTTGAATCAGGGTTTGCATAGGTAATGCAGTTGTTTGAGGGGAAAGTGATAATACTGGTACCATAGATGGTGGGTCAAGATACAAAATAGGGATAACTATCACCATGTTGGGAAGGGTAACAATAGATGCTACTTGGTATGATTTTAGTATAGGTGGTGGGTAGAAAAATGAAATTGTTAGGGATTGAGGAAGAGTTTGCTAAAGCGGTGGTTGGTGATTCACGGGGGGAGTCTCAGGAGTAGAATTGGGTATGGATATCTCAGGGATAGACTGAGGTATGGGTGTCGCTAGAGTGGACCGATTGATTGGTTTTACTATGACAAAAGCGATTGTGCATACTTGTGTAGAATTTGAGGGTGATAGAATAGGTGGGTCACCTTGGTATGTGTTAAGGAGTGAGGGGTCTTGAAAAATTCTTGGACCCATTTTTGTGACTGGTGAGAAGTCTAAGTGTGGCTCAATGAGGGGGAGGATATTATTCAAATTCGTGGAAGGGTGGGCTTCAAAATGTGTTAATGGTCTACTGTGATGACCTTCCCGTTATTGGGGAAGATCATGGTACAAAACACATATGAGGCTACTGCCTTCATTGCATACATGCAACTACGTCCGAGTAAGATATTATAGTCCAAAGGGATGTCAATGACCTTGATATTAATCGAGGCCATTTTTCCCGCTAGCTCGATGGGGACATTTTGAAAAATTCCTTCAGGTTGGGATGGGCAACCATCATAAGCACAAAGATTAGTAACATAAGGGGTAAGCTCATGGGAGCCAAGCTTCTCCCATACGTTTTTGGACATTATGCATGTTGATGCACCTTCATTTATGATTCACCTATGAACAATGATGTTTTTATTTGTGAGAGGGATTTAGAAAACTACCAATGAGGGGAGCCGAGGCTCCAAGTTGTCCAAATCAAAATTAATTAGGCGCAAGTATGACGAGTCGACTTCTCCCAATGTGGATAGCAAGGCTTTCCTTTGTGAAGGATAGGTTTGTAGATCCTAGAGTACAAAAATGTTTGCAATATATTGAGTCAAGTCATCCACAAGGCTATAGCTATGTGTTTCCATAGCATGTGGATTATGAGCAATGCACCATAGAAGTGTTCTTCGTACATGTGGGGTAGGGTCACCATTGCAACACAGGATAGTCAAAGGGGGACCTAATCGTAATTGGGGTGTATCTAACATGGTCAAAGTAGAGTTGGGAGGCATGTTGTATTGATGGATGTGATTTTGAAGAAGGACCTCCTCCTTTGTTGTTAGGAGAATGTTACAGGTTGCCAAATTGTCAAGTTGAGCTTGACCTGGGTTAGGGTATTGACCCATCTGTTGGGTAGAAGGCCCATATTATTGTTATGTAGCAACCACTCCTTGATGGGGGAATGGGTTATGTAGAACTCCTGGTGCTATGGTTGAGGGAAGTTCTGTTGAACTTACAGGGTAGCCTACGTTGTAAGGGGTCCTTGTGTGTTCATAGACTCCTTCATTCTTTCGAGTTCAATGATTTGGGGGAAGTGGTGAGTGTAATTTCCATACTCACTGCATAATAGAGAGGGGAAGTTGGTTCTAAGGTTTTTATTCTTCCCTTGTTGTTGCTGGTAATTATTATTATTATTATTATTATTATTATTCAGTATTATGGTTTTGATACTAGCATTAGGAATGCTCCTTGCTAGGGGTTGCCCCCCCTTCATTGGTTTTCATTGGCATTATTTTTTCCCTTCTTCTTTGAATTATTCTACTAAGCATAAGGGTTTACCATTTTTATATATTCAAATGCTTGAACCTACTGTTGTAGGTGAATCCCCCTACAGATAAGTGGATTCCCTCTTGGTCTCTAGACTCCTAAGGCCAATACAGAAAAGTGCTTAGCATGGAAACTGACATCCTTTTAGATCTAATCAAGCTAATATACAAAGGAGAAGAAGAAAGATATGTACCTTGTTAATGGCATTTGTCCTCGCAAAGTCATGGCTAAGCTTTGATCTTGAGCACCCTGATAGGTCCTGTAGGACAAACAAAGATACAATGGACTTCCTACTCTACTGAGATTAGCTCAAATATAGATCCATCTACTATAGACAAACTCATATGGAACAAGTATAAGTTTGAAAGAAACATGCCAAGCATTGATTATTAATGAGAACAAGTAAAAGTACTTACAATCCTTTGAATGAAGGTGCAACAACTTCTTCCAGTTCTCCTTGTCCAACCCCTTTGCTCAAGTAATCTACACTGATTGCTTTTATGACATCTCACTCATGAGATCATAAGTGTCACATCTCCATGTACCTTTCACCATGAGAAGGCCTCCTTATATAACCTTGGAGAGGTCCAACCACTTGAGAGATCTTTGGGATAAGTTGAGGATTCCTCTCCTTCAGTTGAGGATCTTCCCTATGATCATGCCTTGACCATCTATTCGAATCCAACCACCTTCAGGAATTGAGGTATTCTTCCCTGATTTGTCTCAACAAACCCAAAACTTGCTCAGAAAAGGGTAGCGCTCCCCCAAAAGGGTGCACAGGGCGCTCAAACACTCCCCTAAAGAGGCTCATAGAGCGCTAGCACTCCCTGACAGTGGGTAGGGGAGCGCTCCTCTCCAAAATCTATTTTTGAGTGGCTCTTTCAGTGGCAAAAGGCTTGTACTCCCTGTCAAGTGATTTCTCTTCTTCAAAACTAGTCTTTGGGGTGTCTTAAGTGTCTTTGTGATGTCGTTAGAGGCACGACATAGGCAAGATGGTCGTATGATGTTTTTGACACTTGCAATACTTGTGGTCAAGATGCGACACTTGCAGACAAGATGTGACACTTACAACACTTGTAATGACGACACTTGCGACACCATTGAAGTGAGTAATTTTGAGGTGTAACAGATTGCCCCCCAAAGTACGAAGTTAGAAGACGATGATGATTGAATTACTTTGTAGACTTTTTTGAGAAAGGGTATGGATGCAGAGAAATCGGAAAAAGATGCACACAACCATCAAACAAATATTATGACATGTTTCAAACCCAAGGCAGGCATACCTATGCTTGAGTGATAAACAATTTTTAGGTATGGCCACCATAAAATACACTGTGGATCCATAATTATATTGACAAAAGGTATAGCCACTGAAGATACAATGTGGATCTATACTCCTATGACCTGAACTGGTCGTAGCCATGAAGAATACACAGTGTATCTATGAGATGGAAATACATAGCCACGACCAATACAAAGTGGATCTATGTAACAATATATGTGTCATAGTTCAAAAGCACTCCTTCACAACCTGGGCAAAGTACATATAAGAGTGATAACTCAACCCAGGGTCTTCTTACCGTTCCCGATGTAGTACGAATCTAACCATGTGAATAGATGTCCCGATGTTGAACATGGCATAAACCACTTGATTACTGGTCAATGAGGTAAACCGTTAACAAGCGCGAGGGATATCACCATTGATGTCAATGATTCCCAAGGTAATCTGGTACATTCCAATGAATGTGAATAGATGAGCTGAAGTCAAACATCCATGGAATCATCCGATCAGAGGTCAATGATGTAAACCCACTGTCGGATGCGAGGAGGCCTGCCATTGAGGCATGCAGGTCCCAAAGTAGTAACTGGTTTCTAAGTCTAACTCTTGGATAATGTGTTGAAGTCAACATGAATAGACTCGTCGAAGGAGGGCCTTGATGTATCCCTCATCAATGACACGAAACATACATAAATATGTAATTGGTAGATCAAATGAACATGGATTGACATAGGTATTGAAACAAGATATTTGTGATGGCTGACTCTCGAGGCAGATACTTCCCTTGAACACTGAGGCACAACAGTAGAAACTTGACATGGACCAAAACACGATAATGCAGTGGATACGGTGACTTTCGTCGGGTGACCCAAAGGAGTAACATAAACTTAAAGGATTGGCTCAGTGCAGAGGTTCATCGGATTAAAATGTGTGCAAAGACAAAGTGCCATGTTCAAGGGCGACCGTAAGAGCTACTGGTAGTGTTCTAAAAAACTGTTGGGCTTGCTTCTTTCAATTTCCTCCCCATCCAGATAGATGAGTACCTCTTTTTAATTTAACGAGCTCGAGGAGGGTAACACATGTTTGATGCAACTCACCATCGGTAAGTCCCTCTTCCTTTGTTTAACGCACTGTAAGAAGTAAGGGTTTGGTCTCATACGAGCCCTTCAATGTATGATTGTTTAACGAGTCCAAAGAAGGTAAAATCGGCTGTTTTTCATATTTAGAGAGTCTTAAAATGACTTAAAGATGACTCCAATGTTGTCCTTTTTTGTAATGTTAGTCTTGCGAGGCCGAAAAAGAGATAAATTATTACTCGAAAGACGCCCTTTCAAACCTTTTAACGAGTGGGAAAGGAATCAAGATCACTCGGCAATATTTTCATGTTTAGAGAGTCTGAAAAGAGCTTAAAGACGACTCTAGGGGGTTCCTTTTTCGTATATCCATGCGTGTCTGAAAAAGAGATAAAAGTTTACCCGGGTTCATTCTCATGTATTTACGAGCACGAGAAAGAACAAAGACTAAGCTCGGTATGCCCCCAACTTGAAAGCTGGGGGATTAACTCTAGAATGATCATCAAAGGCTGGAGACATGCCCTCCAAGCTTCAATTCATTCACCGACGTCACCAATTTCTCTCCTAGATGGAGAAAAAAATAAGGGTGGATGAAATGAAGGTTCAAAAGAGGCGACTGTTTCATTTTTTAATGGGCTTGACACAGGAAAAGAACTATGCTCAGGGCTCTAGGTTAAACCCCCAGATTGTTGTTTCATTTTTTAACGAGCTTGCTACAGAGAGGAAAACTATGCTCAAAGCTTCTGTTTCATTTTTTAACGAGCTTGCTACAGAGAGGAAAACTATGCTCAAAGCTTCTGTTTCATTTTTTAACGAGCTTGCTACAGAGATGAAAACTGTGCTCGTGGACTCTCCTTGATCATGGTTTCCAAGAGAATAACGCTTTGGAAGGACACTATGTCAAGGGACAAAAATTGGTGATGGCTTCCAAGAGATCTTCATTGCATGGAAGAAAATCACGCTGGAAGGAACACATGTCGAGGCTTGCGACAGGCGTAAGGAGATCAGGCTCCAATAGCCGTACCGAAGAGATCACCATGTCAACTACCGGATCCAAATCATCGGAAGTTGAAGTCATGGGAGACAATGGAAAATCAACATCAGGAGGGGAGATAGAGTGTATATCTTCCTGAATTTCTTCACGAGGAGGAAGAATAGAGGATCAATGATGGTTATCATCCCGAGGTAGCTCGTCAATGCTCAACATTTCCATAATAGATTCATCAGAGGGAAAAATTGGGGAAATGTAGTCGATTGCAGACGATAAGGAACTTAACCGTGATGGCATCGAGTAACTGTCGGGTGCCAATAAATGTTGGTCATCCAAAGAGGGAGAAGTGGATTGGATAGAAATGTATGATGTTTTGGCTAGACTAAGTGGCATGGTGTCACCTAGTGCATCGAATTCCAAGGGACTAGGTACAATCCAAGGGTCAGATGATTCCAAAGATTGATAAGCCGTGGTCGAAATCATATTGACGGTGGAAATGTGATGTGTAGTCGGTGGAAGTGGTGTAGGGAAGGTACCCATAAGGATATAATATTTCAACAAGACAACACCAACACTTTCATATGTGATCTTGTGGTCTCCCAAGAAAGGAATGTTGTTGGTAGCGGGAGCGCGAACATTGGTCGTGCAGAAATCTAACTGATCAACAGTGACAATTTTTCCCTAATGAGGAAATTGTACACATCGAAAGATCGATGAGGCAACAACAGTCATAGCATAAAACTAACTTCTTCCAAGTAACAAGTTGCAATCGAGGGGGGCATCGATCACCTCGACATCAACAGTGACCGTTTTGCCACCCAATTGGATGGGCAGGGACTGTAAAATCCCATGGGGATGAAAACCTCGCCCATCGAATGTGCGTAACATCATTGGGGATTTGTTAAGTGCGGGTGATTTTAAACCTTTCCAACATGATAAAGACATGACACAAGTTGAGGCTCCCTCATCCAGAATAGTTCGGTGGATTTGTTGATTGTGAACAACAACATCAACTTGGAAAGCAAGTTGGTGGGAGAGTCGAGATGTATAGTTGTCCAGGTTAAACATGATATGGATGGAAAACTCAGTATTAACAACACTAATAGCGGCCAAGAACATTTTACATTGAATGGGGCAGTGTTGTAGAACTTCTAACGCAGACATAACACACGGTGCTTGAGCCAAATCTCAACAATGTTGTAGTTCTGGGCGACATGTGAACTAGGATTAAAGGTAGATTTACGGATAGTGCTCTTAGGAGGGCGTAATATAGAGTCGAACATAGGTTTCTCAATCTGAAGTGGTCCAGATGGAGGATTAATCGATGGAGGACTAACAAAGGACGGTGATGGATCCGGTAAAGTACTGGTACCGTTAGTGACTTTTCCTTTGTTAGGGTTACCTGGTGTGTCATATGTCTTAGAGCGAGTGGTCAAATTAATCCCATTAAACATATAAATATGTGCACTTGTCGAGGCCTCATCATGAGGATGGCTAGAACTGCCCCCAGGAGAGGGGGTTTGAGCAACCATGGATTGCTGCTGTGGAAAAGGCCAAGTAAGCACAATGGGTTGTGAATTTCCCTGGAAAAGTTTGGCCACTTCATTGCGATGTGGGCAGTCTTGAGTGTAGTGATCGTCACCACAAATTATACATGGGAATTTTAGTTTCCGTTGTGGTTGCTTTTCAGTAGCAGGGGTTTGAGCTTGATTTTTTGGTTGTTCATTGTTATTAGTATTTTTTGATTTATTTTTTGTCTTGTTCTTACCTTCGGATTATTGTGAAGAGGCAGATTGAACTACATTCACCTCAGAGATCTGAGTTTGGGGGGAGGTAGAGGAGAGTGTGTTCGATTGGGAAATAGATTGAGTTTTGACGGAACCGATAACACCGTCCACATGAGATGAGGATGACGGCTTGGACGGATCGGTATTAGCTCAAGCAACATTCGGAAGCAAATCATACAAAGTACCAGATTGTGAATAAACCAAATCTAAGTACTGAGCCCGAGCAATGGTTTCTTCCTCGGTGCCCGCACCACCCATAGCGACATCACGAGCGATTGGGGGTAAAAGTGATTTAGTAAACCACTCTGCCAATAATATGTCAGGAATGATTACTTTGATCATCTGTCATCGTCGTCTCCAATCATGAATATGGTCAGAGATATGTACGGAGTCAGTTTGATGAAGGGAGGTCAAGAGTTCAGTACCCACCTCGTAGCGAATAGGTAGTTGAAAGTGCATGAGGAAAGACATGGCAAGGGAGTTGAAATCATGGAAAGAAGCACGTGGTAGTTCAATATACCACTTTGTTGCTGAACATGTAAGTGTTCGCTGGAAAAGACGCAAACGTATAGAATCATCCATGAGGGAGTTTGATGAACACTACAAATGGAAAGTCATCACATGGTTATTTGGATCTTCTCCAGATTTTCCGTCAAATTTCAGAATATCGGAAGGAAGTTTCGCTGGAACAACTGGCCAAACCGGTGAATGAAAAATAGGATCATTAGTTAACCGAGACAAGTCTGGGAGATCCAAAGTCGCAAGGAAAGGTAGCTGTCGGTTAATTTACGGATGATACTGGTGTGGCATAGGAACACCAGTAGCCATAAACTGGGTTAGGTGGATAGTTGTAACCAGTAGGTCCTCCTACATATGGTTGTTGCTGAGGATAAATAGGATTCGATGATGGTTGAGAAACATTTGCATAACCCGGTGGGTTCTGAGCATTATAAGCCAGGTGATTTGTTTGCCCAGAAAGAGGATGGACATTGTGCCCTTAAGGAGGGTAAGGAGTAGATCTCGGAGGTGGATACACATTAGACCCATGGGGAGGATAAGGTTGCTGTCCTTGAGGACTCCAGGTGGTGTTTGGGATGCCGCCCAGATAAGGTTGTCCATAAGATGGTCCGAAAGGAACAGGATTTGATACTCCTCCTTGTGGGTTATGATATAAGTGCCCCCCAACATGGGGTTGGGTAAATGTGCCTCTGGAAGATACTCCCCAGGATTGTGAAGGGTTTCTAACAGACAAAGGTTTCCCCCCTTTCAGTGGTGGATTAACGACTGGGGTATGAATGGCAAAGGGAGGTTGCCCTCCAGGAAGAACATGAAAAGGGGGTTGTCCCTCGGGAAGGATAGGCCCACTATGAGATGGTAGTCTTCCAGGAGGGAAAGGTCCGCTAGATGGTGGTTTCCCTCCAGTCGGATGTATTTGGTTGGTAAGGGTCTGCATTCTCGGGTGAAAAGATGTCCCTGTGGGTTATGATATGAGTGCCCCCCAACATGGGGTTGGGTAAATGTGCCTCTGGAAGATACTCCCCAGGATTGTGAAGGGTTTCCAGTAGACGAAGGTTTCCCCCCTTCCAGTGGTGGATTAACGATTGGGGTATGACTGGCAAAGGGAGGTTGCCCTCCGGGAAGAACATGAAAAGGGGTTTGTCCCCCGGGAGGGATAGGCCCGCTATGAGATGACAGTCTTCCAGGAGGGAAAGGTCCGCTAGATGGTGGTTTCCCTCCAGTCGGATGTATTTGGTTGGCAAGGGTCTGCATTCTCGGGTGAAAAGATGTCCCAACAGTATCGTGCAAAATATGTGGAGCTGTAGAGTGAAAGTTTGTAAAAATGGGGGTAGTGCCTTGGGAATGAGTAGAGGTAATGAGTGCAACATTATGATAGACTTGTGCTGACGCAACAGTAGGGTTAATGACCTGATCGATGGGGTGATTCATAGTTTGACCAGATGGCCCAGTTTCAACATGAGGGTCATGAGGATTAAAGGGTTGTCGAAAGGATTCAAAATGCTCATAGAGATCATGTTTCGATGAAGTCCTCCATACAGAACGAGAAAGTGTGGGATTTGTATCTACTGCAGTGGTAGGACAAACAAGAGTCCTATATTCATCACCAAAGGTTGGTTCTGTGGATCCCATATATGTGTTAGTAAAAGCTTTCGCAGGTAACTGTGGGACCTCTTCATCTATGACGTTCCCAAGGGAGTCTAAACGAAGCAAAAGTGGTTCGAGGGGAATTGTCGACACAGATGTTGTGCGGGGAGTGGGATTCTCAACCATAACCAGAGTGCATTCTGAATTGTCTAACGGAGGAGCAACAACACTCCCAACGTCAAATTGATTTATAACCTCTCCACGGTAGTTGTCTTCTGGAGGGTTAGGAGGTAAGGGTTGCTAGCCTTCTGGAGGAAACCCTTTCATCCTACACGATCGTCAAAGACCTTTATCATCTACAGGCTCAATTTTGGAGAATAATAGTACACGTTGAAAATCTAGGGCCAACTAACAAAAAGAAACAACATACGCTAATAAAATCTAGGAATCAAAACCAAGCAAACAAAACTTCTCTCGATGATCGTACTAGTTGGTGATGAAATCCAACATCGCGTGATCAAGTCAAGAAGGGGCTAGGATATGGTGGAATAGTTACAATGACAACCTGCTTAATGGACTTTCACCTTGGTGCAAGCTTCCACACAGTAATTGTGGATTTACCTTCCAAGGAGCCTGAGTGAGTTTGACCAATGTCTGTCCCAGGTACAGTGAGACTTCCCTTCATTGTCACCTTATGTAAGAACCTAAGGATTATGGCAACTAAGGACACCAACTCGCAGTCAACCCCTGGGTGGGTATAGTCGACAGTCTGATCCGAACGTATGGGAAGGATAACAAGTCTGAAATCAACTCGAGAGGCTCCCACACATAATCGTGGGTATACCCTCAAGTGACCCCCAATATACGATCCGACCACTACAAACAGTTGAACCACGGAGGGATAATATTCGTAACTCACCCAAATGCGACCTCGTGCGTAACCCCTATGTGAGAGGGGGATCCAAGAAAGCCTATACGACAATTGGATTTGACTCTCCCTATCTCAAGATGCTAATGTTTGTTTTTAAAACTTTGGAGAGTTATTCTCACAGCCTAATCCAAAGTGCTAATCCTAGTCTAATGTTGGTGGAAGATCCTAAAAACAAAAATGTTCTAGATAATTTTTAATTAGCGTTCATTTTGCAGCCGTTCTTTACTCAAAGGGTGTATGACAATGAAACTGATGGTATGATAACTCAATTCCCAAAAATGCACAAGAAAATGATAAGCAGCCGTTTCTTTTGATGAATTCCTATTTAAGGGAAGGAGAAAAGTTGTTTTCACTATCAAACACTAATATGCAATGTCCTCAATCAATTTGTTTCTCACTCAAATCCAATATAATGCTAAAAAATTCAGAAATGCCTTCTAATATCCAAACCAATCACTAAAATATGTCCTTTTTCTTATATGTGAATGATAATCAAATGTAAGACTTCTAATGTCAACCAGACTTTAGGATTAAACAATTAGAAGCAAACCTCACACAAACAAAAAATACACTCTCGTTGTGAATAAACAAGAAAGACAAAGGTAATCAAATTTGCAAACAAGAACCAAAAAACCTCAAACAAAAGAGAAATGATGGAAAACTGACCTCAAAGATCAAATGGAAAGGTTCACAGACCTTTGTATTTCCTCATAAAATCTTCCACTCAGTCAGATAAAGGAGAAGAAAACAACAATTTAACTCTAGGTTAGCAAAGACAAAGAGTGACTTCAAGGAAAGGAAAGAAAATGTCAAATTCCCAAACAAGAAGAGATTAATCCTTAGAAAACAGGGTGTTGAAGGCCAATACCAAGATGGACTGAGAGTATGAGACCCTGAGCAAATGCAAAAGGCAAAAATTGAACTCAGAAACTAAAAACCTAGAGGATTTTTCACAAAAAAAGGGGTAGAGCTCTGGTGTAAGGAGCACCAGAATGTTCCAGTGCTCTGTGTAAGACCACCATAGAGTGTTGGCGCTCTAATAGCAAGGGAAGGGGAGCACTCTGCTGCAAAAGCTCAGAAAAATGCCCAGAAACTCAAGGAAATTCAGTCAATCAGGGTGATCATGATGACATAAAGAGGCAATAAAACAAATCTAAGAATAAAAAAGACAATATGGAGAAGGTCAAATCAGTGGGAAAAGGGCCAAAACAAGATCTGGGAATGGAAACAAAAATCAGAGCTCCTCCCTAGCCGAGTCGCCAATTTCTGTTGTAGGTGAATCCCCTTGCGGAAAAGTGGATTCCATCTTGGTCTCTAGACTCCTAAGGCCAACACAGAAAAGTGCTTAACATGGACACTGACATCCTTTTAGATCTAATCAAGCTAATATATGAAGGAGAAGAAGAAATATATGTACCTTGTTAATGGCGTTTGTCCTCGCAAAGTCCTGGCTGAGCTCCCTGACAGGTCCTATAGGACAAACAAAGATACAATGGACTTCCTACTCTACTGAGATTATCTCAAATATAGATCCATCTACTGCAGACAAACTCATATGGAACAAGCATAAGTTTGAAAGAAACAGTACGAGCATTGATTATTAATGAGAACAAGTAAAAGTACTTACAATCCTTTGAATGAAGGTGCAACAACTTCTTCCAGTTCTCCTTGTCCAACCCCTTTGCTCAAGTAATCTACACTGATTGCTTTTATGACATCTCACTCATGAGATCATAAGTGTCACATCTCCATGTACCTTTCACCATGAGAAGGCCTCCTTATATAACCTTGGAGAGGTCCAACCACTTGAGAGATCTTTGGGATAAGTTGAGGATTCCTCTCCTTCAGTTGAGGATCTTCCCTAWGATCATGCCTTGACCATCTATTYGAATCCAACCACCTTCAGGAATTGAGGGATTCTTCCCTGATTTGTCTCAACAAACCCAAAACTTGCTCAGAAAAGGGTAGCGCTCCCCCAAAAGGGTGCACAGGGTGCTCAAACACTCCCCCAAAGAGGCTCAGGGAGTGCCAGCACTCCCTGACAGTGGGTAGGGGAGTGCTCCTCTCCAAAATATATTTTTGAGTGATTCTTTCAGTGGCAAAAGGCTTGTACTCCCTGTCAAGTGATTTCTCTTCTTCAAAACTAGTCTTTGGGGTGTCTTAAGTTTGTGATGTCGTTAGAGGCATGACATAGGCAAGATGGCGGTATGGTGTTTTTGACACTTGCAACACTTGTGGTCAAGATGCGACACTTGCGGACAAGATGCGACACTTACAACACTTGTAATGACGACACTTGCGACACCATTGAAGTGAGTAATTTTGAGGTGTAACACCTACTGTATGGGCGAAGGTTGGACAAAGTTTATCGAAGCCTATTGTTTCCCTTGTGGTGGCATAGTAGTAGGTTGTGGGGGCCCAAAGAAGGGATAATATGGATTACTCTATTGTGGAGGTACATAGGGGTTGTACAATGTTGAGGTTCCTCCACCACAACCTAGTTTACATGAAGGCCAATGTGTATGCCTAGGGATTTGCATACCTGGTTGGGGTAAGAGATTCATGGGTTGCATGAGGTTGTGCCCCCTAGCTGGTTGAGGAGGGGGATATGGGAATGTGGGATTGGGTACATATGGTGCACCCATAGGAGGAGGGTAGTATGGTGCTCCTCCATAGTGATTTGTTGTATTGATTGGTACCATACAAGGGCATAGGGTTACCATAGGCATTGAGGTGGGTCATGGACCTAATCACTTTATCCACTGAATGGGATGCTCCTAGATTTTCTTGACTGAATGGAAGGGGTCGAGGAGCATATGAGAGAATTGTATGAAGGTACATAGACTATGAGTAAATCAAATCAAAGTGTCGGGCCTCGGTGATGGCCTCCTCTTCAATTTGCAGCATGGTAGTGGCCACATCCTTTGCAATCAGGGGTATTAGTGAATTGAGGAACCAATCCATACATTGTTTCAGAGTGGTTTCAATTTTACACAGGCTTCTTCTTCAATTCCATTCATGGATGTGATCCGAGATATGATCGGAAGTGGTCTGGTGAAAATCATAGAGGATTTCTAGGCAAGTGTCATGATGTATTGGTAACTGAAAAAAGTCTAAGAAACCCTTGGCTAGATATGTGAAGGTCGCATGAGACGCTATTGTTTCATTGGCATACCATTTCACAGATTGACCACTTAAGGTTATTTGGAACAACCGTAGGCATATGGAATCATTAGTGATGCTATTGGATGAGCACTAAAGGTGAAACATCATGACATGGTTATTTGGGTCTTCGCCTAATTTTCCATCAAATTTAGGCATGTTTGTTGGAAGTTTGGTGGGCATGTTTGGCCAAGCAAGATTATGTAAGATTGGGTCATTTGTGAGTTTCATCAAGTCTGGAAGATTTAACGAAGCCAAATATGGTAGGTTTGGTGGTCCTATGATTGTGTGGGATGACCGAGAGCTATTTCTTAGGGAGGAAAGGCTACTGGATGGGTGGTTGGGAATAATTGTGCCAAGAAAGGTGGAACCAATCAAGGTGGAGCCAATAACTGATGCATGGAAAGGTGAGTGGGGAGGTTGAACCGATGAAGCGGTAAAACTAGGAATACCTCCCAACACTAGTGGGAGGCCATGCAAGCATCTGGAACGTTGGGGGAGATTGTGGGTCCCCTATGATTCCAGACTAGCAATAAAGTGTGTGACTTGGTGAAGTGAAAGGCTAACTAACAAGAGTTTTTTGTAACAACAATGAATATGGCCTACTTTAATGAGAGAATCAAATACTAAATTTGATTCATAGTGAATTGAAATAACACACATAATTCAGTTGTAAAGTAAAATGTTTCTTGGGTAGGTTGGGACATTATCCTCATGGGGGAATAATAAAACAAAAAAACACATGTCCTATAGACTTATCGTCCTTCCTCTCAATATCACCGGGCCTTCTAATAATAGTCAACACTGGGGCATGGACCCACTAGAAGAGGAAATAGTGAAGATGTGAAAGACTAGTTATAGTGAGGGGTAAAGGGTGCATATCTCGAAAGAGTTGGTGATATTTCCTAATAGGAATTCAAAATTTGACCTTGGTGCAATTTCAACCCACAATTTCCACTTGTGTAGAAAATCGTAGTTTCATGCCACTAGGTTACCTTGCTCAAGTGAAGCATGGGAATCTCGACCTTAAAAAGCGATCACAGGCTGGGAAATCTCACAAGAGCTAGGTGGCTCAAGAAGGTTTGTGCGAAATAAACAACCTTGGCATCATCCCTTCACGGGTACCCCCCTACCTTATTGTGCAAGAACACTTGAATTAGAGGATTTTAGGCTGCCTAAATTGTCAACCACTAAGTTTTGAATGTAAAAAGAGATAATGGGGGTTTGTTTGGATAC
Source organism: Picea glauca (assembly GCA_000966675.3). NCBI lineage: Eukaryota > Viridiplantae > Streptophyta > Pinopsida > Pinales > Pinaceae > Picea > Picea glauca. The sequence goes on from JZKD02S1837354.1 coordinate 471,694, forward strand.
CTAACCTCAAAATCCTAACTTAGACTAAAATGTTGTTTTGTGACCTCTTGAGGAGGATTTTAGTGAGTTCTTATGGTTGTGTTTTAATTGTTTTTTGGGATTGGGGTCATGGACCAATCATGTTTCTTAAGGGTGTAATGTCCCCAAGGCCGAGCCCATTGTAAATCATGTTTATGAAATGAATTGTAATTATGTTTTTTATAGGCTGGTGAGCCAAGTTAATATAAGTTGGTGGGCTTATGTGATTATTAGGCCAGAGATCCTAAGTGTTGAAGGTCAAGAGCCTGATTTTGTACATGTATCTATTCACATTATTAATAAAAATATAAACACTGCTGTGTGCAAACCGACCACGATGAATGAGTGATGGGGGACTAAGATTCCACAGAGTGGGCAAGGGATTAGGGGCTGGAAGGTGGGAAGAGGGGCTAAGTGCTGAGCCTAGTGGCTTAATCCTTGGGAATAATATTTTAATATTATTCCAAAAAGAATGTGAATAATATGCTTTATTCTAAGTTCTTTTGGAAGGACAAGTAACTTCCAAATGGATGGAACGCATGCAGTAGCATGGGTGACAAGTGTCAACCCAGGCACATGCAAATAAAGCGTCTGAGATCAGCCGTGTTGGGGGGTTCTTCCACCATTTGACCCTCGATTGCCTGGGCGTGAACCCGTCCAACCTCTGGAAGAGTTCCCGTGCATCTTCTAAACCATACATCCCGTCCGACCCCTGCAAGAGACTTCGTGGCATTCTGAAACCGGGGGGTGAAGTCTGTGTGTTGATTTTGGGGATAGCTTGTGTTGATTTCTTGAAAATCCGATGCATCCTCTGTCTGAGCAGATCGAGCCTGTGTGTGGAGTCTCTGTCCCAAAGCCATAACCGTGAGACCATCCTGTCATTACTAAGCCTGTTTTGAAAGCCCGTGTCTGTTTTCCCCATTGGCTGTTGTGGCCATGCAGTGCTGGACTGCGTGTGGCTTGTTGGAAAGTTAATACAACACTCTCTCCAGGTGAGAGAGGTGGTGAAGTTGGAAGAACAAGTTGTTGGGCCTATGAGCAACTCTCTCTAGGTGAGAGAGTGCGCAGAGGAAGGAGAGAACTCCTGGAAGGAACCCTATAGCTGCCACAAAGCTCAGAGACTTTCGGTCCGGTCTGTTGCTGAAACCCAAGGCAAGGGAGGTTAGCAGCTGAAGGGCTGTCTAGGTGACAGAGAAGGTGTATACTCCTGGGGTTGAACATGCATGTGGGGAAGGAGAGTCTGTGGGCAGTGGGCATAAGTGGTTCCTGGGAGAGAATTCTTCCTTGTGACTGTGTGTTTTCCTTGTAACCTCAGCCTAGCCTAGGATTCCTTGCCTTGGGGGTGGAGCTTAGTCTCAGCTCGGGGGTGACCCACTGCTGAGCTTGATGTGTAGTGTGGTCTAAGGCTAGAAAGTTCATGGAAGGCCTGCACCTGGTTGGTGGAATTACCACCGTTTCAAAGATAAGTACCAGATGATGTTTTAATTACTTTTCTGCATGTCTGTGTATTTATATTTATCATGTATTCTGCTGTGCATACGAATTAATGTTAAAGCCATTGATTATTTATAATAGCAGTAATTCTTATGGTTACTCTGAGTTTAAATGTGTTTCATTTTCTTAGATGCATGTCTTATATATAGAATTAAGTATGAGATTGTTATTCCGCGAAGTAGCGCCTGCCCTACCCTGAGTGAAAGGGGGTGTTACAAAGGGTGTGCTTGAAGGTTCTTTGGGAACACTTAAGTCTTTCTGATCCTCCTAGATCGCTTGTGGGCATAGGGAGGAGAGCATATTTTGATGAAAGTGAACTTTAGATGCCTTTAGATGTGTGAAAGTATTGGTTTGAAAGGGTGAAAGTGAGCAAAAACTAATGGTTATGTTTGAATTTGCAACATGTGGACATCGTGGGGTTATTTACTGTTCTTTTAATTAACAATTAAATGTTTGTTCAATCCTTGCAAAATTGGAATACTATCCCTCATTTGTAAGAGATGTGGACATGTGGGGTCCTTTCAAATCTTTATCTTCCGAAGTGTTCTTTGCAAACATAATGAAACTATCCCACGTTGTACAATGATGTGGACATTTGGGGTCCTTACAGAGCTCTTAACTTCCTAGTGTTTGTTGTGCAAATAAACTACAAGGTGCACAAGTGCTTTGACCTCACCTAGATACTTCTGTGATTTTGAAAAACTTGTGGAAAAAATGAAAGAAAATGCGTGCACATTATGGGGTGCTTGCTTGTCACTTTAACTTATCTCCTATGTTTGTTTTGCAAGGGAGATGGAAAAAACTTATAAACCCCATTCTGGTTCACCAAGATCACTCAATGGAGTGCAAGGTGAAGAGCATACTTGGAGGTGAACAAGAGAGTCCCTAGTCCAAAAAAATGATCACCGAAAAAAATCTAACTAAGAATTCAAATTCATAACTATCCATCCATGTGGCAAGATAAAAGAGGTTGCAATTCATTTTATCCTCCCTAATTAAACTAGATGAGCTAATTAATCTTGCAAGAATGAACTCGAAGTGGGATATTTCCATCTTACAAAGTGAAATAAAATAAATGCTAAACCCCTATTGGTAGGGGAGAGTGAAAACCACCCTCGGCCTAGGAGAAAAGAAGACACTTGCAGGTCTCTAAAGTAACAATTGTGTGGATTTGCGCAGACCATGCATAGCCGAAACACAATTACAAGCGCAGATTGTGCACCGATACGCGATTTTTATTTCGATAGTTTCATTGAGTCTGTAACAACGATGTAAATAAAATATTTGAATGGATTATGAAACAATGGAGGCCTAAGCACTCTGGATGGATGCTCAGGGAGATCGGTTTAGTGACCTACAAAACCAAAGAGATAAGAAAATGGGCTCTTGAATCCTACCATGGGAGAAATTGGATTTAGAATGATAGTGGAGTCGCCATTCTATTTAGCTTAATTTGCCACAGGGGTGAGAAAAAATAAGCTATTGAGTGTTAGCTAGGCAATACTATCACCATAGACAATATGTTAGTGTTATTGGAACACTAATAAATATAAAACATAAACGAAAACAAAGGATTAGATACATAAGATGCAAGAGAAAAAAAAAAAAAAACAAGATAAGAAATAGTTACCAATGGATTAAGCTATGATTGATAACACCTTAGAGGATAGTGTTAGCACAAGGGGCTCTCCTTTTCCTCCTTTGGAGGGTCCTTGTTGTTCCCATTCTCACATTCTCACATAAATAGATTGACAACTCTACTAAAGCGATTTTCCCATTATGTTTGAGTTTTCAAAACATCCTTTAGTTTTCCAGGTAAGATCTCTTTGTTTCTTGATCAATCCTTGTTTTTTCCATTGCTTATAACTGCTTAAGCGACCCCCAAGTCAAAATGATCCTAAGTGGTCATCCTCTCAACCTTTGAAGTGGGTTAAAGGACACATAATTTTGTTTGTACATGCTACAATACTCAAAATGACTATTTTTATTGTTTATGTATTATGATACATATATCACTTTAATATCTGTGTCGCCGACGTAGTCGGTTTTAAAAAACCCACATCAATTCTTTCCATGACCTCAACATGGTTATTGTCTTGATACCTTCACTATCCACATGATTTGTCACTGATACAAACATAAAACTTAAGGTTGCCACAAAATAATGTAAAAAAACATCATATTTGGTGCAAACAAAGTCCATTTTGAGTGAAGCAAAAGCCAAACTAGGCTAAATCACTCCTTCTAATGCAATGGAAGCATAACATTTGGACATAAATGCTTCCTTTTGCTGTGATTATTAAAATCTATCTTTATGTGTTTTCTTGTTTCCTTCAATATTTCATTTCCACCATCGCATCACTTGTTGTTTTGGATAGATTGAAGTAGGCTTAATTCACTACATGTTTTTGCTAGTTTGAAGTCTAGAATTTTCATTAATTTCATTTTTTTAGCTCAATTTCAAGGCACATATCCACTACATTCGTATGATATTTATTGTGCACTCTTAGCAATTTAGGTGAATCATAAACAAATTTGGAGGTTGCCTTATATCCTTCTCAAGTGGGGAAAGTTTCATTTTCAATGTATTTCCTTTCAGACAAGCAAGTTTCTTGAAACACCAGTTACTACACACCTTCACACCTTATAAAAGATACATCTTGGTTGAGCCACCAAGAAAAAGACCTTTAAAATATACCATATCACATAAACATATAAGAGCTAATTTACATTTTAATCAAGATTTTCTTTTGAAAATAAAAAACCTTAATCACTTGGTCAATCAACAATTTCAAGCTAGTAGCTTATGACCATTTGTGGTGCCCCCATGCCACACACTAAAAGCCATGAGTTGGGTATCCAATTAATTGACCATTAAATTCAAGTTGGGTATCCAATTAATTGACCATTAAATTCTAGCCCTCAAGAGTACATTCCACCATGACATAGTAAGGAATATCTTGCATGGAGGCACAAATCATATTTGAATAAAATGCATGCATATATGTGCAAAATACTAAAATGTAATAGATATACAAGCATGGAATAACATGAATTCATGGCAACCCATACCCATGATCATAATTAAGCGCAACCACATAGATAAGATGCAACACACACACACACACACACAAATATATCTATGTACATATATACATGTATATATGCACACATATGTATATACATAGACATGTACACACACATGACATACATACATACATACATACACTACACACTTGTAGCTTTATATTTGAAGGACACGGGGGTGAGTTTTGATATAGTTATGTATGCATGGGTCATGAGATCATTTAATATAATCTCTCTGGGTGCAACCACATGTTCAACCAACACCTCAGGGTGACCCCATGGCTCTAGGAAAAGTGCTCACTGAAATTGAACCTTGCCCACTAATGAAAAAATCCTCTCTCCTCACTATTGGATCCAACCCTTTTGAGAAAATATGGAATAAAATTATGTACAAACTAATGATATGTACATCAATTAGGTTTACCTCATGTGGCTGTGGGGAGAATTTTTATCCTTCCCATTGGGGTTCAAAACCTACTTGTGACATATATTGCTCTTTGTGATCCAACTATTGTTGAGGCTATGAGACATGAGAAATATCTCACTCTTGCTTACGGGAAAGAGGGTGGGGAAAAAAGTTACATGTACAGCATGTGTGTGTGATGACAATGTTTTTTTGGCTTATGCTATGTGATGTGTCATCTATATGCTTTGAATGGTTTGAAAATGGCATGGTGTATATGCATGCATTGTTTTCTTCTATTCTTGTAGTTAATATGTAACATGTTGATCCAATATTTGATTTGCTAAATTACCTACATGAGCATTGTGTTTTGCAAGAACATGTATGAATGCAATGGTACCAAACTTTCATTATAGAATTCTGACCCATAGAAACTTTCTAAAGAGGCAAGGTTCATGGATGTTATAGAAATTGTTCAACTATGCAACGAGTAGTTGGGAATCTACATGGACTTGGAGATGGTGAATGTGAAAGAAACTATGTAAAAAAGTAAAATGATAATGGCCTTGTATTCATATTTATTATTAGTAAAAAATTCAACCATGCATACACATAGAACATGAATTCAAACCACAATTCTTTATTTCAATGATCGAAGGAGATATTTTACAACAAATTAAACTCTATCCTTTGTGGTCTCAAAGACCTCTGCAAACACACACTTTGCCCACACATTCTGTTCACTTCTCTACATCAAAAACTCAAAAATACAACCCAAATCCCTCCGTTGGCTCTCAATCTGACAAAATCCCAAGTCATCACAACCAAACCCTAAATCTAAGAATTTGTTCCTAACTATCAACAACAAATCCAAACTTAGCAAAATGACTCGATAGAAGATATATGATAAGATATCTTATAGAGATAACTATTACAAAATAATTAAAATATTAGGGAACCAACTCCCTTGTTAAATGTTTTCGACGCTTGGGTCAATTTCAAGATAAAACATGGCTCGATGCTCCTGCATCAGACTCCTGAAGAACAAAATATTCACAGACTCATATCTGTGAGGTCTTCAACTACGATGTCGTGCTTCTGAATTTCTGTAGCACTCATCCAAGTTGCATCTTCTATTGGAAGATTTACCCATTTCACCAGATACTTGTAGTACTCTTGCTTCCTAGTTTTCTTGAAAATCCTTTGATCAAGAATACTCTCCATCTGCAACTGTTTTGTTGTAGGTGATTGCTTCACCCATGGAACTTTCTCTTGAGCATATTTATCATTTGCTTTAGGTTCTTTGTAAGGATATAAATCTACAACATTGAATATTGGTGAAATTCCAACATTAGGTGGTAACTCAATCTCATAAGAATTAACTAAAAATTTCCTCAAAATTTTACAGGGTCCTATTTTCTTCAACTTCAATTTGGTATACTCATTCCTTGGGAATCTGTCTTTCCTCAAATGTGCCAAAAATCGATCTCCAACTTCAAAATTTACCTCCCTTTTCTTCAGGTCTGCTCTTTGTTTGTACTTTTGACTGTTGTCCTGTAGCTTCCCCTTGACATGCTCATGCAACTTCTACATTGTTGTAGCAAATTCCTCTGCATCAACACTCCTCATTTTTGCTTGTCCCAGATCTCTGAGTTCAGAAATTCCCCTTGAGTGCATACCATACACAATCAGAAAATGACTTCTTCCTGCACTTCTGTTGGGTGAGTCGTTGTAAGAAAAATGAGTCTGGGAAATAAATTGATGCCACTAACTTCTATGCTCACTTACCAAACTCCTTAGTAAGTTTCCCAATATCTTGTTTACTACTTCTGTCTGCCCATCAATTTGTGGGTGATAGGATGAACTGAAAGAAAGGTTTGTCCCAAGATTCTTCCACAGTGTCCTCCAAAAATGTCCAACAAATTTGGTGTCTCTATCTTAAACTATACTTCTGGGCAATCCATGTAATTTAACTATCTCCTTGAAAAACAAATTTTCAATGTGGGTTGAATCACTGGGATTAAAACAAGTTATAGGCAATAGATCAACAATTACAAAGATCAACAATTAAAATGTGCCATCTTTGAAAATAGATCAACAATTACAAAGATGGAATCATTTCCCCATTGAGTTATAGGCAAACCCAAAACAAAATCCATGCTTATAGAATCCCATGGCCTGCTTGGTATGGGTAATGGATAATATAAACTTCAATTATGCTGCTTCCCTTTGGAACATTGACATATTCTGCATCTTTATATAAATTTCTTAACATCAAATCTCATACCTAGCCAAAAATAAGAAGAACTTAATTGAGCATATGTCTTATCATGTCCACAGTGACCAGGCAATCCTCCACTATGTTTTTGTTTCAGCAAGTTGTCCCTCATTAAACACTTTGGAATGCACAGTTGACTTCCTTTGAACAACAACCCCTCATGGATCATATACTACAACCAAGGACTTCTGTTTATAACCATTGGGTTATCACATGCTACATAAGCTTCTTTGAATTTTGGATCTTCCTTGTACATTTCTTTGATATGTTCAAATCCCAAAGTACTTACCTAGAATTCCCACAAAACCAAAGACCTTGTGCTCAAAGCATCGACAACTTTGTTAGCACCTCCACTGATATGTTTAAGAAAAAAAGTAAATTTTTGCATAAACTCTACCCATTTTGCATGCCTCTCGCTCAACTTCTCATGCATGGTTATGAACTACAAAGCATGATTATCAGTATAAAAAATAAACTCTTTAGGCATAATGTAATGCCTCCACTTATTCAAGGCTTGGGTCATTGCATAAAATTATTTGTCATAAATCAAATACTTTTGCTTAGCATCATTCAAATTCTCACTAAAATAAGTAACACCTTTTTCATCTTGGCTCAGAACAACACCAATAACTATTCCACTTGCATCACAATTGACTTGGAAGAGTTTATGAAAATATGGGAGAACTAATATAGGTTGTTCAATGATATTTTCTTTCAACATGTTGAATCCCCTTTTAGCTTGTGTTGTCCACTTAAATGGATGTCGTTCCTTCTTCATAGTTTCAACTATTGGAGCACATATTCTACTGAAATTTTGAATGAACTTTCTGTAGAAACTTGCTAACCCATGAAAACTTCTTACCTCGTAGATATTTCTTGGAGATGGCCATTGTTTAATTGCTTTCACCTTCTCTGGGTCCATCTTCAGTCCAGCTTGAGAGATTACAAAACCTAAATAAAACAACTTTGTCTTCATGAAGGAACATTCTTTAGATTTATCAAAAGCTTTTCTTGCTACAATTTCCTCAGCACCAACTTTAGAAATCTCAAATTCTCTTCCTTTTTCTTGCTGTAGACAAGGATATCATCTAGATACACAATCACAAATTTTCCAATAAAATCCTTGAGGACCTCATTCATGAGTCTCATGAAAGTACTAGGTGCATTTGTCAATCCAAAAGGCATGACAAGCCATTCATAAAAAACATCATTTGTCTTAAAGGATGTCTTCCACTCATCTCCCTCTCTCACCCTAATATGATGGTATCCACTCTTCATGTCTATATTTTAAAAATGGCTTGCACCATTCAAAGAGTCCATCAAATCATCCATGCTGGGTAAGGAAAATCTATACCTAATCGTGATCTTGTTTATGGGCCTGTAATCTCTACACATCCTTCAGCTTCCATCCTTCTTTGGACTCAAAACAACAGGTAATGCACAAGGGATTAAACTTTCTCTGACCAATCCCTTATCCAACAAATCTTGCACTTGATTTCTGATCTCCTCATTCTCCTTAGGGGTCATCCTGTAAGCTGCTTTATTTAGTAGGCTTGGTCTTGGAATCAAGTCCATGTGATGGCAGATACTTCTTATTGGTGGTAAGGTATTAGGCAACTCATCAACAATGATGTCAACAAACCCATCTAATAGTGCTTGAATTTGAATAGGTAATTCATTTAAGTTTGTATCGGTAATCACTACTCTAGGTTTACCAACCAAAGAAAATAATACCTTTTTCTCTTTCTTGGTCTCCAGTATCAACTCTTTTCCACTCATTATCAACATGCTTGGAATAGCTTCTTCCTTGGCTTCTTCATCCTTTAATGGCAATAACAGATGTTTGCACCCATCCTTTTCAATATAATATGTGTTTCTTCTTCCTTCATGCACTGCTTTCCTATCATATTGCCATGGTTTTCCCAACAAGATGTGATAAACATCCATAGGCATAACATCACATAAAATTTCATCTTTATATCCAATAATATGAATTTCTACCTTACATTGTTCACTTACTAGAATCTGGTGTCCCTTTTGTAGCCAAGATACCTTATATGGAGTAGGATGTGCCACTTTTTGCAGTCCCGATTTCTCCACCATCTCTGTAGAAACTAGGTTGTCTGTGTTTCCACTATCAATGACCACTTTGCAACATTTCCCTCTTGATTTTCACATAGTCCTGAACAAGCTCTTCCTCTGTGTTGGTTCACGAGTCTCTTTCTTTGCCTTAATTAAAATTCTCTTCAGCATGAGTGATTCACCTTTTTCATGAGTTTCTTCTTTTACCTCTTTATTTTTTGTCTCTTATTTATGATCTATAATGTGGGATCCTCTTTGTTTTGTTGACATATTCTCAGGACATTCCAAGACATGTGCCTTGTCTTGTCACAAATGTAGCACTTGATCTCTCTACTTCTGCCCGTGCCTCTTGTGAAGAATATTCCACCTCTAGACTCTCCTCCTCTAGGTGACTGGCTGCTATAGCTTCCTGCTTATCCCTTTGAATCCTCGAGTCTTTCTTTGTTGGATTCTCCTGTTCCCCTTATGGTAATTCTGCCTCTGATCCTTTGATTTGCTTCCTAACCAAGTTTTCTTCTGCTTTCAGGGATGCTTGATAGGCATCCTCCACTGTTCTCAAGGACAAAATACTAATCTCGTCTTGGATATCATACTGTTACACATCAAAATTACTCATTTCAATGATGACCTATTGTCGTCATTACAAGCGTTACAAGTGTCACATTTTAGGCATAGCTGTTGCAAGTGTCACAAAAATCATACTGTCATCTTGCCTATGTCGTGTCTCAAACGACATTACAAGAACACTTAAGACACCTTCAAAGACTAGTTTAAGAAGGAGAAACCACATGACGAAGAGTACAAGCTTTTACCATGGAAAAAACCACTCAAAAAGTCATTTTTGGAGGCCAGCGCTCCCCTACCCATTGTCAGGGAGTGCCAGCGGTCCCTGCCCCCCTTTGGGAGAGTGCTGCAACACTCTATGCCCCATTTTGAGGGAGCGTTGGTCTGTTTGAGGGAATCTTGAATTGTTGAGGAAAATTAGGGATAAATCCCCCTCATCTCTGGAGTTAGTTGGATTCGAATCTAAGGTAAAGGCTGGATCTTAGGGAGGATCCACAACTGATGGAGAAATATCCTCAACCTATCCCAAGAATCTCTAAGGTGTTTAGGCCTCTCCAAGCCTATATAAGGAGGCCTCCTCATGGTGAGAGGAGAGACATGCAAGGCATCAAACTTATGATCTCATAAGGGAGATTTATCAATGAAAGTTACAATCATTCTGATCGTGGAACTTTTGAGCAAGGGTCTAGACAAAGAGAGCTTGGTGAAGCTACTACATCTACATCTATGGTTGTAAGTACTTTGCTTTGTTTCATTTATATATATATGTGCTTGGCCTATTTCCTTCAAATTTGTGTATGTTTCATGAATTTGTTCTTTTTGATAGATCTATTTCGAAGCTAATCATGGTAGGAATATGAAGTATGTTTTGTCGTCGTTGTTCCTTCGATTGCAGGACCTTCTGAAGGACTTGGAGATCAAGATCAGCCTTGATCGAGCAAGGATAAACATTATTAAAGGTATTTATGTTCCTTTCTTCTTATTCCTTGACTAGTTTAGCTTCATTAGAAGGAATGTCAATGTTCAACATTTTCACCTTTCTATCTTGGTTATAGGGGTCTAGTATCGAAGAGGAAATCCACTTGTCTGCAGGGGGATTCTACTGTAACAGAAATTGGCGATTCCACTGGGGATCGAAGCTTTCAATTTTGGTTTCTTTCCTTGGTCTTGTTTTTGGCCTTTTCTCACCTTTAGACCTTATTGATGTTGTGTTTCTGATTCTTAGATGTGTTGTTGGGTCATAAATTCATTCCATACACACTCAATTTCTGGATTTCCTGAGTTTTTTTGGGTTCTGGGCAAATTTTTGGCCTTCTGAGAGACCAACTCTCCCCTGCCTCTACTACCAGAGCGCTGGCACTCCCTTGTAGCCTCCCACAAATCATTGCAACGCTCTGGTGCCCTTGACAGCAGAGCGCTAGTCTTTTTCCTGTAAAAACCTTATGGGGAGTTGATCTTTGAGCCCATTTTTGCTGATTTCACCTGCTCAAGTTTACTACCATCTCAGTGTGTCCCTGCTTTGGCCAACAACCTATTGATTTCTGATAATTGATTATATTTTGTTTGGATTTTTGATGTTTTTTCCTTACTTTGAGTCACTCTTTTTTCTTGCGATTTGGAGTCGACTCACTACTTTTTCATTTATCTGATTGAATGAAAGTTGTTGTAAAGGAATTCAGAGGTCTGTGCACCATTACATTTGATCTTTGAGGTCATTTTTTCAGGCACTTTCTTCTATTTTGAGATTTTTGGTTTTCTTTGTGTTTCTTGTTTGATCACAATGAGGGTGTGTTTTGTTTATGTGAAGTTTGCTTCTGATTGTCTAATTCTCACAGATCTTGAAGTTTGATTGATATAGGAAGCTTTACATCAAGTTTATTATCATTCACATATAAACAAAAGGATATATTTTCATGGTTGGTTTTTGGATATTAGAACGAATTTATGAATATTTTAGCATCATATTGGATTCTTGATGAAACAATTGCACGAGGTTACTGCATCTTAGTGTTTGACAATGAAAGGAAATTTACTTCTCCTTCCCTTAAATAAACATTCATTGAAAAAAAAGACCGCTTATCATTTCTTGTGCATTTTTTGGGAATTGAGTCATAATATCATCAATTTCACTCTCATACACCCCTGAGTAAAGAACAACTGCAAAATCAACGCTAATTAAAATTGATCTAGAACTTTTTGTTTTTAGAATCTTCCACCAACATTAGACTAGGATTAGTGCTTTGGATTAGGCTCTGAGTACAACTCTCCAAGGCATTCAAAACAAACATTATCATCTTGCGATAGGGAGAGAAAATCCAATTGTCGTATAGGCTTTCTGGGATCCCCCTCTCACACAGGGGTTATGCACGAGGTCACGTTTGGGAGAGTTACATAGATTATCCCTCCATGGTTCAACCGTTCGTAGTAGTCAGATCGTATATTAGGGGTTCTTCTTGAGGCTCGACTGTCTTCATTTGGTCTTGGTGATTCGTGAATTTCGAATCCGTTCGAGGTCCTCTGGATTTCTACTGGTCCACTTGTTCTTAGTTCTCTTGAAGGATTTCAGACTTGTTATCCTGCCCATACGTTCAGACTGGACTGTCGACTATACCCACCCAGGGGTTGACTACGAGTTGGTGTCTGTTGGCACAGGGGCAGACCCAAGGTTCAACGCTACAACAACGCACCAACAAAGCCCTAAATACCGGCCCTTTCGTCAACACCTGCGAAGCATATGAAGTCACACCCGAGGTAGAGGCATGGGTGGTTGCAAGATTTAGGTGTCTGCAACCTTAGCTGGGACACATATATGTGATTGTACTACTTAGTAAATCACTTAGCACCGTCAGTTCCTCAATATATAATCATTAATCACTTCGCTGATAAAACAGGGCTTCGCAACATTCACATTGTTATAACGTACTTAAACACTTAGCATCAATAGATAGGCCAGATCTAGCAGATCAAGCACTAAGCACATTCATATGGATCAGATTATTCTCACATATCATTAGCACTAAGCATAAGCAGATCTATCTAATCATCTTGAAGAACTTATCAAAAGAAGACATAAACACATTAAGACAAGAACAAAGAAAGACAACACAACGTTTACGTGGTTCACCCCCACCTTGGGGCTACTTCCACCAACTCTTCTTCTTTATTGTCTTCAGTCAATCAGTTACAAGCACAAAGCCATCAAAATCCTTACTCCACACATGACATAAGATCTGCACAGCTCGCTAGATCCTTCTTCCTTGTGTTACAACACTAAGCCCTCCACAATCTGCTACAAGGACTTGCACTTAGCTCTGCAAGTCTCTTACAGTCACGCACAAAGAACTTACAAAATCTACTCGCACTTAGCATACATTCACATCACATAGATGCACTATTCAACTTCTTCTTACATTGCATATCCTTCTATTTATACATACAAAATAGGCCTAAACATGGGTAAACCCATGGGCCGACATCTCATTCCCGTTACATATTCCCCAAAACCCAAAAAGGATCCAAAAGTGGGCCGAGATCCTATGATCTCCTCTTTGTCTTGCGCTCCTCCTTCGACAGGTTGTCGAAGTCCCAAAATAGGTCACTATGACCAAGAATCTCCCAAGACTTGGTCAAGGGCCAACAAGCCCCCAACACTCACCTGTGACTTGTCCCGAGTCACTATGGTCTGATCAGTTTTTCTTTGAAGGCCTCGAGCTTGGCTCGAGTTTCTTTGACCTGCTGCTGTGCGATGACCTCTTGCTTGGTGAACTCTTGGATCACTGCGTCGTTTACTGGCCCTTCTAGGCGTTGTTCTGATGCGTTAACGACCTGTTCTAGCTCTTCTCCTTGGCTTTCAACCTCTGTGAATAACTGGCATGCATTATCTTGTACTGGTTGAAGCCGTTGAGTAAATTCCATCACTTTGCTTTGAATCATATGGATTTGCTGCTAGGTGGTGCATTGCTCCTGAGATCGCTTCATTCTTTCTACGACTGACAGGGATTTCAACTACGTTTGTAGTGTGTCTGCATGCTATTTTTCTTCCTTGAGATGTGACTCCAATGCCTGTAACTTTGGGTTCTTGATGAGGTTATCATATGTCTGGGTGCTCCGGTTACTCTGCTGCTTGCACTCCAAGGCAAGAGATTTTGATCTGTCAACTGCGCTGCTAGCAGTTGCTTCCCTTAGGTCTCTTACATCTTGAGGGGTCTCGGGCACAGTGCAGAGCTCCAAGTCTGCTATGCGCTGTTGGATCTGCTAGATTACCTCTTCAAGTTGTGCCACCTGCCGTGGAACTCGGTCTTTAGTTTTTACTTCTACGACTATCACAGAGTGGAGTGCTTTGTGAACCATTTCCTTTACTTCGAGTTGCTCGACGAGCAACCATTCCTTGCTTTGCTGTAACTATGCTTTTTCTTCATCCCACTTTGCTTGCAAAACAAGCTTTCCCATTTTGCATCACTGTGTTTCTCCTCAAGGTATTTCTGTACTTGTGCTAAAGCCTGGGTGGCTTGTGCTGTCTCTTCCTGAGCTCGTTGAAGGCGAGCTTCGATTGTATCATCGATGCAGTGTAGTTGAGCTGGCTCATCACCTAGTTCTACTGTTCCTGCTGACAGAGTTGCAGTAGAAACTGCGCGGCTGGACTGTAATGCCTGCTACACCCCTTGGAGCTCGTCCTTAATCCGATTGGACACCTCCTCCTGTTCAGCTTCTTGCATCTCTGCTATCTCCAATGAAGCATCATTCAGTGCTACAACGATGAAGTCGAAGTTGTCTGAGGTGAGGGTGGTCTCAAATTTGGTTCTGGTTTCTTTCACTTTCTTCTGGGATGAGGGTTTCGATGGGGAAACCTTCCTTTTCTTTGAGGGGTCCTCCTCGTCTCTAGGCGATGTAACCTCGCCTTTCTTCGGTTCAACTTCTGCGCCATCTATCTCTCCACCACATCCTCCTTGCTCTGCTGAGATGGAAGCGGTCTTCACGGATGCGCTGTCTAAATCATAGACCTCTTCAATCTTCTTTATCTTGCTAGGTCCGGCTGTATCCTGTGCTGTCAACATCGGACATCTCCACAAGGTCTGCTGGAACAAGGCGTTCCACCGCCCATCCCTTGGTAATTTCTTCAAAGTCATCCTCTGTCAGCTTGTAGTATGATTGCAGCTGTTGTTTATGTCCATCTGTGCACACTGTGATGTTAATAAAATGGCGGTCCGCGCTGAGTTTCATTAAGGGTCGAAACCTGTGGAGGGTATCCGGGGTCATACGAGGCTCGGAATGGATGGATACCTTCAACTGGTTGTAATACGTATGGAACATGACATTTGTCTGCCACTGTTTATTCATGTCATTCGAGTACCACAGTGTACTGAACTTCACGGCTAGAGGTTTAAACAACGCGATGTCTGGGAAGGTCGCACCTTCCGACATCTCCCATGCAATGAAAGCGATCAGGATCAATAGCCAAATGAAGTGAAATTCATACCCTTGATCCTAGGCTTCCCTGCAATCCAGTTCTAATTGGTTCACCAGGTATTGTACCCAATTCATCTGAAGTCCTTTTGCGCACTTCCTTGCGAGGTTGACTACGAAACCAGTGACTTGGGTGGATCGATTCTTTCACACCAACTATCCTGCGATTAATTGGCAGGCAAGGCGCACTGCGTCACTTTGGATAGAAGCTACCTTATAGCCTTGCGTGGCCTTCTCGACATCTCCGTAGGTGTATTTAATCTTCTGCGCAAGAGCGTGATCCATGGCTTTTCCTGGCTAAAATTACTATGGGTCAGGGCCTTGCATGCTTAGCCTTGTGATCCGATTGATCAACGTCAGATCCATTGTGATATGATGGTTTAACCATAAGTATCCACCATGGTAACAAGACAATAGTAGCTTGATGCATGCGTTCACTTCTTGGTGCCTTTCGAAGTGCGGGATATTCATGACGTTGAGCAATGTGGACTGCACGAGGTTATGGGTCCATGATTGAGGAATTATCTTTGAATTCTTTCCTTTTGTTTTGGTCAGATACTTATGTGGGGTGAGCATGCTATAGACCTTCCTATCGCCGAGGTTGAAGTCACTAAACTTCAACGCTGCAATTTTATCTTGGTCGGTGCAAACTGCGCGTATCCCCTTTGGGAGGTACGCAGTGACCAAGGTGTACTCAAAATCTATGGGCACATTGTATCGATTGATTGCGCCACTCAGAGGTGGTAGATAGGTGGGTAGTATACTCAGGATTAACTTAGCATTCATGAGATCATCCCTATGCTTAGTTCGATTTTCATCTACTGGCCGTGATGGTCCGGCTCGAGTAGTGAACAGAGAGGCCGACAATCCTCTCGTCGATGATGCTTGTAGACTTGTAGACAATCCTCTTTTCGACATGACTCTTTCAGTCATCAAGTCTAGGAGTAATTCTATTATTGATTCTTCAACTGTGGTGAGCTCGTCGGACATACACTCTCACGATTAATGATATCGGGTTCACAATTAACTCAGATACTGCACTATAATAACAACAAGAGGGCAATGATCACTGTATACAATAGCAACTTAGTCTATGGGCTCAAAATTCTCAGTTATCAAAAGTGTTCTCGGTGCATGGCACGATGAGATAAATAGGTAACTTGACAACGGTTCACTTGCAACGGTTATGAGCCTCCATTAATTCTTGTTCGATCCGTTATGGCGCGGTCTAGTGGTCTGATGATGAACCTTTATTTCCTTTCTCCTCGTTCGGAGTGTCGATCAAAAGATTATAATATCCCCAACGACTATATTGCTTCGACATGGCGAAGTGCCATGTGTCGTTGTTATGATATCCCAATGAAGCTCCAATTCTACAAATTTTCTATCTACGAAGTTCCCTCTGGAACCTTCTGCAACTTAGCTCTCTTATTACTTTGCTTTCTAGCCTTCTTTCCAGTGAGCTTCATCTCGGTATTTCATTTTCCATTCTGATTCTTATCTTTTGTGGTCTTAGTTACTTCGCGCTGTTGAGATTCTCTCCTAGGACTCAGGGGTAACACCTCTTCTTTATCTAGAGTAAGTACTTTAGTATTTTGTGGGCCTTCTAGTGTTCTTCCAGCTTTGACATCAGGGTCTCTAGTGTCAAATAGCTTTGATCTGTTCTCTTGTTCTTCAATCAATTGTGCGATCTTTCTGGTCATGAAATCTTTTAATTCGTGTTTCTTTTGCTCCAAAACTTCTTCTTCTTCCTTTCTTCTGGCTTGAGCTCTGTCAATCCAAGGTTTTCCTATTAACATGGTAAATGGGGCGCTGTCCTCAATAAATTGAATAATCTCAAAATATTCCTCTGTCGAAGTTCCATTGATGGTCATAGGTATCTGAGCGAGCCTTCCACACAGGTTTACTAGTTTTCCTCTTAATAACCCTAGTCCTCCTAATCAAGGAATCATAGAAGGCCTTCCTATAGCTCCCCCAGTTCTCTCTGTCATGATATTCACCTGTGTTTCCTCATTTAGAACACATTCAACGTCGAAGTCTCCTATTCTTGCTTCAAGGCATTCCTTGTCTTTAAAGATCTCTGATAATCTAACATGTCGGTGTTCATCCAAGGTTTCTTTCATCTGTAGCAATACCTTCTCTGATTCTTTCTAGGGTTTTGCTATAACCCTAATTTCTGGATCAAGCTTAGGGTTTTCTTGTCTTATATTCATACTTTCAAGCTTAGCAATCATTCTAGGGCAATCCAACACTTCATGGTTCATATCTTTGCAACAAAGAAAACCAAGTCTTCTCCCAGGGAATTCTTTAGCAAGATGTCCGAATTTTATGCAACTGTAACATAGGGTTAATCCTCTCTTTCTTTTAAATGATCCCCAACCTCTTCTGTACTGCGCACTAGGATCATAGGAGCTAACCTACAATAAATTCTTTCTGGGATCCTGCATCCATTCGTTAGTCCAAACATTCTTTCTATGCATAGGTATAACATATCTTTCACTATTCTTATCAGATCTACTCATAGAAAACCTTCTTTCATCTATTAATGCCCTAGTTTTCAAACTAGGACAAACTCTATTAAACATACCTAGATCCATACTCTAGAAACAAAAAATTCCACTTATCTTACTTCTACAGAGCATAAAGCTTCCTGATCTAAAATTTTAACTATTCTTATTTTATCAGAGCACAGAGCTTGCAGATCTTACCTCTTTTAATCCTAAATTCTCACTTTTACCTTTCTTAGAGCACAAAGCTTTCAGATCTTGCTTCTTTCCTTTAGATCCGACATGCTTTCTTCAGATCGAGTTTCCTTCTTTAGCACAGAGCTTTATAAATTGAGTAGGACACTGCGCACTAGGGTACAGATCTACGCACAGAGCTTTCACAATCCCCGATCGAATCTTTGCAGAAAGCTTCTTCTTCCTCAGATCCCAACAATCACAGTTTCAGGTCCTGACAACAGAACCATTTGTTGGCACAGGGGCAGACCCAAGGTTCAACGCTACAACAACGCACCAACAAAGCCCTAACTACTAGCCCTTTCGACAACACCTGTGAAGCAGATGAAGTCTCACCCGAGGTAGAGGCAGGGGTGGTTGCAAGACTCAGGTGTCTACAATCTTAGCTGGGACACATATCTATGATTGTACTACTTAGTAAAGCACTTAGCACCATCATTTCCTCAATATATAATCATCAATCACTTCGCTGATAAAACAGGGCTTCGCAACATTCACACTGTTATAATGTACTTAAGCACTTAGCATCAATAGATAGGTCGGATCTAGCAGATCAAGCACTAAACACATTCATATGGATCAGATCTAATATTCTCACATATCATTAGCAATTAGCATAAACATATCTATCTAATCATCTTGAAGCACTCAGAAAAAGAAGACATAAACACATTAAGACAAGCACAAAGAAAGACAACACAACGTTTACGCGGTTCACCCCCACCCTGGGGCTATGTCCACCAACTCTTCTTCTTTATTGTCTTCAGTCAATCGGTTACAAGCACAAAGCCATCAAAACTCTTACTCCGCACAGGACATAAGATTTATGCAGGTCGCTAGATCCTTCTTCCTTGCGTTACAACACTAAGACCTCCACAATCTTCTACAAGGACCTACACTTAGCTCTACAAGTCTCTTAAAGTCATGCACAAAGCACTTACAGACTCTACTCGCACTTAGCATACATTCACATCACATAGATGCACTATTCGACTTCTTCTTACATTGCCTATCCTTCTATTTATACATACAAAATAGGCCTAAACATGGGTAAACCCATGGGACGACATCCAATTCCCGTTACATATTCCCAAAAACCCAAAAAGGATCCAAAAGTGGGCCAAGATCCCGTGATATCTGCTTCATCTTGCGCTCCTCCTTCGACAGGCTGTCGAAGTCCCAAAATAGGTCACTATGACCAAGAATCTCCCAAGACTTGGTCAAGGGCCAACAATGTCCTTAGTAGCCATAATATTTAGCTTCTTACATGAGGTGACGGTGAAGGGAAGTCTCACTGTACCTGGAATAGACATTGGTCAAACTCACTCGGGCTCCTTGGAGGGTAAATCTACAATTACTGCATGGAAGATTGCACCAAGGCATAAGTCCGTTAAACAGGTTACCATCTTAACTGTTCCACCCGCTCATATCCTAGCCCCTCCTTGACTTGGTTACATGACGTTGGATTTCATCACCATCTAGTACGACCATCGAGAGAAGGTTTTGTTTGCTTGGTTTTGATTCCTAGATTTGATTAGTGTATGCTGTTTCTTTTCATTAGTCGGCCACAGATTTCTTTTTTCGCTCATTACTTAGCTCAAGAAACATCAGACTTCGTCGTTCATGTAGGATGCAAGGGTTACCCCCGGAAGATCCGGAGGGATATCTACCTTTGCTTCCCAATTCTTTAGAAGGCCCTCCTGAGGCTCATAAAAAACTAGGCTATGAGGTTAGAAGCACACACTCTTTGGAACAGTTCTGAATCGTTTTCGATTCTTTGGAATCTTTTTGAATCAACCCAGCTTTGAGTATTAGGCGAGAACCACATCTGCTATGGGTGAACTCATCTGGAGAGGTTGTTGTTATTGAGGATACCGAAGTACCCACCGGACCTAACACAAGATTTAGAGTAGAGGATCCTTTTTTCCAAAGTGAACCATTTAGGACCCCGACTCATATTGTTGGAACCTCTAGTTTTGGTTCTGTCCCTTTGATAGTACGTGATCTATAAAGTAACCTAGGAGCAAGTCCTGATCGACCTATGGTATCTCAAGTGCTTGAGACGTCTGTTAGTTATACGGTACCTTTAAACCACTTTACTGGTATGACCAATAATGTCATCACCATTGTAGACCAATTGTTGATTGGTTCTCACTTGGACCCTAGTATCCAGATGGCCCATTCCACTATGGTCCTGCATGTTGCTACAATCCCCACCGAAAATATGACACCATCCCAGGCTCCAATTGGAACACCACTTAGAACAAATCCGTCCGTTCCACTTGGGTACAGAGCTCTGAATCCTTCCATTAACAACACTACCCAGGTTACCTTTATTTGGAGGAGCTGGTCTTGGTGGCTCTAATCCAGTTGGAGCCTTTGGTCATTCATTCATTTCTGGTTTCCAGATCCCTCTGGGCACTCAACATCACGCTGGGGGGAAACCTCCATTTGGGAGTCAAACTCAAATGGGGACACAACCTCAACTTGGGGGGCCATCTCAAACTGGAGTCCATAACCTGTTGTATGGACAGAATGTGACACCAAATCCTTGACACGTTCCTTTTATGGGAAATACGCTATTCCCTGGGGGGAAACATCCCCAAGGACAACAACAATCTTATCCTCATTATGGAAAAAATGTTTATCCCCCTTATGGGAAAACCCATGTACCGACTTATAATCCTTAGAACCCATTAGGTTATCCTCCATTTGCACATGTTTCTCAACTCTCATCGAATCATGTTTATTCTGGTCAGCAACGAATGTATGTAGGAGGACATATTGGATACAATTATCCACCTAACCTAGTTTACGGTCCTACTGGTGTCCCTTTGCCACACCAATATCATCCCCAAGTTAACCGACAACTACCATTTCTCACGACTCTGGATCTCCCAGACTTGTCTCAGTTGACCAATGATCCTATATTGTATTATCCCTTTTGGCCAGTGATCCCTACTAAATTACCTTCCGCCCAGAACTATTTGTAAATCTACTTTTAATCCTAGTTCACGTGTTGCCCAGAACTACAACATTGTTGAAGATTTGGCTCAAGCATTGTGTGCTATGTCTGCGTTAGAATTTCTACATCATTGCCCAAGTCAATGTAGAATGCTCTTGGTTTCTATTGGCACTTTTGATCCTTAGTCATCCAACAATATCATGTTTAACTTGGACAATTTTACGTCTCGACTCTCCCACCAACTTGCTTTCCAAATTGATGTTGTTGTTCACAATCAACAAATTCACCGCACCATCTTGGATGAGGGAGCCTCTACTTGTGTCATGTCTTTAGCGTGTTGGAAAGGTTTAAAATCACTCGCACTTAAAAAATCCCCAACGATGTTGCGCGCATTCAATGGGAGAGGTTTTCATCCTCACAGACTTGTACAGTCCCTATCCGTCCAGTCGGGTGGCAAAACCGTCTCTGTTGACGTCAAGGTAGTCGATGCTCCCCTCGATTACAACTTATTACTAGGAAGAAGTTGTTTTTATGATATGACTACCTTTGCTTCATCGTTGTTTCGATGTGTACAATTTCCTCATCAGGGAAAAATTGTCACTATCAATCAATTAGATTTCTGTACACCCAACGCTCACGCTCCCGCTACCAACAATATTCCTTTCTTGGGAGATCATAAGATCACATATGAAAATGTTGGTGTAGGATTGTTAAAATATTCCACCCTTATGGGTACCTTCCTTGCACCACTCCCTCCTACCACGCATCATATTGCCACAGTCAATATGATTTCGACTGCGACTTATCAGTCTTTGGAATCATTTGATCCTTGGATTGTGCCTAGTCCTCTAGAGTTTGATGCACTAGGTGACACCATGCCACTTAGTCCAGTTGAGGCTTTACACGTTGCTATTCAATCAGGCTCTCCCTCCTCGGATGACCAACATCTCTTGGCACCCGACACTTACTCGATGCCATCTTGGTTGAATTCCTTGACGTCTGCCTTTAACTACATTTCTCAAATCTTTTCGTCTGATGAATCTATTATGGAAATGATTAGCATTGACGATGTACCTTGGGATGATAACCATCATCGATCCTATTTTCTTCCACCTCTTGAAGAAATACAGGAAGATATACACTCCATATTCCCCCACGATGTTGTCGAATTTCCGCAATCACCCATACTTACACAAGATACTATTTCTGAGGGGAATTTAGGAAACATTACCTCTATGGTCATTATTGAAATTTCGATCAAGGAAGGTGTCATGGAAAATATTAATCTCGGTGCTAATTGTTCACCCGAGGAAGTGGTTTCTTATACCGCTTTATTTAAAGAATTTCGCGATGTCTTCGCTTGGAGCTATGAAGAAATTCCAGGGATCGATCCTTCGATCATTGTGCATGAGATCAAAACTTACTCATGTGTAAAACCTGTTCGACAAAAACTCTGCCCGGTCCATCCTAAGAACACTGAGGCTATTAAGGTAGAAGTTGAGAAATTGTTGAAATCTGGCTTCATATATCGTGTTCCTTTGACGGAATGGGTTTCAAATATTGTTCCAGTTACTAAGAAGCAAGGGACCATTCATGTCTACGTTGATTATAGGGACCTCAATAAGGCTTGTCCGAAATACAACTACCCTATGCCCTTCATCGACCAGATCATTGATAATTGTGCAGGTAGTGTGATTTTCTCTTTCATGGATGGTTTCTCAGGGTATAACCAGATTGACATTTTACCTTCTGGTCAACATAAAACAACCTTCATCTGTCCGTGGGGAACTTTCGCCTATTGGAAACTACCATTTGGCCTAAAAAATGCTGGTGCTACATTCCAACAGGCCATGTCATATGCTTTCCATGATATCAAACATATTGCGGAACCTTACCTCGACAATTTACCTACCCATTCATCCAATCAATCAAACCATTTTGGTCATCTACAGGCTATTTTTCTTCGATGCCAGTTCTACCGCATTCGTTTGAACCCACACAAGTGTATCTTTGCTGTCAAATTAGGTCAACTCCTCGGCTTCATTGTTTCCAAGGACGAGATTCAGGTGGATCCCTTAAAAATTAAGGCTATCCTTACTTTACCTCCACCTAAAAATTTGATACCACTCCAAAGTTTGCAGGGGAAAGTAAACTTTCTTCGCCGTTTCATTTGTAACTACGCTGAGATTACCAAAGGATTTATGTGATTGTTGCAGAAAGACACCCCTTTCATCTGGGATGACACTGCTCAATGATCGTTTGCTGCTCTTAAGAATGCATTGACCAACACACCTCTGTTGCATGCTCCGAATTATACGAAGGACTATATCCTTTACTTAGCAGCCTCTACTTCCACTATTTCTATGGTGTTAGTTCAAGAGGATCCTAACGGTGAGGAACATGTGATATATTATTTGAGCAAAAGTCTATCTGGTCCAGAGATCCAATATTCACATGTTGAAAAGTTGGCTCTGGCAGTCGTCATCGCTGTCCAAAGATTTCGTCATTACATTTTTCTACACACCACCATAGTTATCGCAGACTCTAATCCCATGTATCACATTCTGACACGTCAAGTTCTTGGGAGAAAATATTCCAAATGGATCATCATCCTTCAGGAATTCGATCTCGAGTTTGCTAAGTCCAAAGCTAACAAATCCTTGGTGTTTGCGGAGCTTATCTACGACCTTCCCCATGCTGATGATGATACTGAGCCCATAGATTCTCTCCTCGATGAAAATCTGTTCCTCATTAGCACGTCCAAGCCTTGGTATGGAGATATCCTTCTTTATCTCCAGACCCAACGTTTTCAATTCGATATCTCTCGTGAAGAACGCTGTCGTATTCACCATCATTCTTGCTGCTACCTTATCATCGGTGACACGTTGTATCGCCGTGGTATTGATACTGTCCTACGACGATGTTTGATTCATGAAGAGGATGAACGCGTTCTTAATGATTGTCACCTTGGAGCATGTGGCAGTCACCTTTTTGGGATGGCTACAACTCAAATTTTTTTACATGCTGACTACTTTTGGTCCTCTATTTTCAAAAATTGTATTGAGGCAGTCAAAAAATGCCCACCCTGCCAAGTTTTTCACAAAAAGGCACGCACCCACCCTGCTCCGCCGCATCCCATTATTTCCATCGACCCCTTTGCCAAATGGGGCATTGATTTCATGCAGTGTAAGACTACCTCAGCCGGGGGGCACTGTTACATCATCATCGCCATTGATTACTTCACAAAATGGGTTGAGGCTATGCCTACCTTTCTGAATGATGGTCGTACTGCAACTCTTTTCTTCTTCAACCACATCATCACTCGCTTTGGTGTTCCACAAGCCATTGTCACTGATCATGGTTCACACTTTCAAAACCAAATGATGAGTGAGTTGCATGCCAAGTTGGGTTTTCACCAAGAGAACTCATGCCCGAAGGTCCTTAAAACCATGATTCAACGTATGGTAGGAGAAAACAAGACATCTTGGCATCTACAATTTTTCTCCTCTCTCTGGGCTTATTGTACCTCAGTGAAAATTGCTACTAGATTCACACCTTTCCAATTAGTATATGGCATAAAAGTTGTTTTACCAATCAAGTGCGAAATTCCCTCGTTGAAACTCAAAGTAGAACTCCTACCTCACATTTCTGCTGAAGAAGAACACTTCTTACACCTGACAAGGTTGGATGAAACATGTCATGATGCCGCTCTCATTAATGAGACGTATCAAAAGCGAATCACGAATCAATATGACAAATCCATCCATCCTCGTACTTTTGCAGAAGGAGACCTAGTCCTCATTTACGACTAGGCTCATGATAAGTTAGGGACAGACAAGTTAGAACCTCTGTGGCGTGGTCCTTACATCATGAAATGTGTTTTACATAGAGGCACCTACCAGCTAGTTGAATACGACGAAATTTCCATGGGTAAGCCCCGAAACAAGCTTTACCTTAAGAAGTACTATGCATAGAACATCTAGCATGTGTGATTTGTACACTATTGTATTTTTAGTTTGGTGTGTCTTTTTATCTTGCGTGAACGAGTTTTTCCTTAGCTGCTCATACTGTGTCTTGTGTTTGCATGCGCAGATGACATCTTCCTTTCCTATCTTTTTCGGGTTTGTGGATGGCGCTAGTCAACACACCCAGAACATTGCTTCTGCAACTTGGGTCATTTACCACTCTGACGATTTGGTGAGTTTAGGAGGTATCTACTTAGGATCTACAACTAACAACATGGCATAATATCATGCTGTCATCGAAATTTTAACCGAAGCCTCCTCCCTAGGTATATCTCGTATGATCATTAACTTAGACTCTCAACTTGTGGTTTGTCAACTTAATCGAATCTACGCTATTTGCAATCCTATACTATTACATCTCCATCTAGGAGTTCGTCATCTTGAAAGAATGTTTGATTTTATCGAATATAGACACATACCAAGAGAACTTAATACAACTTCGGATTCATTAGCCAATTACATCATGGATCGGTATCTCGCACATAGATGAGGTTTCATAAAGGAAATAAATCATACATCACATGTAAATTAAATGCATCACAAAAAGACATCATTATTTGTAAACACCATTTGGCACCATAAAAACTCGCATATGTATATATATACGACGTGACAAAAAATGTTTGATTACTTCAAAAAGTACATAGTAGGGAAAAATGTTGGGTCCTCGTGCCCATAAAAATTTCATACAGACTATACAAAAAAATATCAGAGAGGTCCTAGTCCTCCCACATCACATTGTGCTCTGAGTAGCACACCATCGCACGAGCTACTCATCTAAGTAAAGAATTAATACTCTCAGGGACTCCCACTATGTGTCTATACAAGTGCAAGGGTACATCCTGCCTCCTAAGAGGAGGGACACCCATTGTGAGACCACGAAGGTTTG
Source organism: Picea glauca (assembly GCA_000966675.3). NCBI lineage: Eukaryota > Viridiplantae > Streptophyta > Pinopsida > Pinales > Pinaceae > Picea > Picea glauca. The sequence continues at coordinate 497,703 of JZKD02S1837354.1, forward strand.
TCTCAACCTCCCGAAGACCCCCTACCGCTACCTCATGATCTACTGCTATCTGAGCATCCCTGCAGTGCCCCAGTGCCGACATATCTGCCGGACGTGTTGCTCCCCTATCTACACAATAAAATGATACGTCTGTTAAAAACTCTTCTAAGTACCTAATTTTTTTTATATATTTTCAAAATAAAAAAACACTTGACAAGATTATTTTTGGTTTCTTACCTGACGCATCCCAGTCCACCCCATCTGGAAGGACCAAGTCCATCCTCCCCTGGAAATCCACTTCGGTGTATGGGAAGTCTTCTATCACGATCAATTGGCGTCTCAGCCAAGCGAAGAAGTCACCTGTGAACCTGAACTCTGACTCTGTTCCTAGCCTCAGAAATACACTAGTCCAATGTTCCATACGTGGTTCTCCCACCGATCATACTGCTAATGCAATCCGAGGTTGCATCTGAGGAATGCGTTCTAGGAAGAATGAAACCATAAATGAACCATATCCGAACTTCTTCTGCTACCCTACTCTACATCTCAAAATCTGTTCCTTCACATTATGAAGGAACCCTGCACTCTAGTTAAATAGTGTTGGCTCAAAACACTATAAACCATAGGCCACCTATGATCTTGAAACTAAGTGCGAGCTAGTACTTCCCACTATACTCGTAATGGAAAATAGAATGGATCGAAGGTGTAGATCCCTGATGTCTTTGATCGCAATCCTACCTCTCACCAGTCTCGATCCTGGGACACAATGGTTTTCCAAGTACTCTTATACTGGAACAGGAAGTGCCCTCTGTCCAGATAAAATAATGGGGGCCCCTCTCTTTGAGAGGTTGGTAAGAAAGTACACATCTTCCAACTCAATGGTAAGAAGCTACGTCCCAATTTGGAACCCCTGCTCCACGATGTTCCACAAACCAATCATATACTTGAGAAGAAGAACCTCTTTCTTCATCTTTTGCATATTAAAGAACTTGAGGAGACCGCAATTCCTCAAGGCGGCCCTTGATCGGAAACTTTGCAATGCGACCACATCCTTGAGCTCATGCTCTCTTTCTTTCCACTCGATCAAGGATTTTGTTGAATTTACCTACAATCAACAACAAGCAAAAGTCATCAGTCATGCTATTTTGACAATTTTTAGGCAATTAAAAACTTAAAAAATATTTTTTTCTCTACTATGGATGCCAATGCCCCCTTTACACTCACATCAGAGCGCCAACGCTCCCTTAAGAGGCTCATCAGGGCACTATTAATTTTTCACAACGCTCTCCTTACCATTTTGGAGGAGCACTGGCATTTTCTATTGGGAATTTCTTCTACGTTTTGGGAAGTGCCCCTATCACTCCCATGTTAGAGCATTGGCACCCTCTTACCAAGCTTGCAGGAGCGTTGAAAAAATTGGGCAGTATCCCCCTAGAATTCTAGAGGAGCGCCGAGCCCTTTTGGGTGCTTGAGACCTCCCAGGGCATCTTTTTTAAGACTCAATAATTGCCTAAAAAAAAAATGTGAACCGTGCAAATTGAAGGAAAGGGAAAGAGCACCAACCTGATCCAGATGGAGACATAGTTGACCATAGATCCGACACCAATGAAAGCAAGAATCACCTTCTAAACCTCAATTTCTCCATTGCTAAAATCTTTTCACAAATGAAATGGTAAAAGACATTTTTTCCCATATTACTATTTATAAAATTTCATTTTTGCCAAAGCATAGTTATTTTGGGTTTTTGAGAAATATTTTGGAGGCATTATTAATACCCTGGTGGGCAGTTTTGCTATTATTGGCAGGTTTCAGAGGAGTTTCGTTCATTTCTTATCTTGTCACATTAAGGAGCATGGTCTTTCGTTTATTCTCACACTCGAAAAAACACGAGAACACATCGAGTAACCTTTTATCTCTTTTTTGGACTCACATGGATAAACGAAAAAGGAACCCCCTGGAGTCATCTTTAAGCTCTTTTCAGACTCTCTAAACGTGAAAATATTGCCAAGTGATCTTGCTTCCTTTCCCACTCATTAAAAGGTTTGAAAGGGAATCTTTTGAGTGTTAATTTATATCTTTTTCGGCCTCGCGAGACTAACATTAGGAAAAAGGACAACACTAGAGTCATCTTTAAGTTTTTTTCAGACTCTATAAACATGAAAAATCACCGATTTTACCTTCTCTGGACTCGTTAAACGATCATACATTGAAGGGACCATACGGGACCAAACCCTTACTTATTCCAGTTCGTTAAACAAAGGAAGAGGGACTTACTGAAGGTGAGTTATATTGAGCATGTGTTACCCTCCTCGAGCTCATTAAATTAAAAAGAGGTACTCATCTATCTGGATGGGGAAAAAAATTTGAAGGAAGCAAGCCAAGCAGTTTTTGAAAACATTACAAGTTACTCTTACGGTCGCCCTTGAACACGACACTTTGTCTTTGCATGCATTTTAATACACTGAACCTCTGCACTGAACCAATCCTTTGAGTTTTCTTACTCCTTTGGGTCACACGATGAAAGTCACAGTATCCATTGCATCATCATGTTTTGGTCCATGTCATGTTTATGTTGTTGTGCCTCAGTGTTCAAGGGAAGAATCTGCCTTGAGAGTCAACCATCACAAATATCCTGTTTCAATACCCGTGTCAGTCCATGTTCATTTGATCTACCAATTTACATCTCTATGTCCGTTTCGTGTCATTGATGGGGGATACATCAAGGCCCTCCTTTGACGAGTCTGTTCTTGTCGACTTCAACACATTATCTGGGAACTAGACTTAGAAACCAGTTAGTACCTTGGGACCTGCATGCTTCAATGGCAGGCCTCCTCGCTTTCGACAATGGGTTTACATCATTGACCCCTGATCGGGTGATTCCATGAATGTTCGACTTTAGCTCATCTATTTTCATTCACTGGAATGTACTAGGGTACCTTGGGAATCATTGACATCAATGGTAATTTCCCTCGCACTTGTTAACGATTTACCTCATTGATTGATAATCAAGTGGTCTCTACTATGTTTGACATCAGTACATCTATTCACATGATTATATTCGTACCGCATCAGGATCTATAAGAAGACCCTGGGTTGAGTGATCACTCTAGTATGTTCTTTTCCCAAGTTGCGACGGAGTTTCTTTTGAACATTGACACATACACTGTCATATAGATCCACCTTGTATTTGTTCGTGGCTATGTCTTGTCGTCTCGTAGATCCACTGTGTATTTTTCGTGGCTATGATTAGTTCATATCATGGAAGTATAGATCCACATTGTATCTTGGGTGGGTATACCTTTTTGTTAATACAATTATGGATCCGCAATGTATTTTAATGCAACCATACCTTGCAAGTCTTTATCACCCAAGCATAGGTATGCCTACCTTGGGTTTGAAACATATCATAATATTTGTTTGATGGTTGTGTGTAGCTTCTACCAGGTTCTCTGAGTCCATACCCTTGCTTAAAAAAGTCTACAAAGTACTTCAGTCATCATGTCTTCTAACTTCGCACTTTGGGGGGCAATCTGTTACACATCAAAATTACTCATTTCAATGATGACCTATTGTCTTCATTACAAGCATTACAAGTGTTGAATTTTAGCCATAGCTATCACAAGTGTCACAAACATCATATTGTCATATTTCCTATGTCGTGTCTCGAACAACATTACAAGAACACTTAATACACCTTCAAAGATTAGTTTAAGAAGGAGAAATCACATGACAAAGAGTACAAAGATTTTTCCATGGAAAAAATCACTCAAAAGTCATTTTTGGAGGCCAACGCTCCCCTACCCACTGTCAGGGAGTGACAGTGGTCCCTGCTCTCCTTTGGGGGAGCGTTGGAACACTCTGTGCCCATTTTGAGGGAGCGCTGGCCTGTTTGAGGGAATCTTGGACTGTTGAGGAAAATTAGGGATAAATCCCCCTCATCTCTGGAGTTAGTTGGATTCAAATATGAGGTCAAGGATGGATCTTAGGGAGGATCCACAACTAATGGAGAAAGATACTCAACCTATCCCAAGAATCTCTAAGGTGTTTAGTCCTCTCCAAGCCTATATAAGGAGGCCTCTTCATGGTGAGAGGAGAGACATGTAAGGCATCAAACGTATGATCTCATAAGGGAGATTTATCAGTGAAAGTTACAGTCATTCTGATAGTGGAACTTTTGAGAAAGGGTATGGACAAAGAGAGCTTGGTGAAGCTGTTGCATTTGCATCTATTGTTGTAAGTAATTTGCTTTGTTTTCATTTATATATATATGTGCTTGGCCCGTTTCATTCAAATTTTTGTATGTTTCATGAATTTGTTCTTTTTGATAGATCTATTTTGAAGCTAATCATGGTAGGAATAGGAAGTATGTTTTGTCGTTGTTGTTCCTTCGATTGCAGGACCTTCTGAAGGACTTGGAGATCAAGATCAACCTGGATCAAGCAAGGACAAATGTTATTAAAGGTATTTATGTTCCTTTCTTCTTATTCCTTGACTAGTTTATCTTCATTAGGGGTCTAGTATCCAAGAGGAAATCCACTTGTCCGTAGGGGGATTCTCCTGTAACACATACCTCAGTCCATTTACATACCTAACAACCTTTCCTTCATCTTCTTTTATATGGACTACCCTAACATTTAGCCAATATAATTCTTCTGTATATTCCTTCACAATCATGGCCTTCTACCTCAAATTCTACAACTGTATGAATAGACTCAATTGGCAGTCTTTAGGCATGAATTTGCACTTGAATTTTTCCACCATCCTGTCCCAACTTTTGATTTTGGCTTTACCTTTCCTTCTCATATCTTCCTACAACTTGTCCCACCATAAAGCTACATGGATTTTCAATCTAGTCATTACATGTTTGACCTTATTTTCTTCATCCACCTCCTCATAGTCAAAGTACTTGTCCATTGTGTTGATCCAGTCAAGCAATTTATCCATGTTTAGGTTACCCTCGTACATGGGTACCTCCATCTTTGGTCTGGCTCCAACTTTCGTGACCAATATCAACAATTATTCCTCTGGAGTCTCTCCTCCTCGTGGTTCTCCTACTTTCTCATCATAGCTCATACCTTCACTTTCACTGACATCTCTTATGTTAGGCTCTCTTTGTTGAGTTGTCTCCATGACCTCTATCCTCACCTGGATGTGCTTCAGCTTCAACCACATCTCTTTTGTTGCTACATTCCTATCTCTTCCTCCACGTCTTGGTGGCATGGTTTGTGAAAGGTACAATTCCCAGGCTTTGATCTTTTAGAGCGTTTCTAGCTTTGATAGCACTTGATGCAGTCCAACCAGGTCCAAAATCCCATATAACATAATTCGAGAGCTCAAATTTTGTTGGTGAACTCTCTCATCACGACATCAGATCACTCTGTGTGCTTCTGTGGTTGCACATGTTTGAATAGGCTTTAAGCCCCTTGTCAGTCATGTGACCAAGCTCCAGGTCCATAGGCTATTCCTTTTCACCAAATTCCATAGGCTTTATTTCTGTTGCTAACCCACGAGTTGTTCCCAGTGAGAAGTCTCCTTCCAACCATGGATTTATCCTTGGAACAAATGATTAGATCTCTTCCAAGTGGTTAGATTATTAATTCGGAGTGAATGAAGCTTAAAATATTTGGAAGGCTACTTCAAATTCCCTTGAATCGTGACCATTGGTTCTAATATCTAGCGAATGCCCAAATCTATATCTCAGAGTATAGGCAAAGACCCTCTACCAATCATTGATCAACTGCCAGATGGACGACAAAGATCTCTCCTCATACTATTTCAATGTTCATTCTCAACCATTGATCATTACTAAGAAGGACGATCCAGAGCTCGACTCGTAGTTTGGTCTTCAAATTAATTTTGGAAGTGCAGTTCAGAAAACTCCGAAACTGCTTCCCCAAAGGACGACTAAGATTATATTTCAGAGTTAGTTTGATCATCTGATATGCACATTTGATATCCCTTTGAAATGGACGGTTCTGATTCACTGTCGGAGTTTGTGTTCAGAGTCAAGTGAGGAGCGACGCTTCAATATCCAGCTCCAATGGATGGTGGATCTTCCTCGAAGATCCACTCCAATGGACAATGGATCTTCCTTGAAGATCCACTCCAATGGATGACCATATTTTTCTCTCACTATCTTTGTGTTTGAATTGGGACCCCGATGGGGAAGTGAAAAACACACCCACACTTAGCTTGGTTTCGTTGTTCAATGGGAAACCAACTAAGATTGTCGATTTGGTAGAGCTCTTCTCCCATATCTAATCATAACTGTCAATCTCTGGACTTCTACAACTTTACGAAATACCAAAATTTACACTCCAATACTACCTTGATCATCTGCATAAACAATCAATTGTCCTGTCCACAAAATAGACATGAAATTCAACCATGCATACAAAGAGAACATGAATTCAAACCACACTTCTTTATTTCAATGATCGAAGGAGATATTTTACAATAAATTAAGCTCTTTCCTTCGTGGTCTCGTAGACCTCTGCAAACACACACTCTTCCCACACACTTTGTTCTCTTCTCTACATCACAAACTCAAAATTACAACCCAGAGCCCTTGGTTAGTTCTTGAAATGAAAAAATATCGAGTCATCACAACCAAACCCTAAATCTAGGAATCTATTCCTAACTATAAACAACAAATCCATACTTAGCAAAACGACTCGATAAAAGATATTTGCTAAGATATATTCTAGAGATAACTATTACAAAATAATTAAATGATTAGGGAACCAACTGCCTTGGTAAATGTTTTCAACCCTTGGCTCAATTTCAAGATAAAACATGGCTCGATGGTCCTGCATCACTTGTTGAGGGTTGCTTTAGGGATGTCATGAGAGAAATAGGGGGAAAAACGTTTTTGTTAGAATGTAGACCAAGATATTGACCATGGCTCATTTAATGATGTGATGAAGAAATGCTCATATAGGAGGGCATCACTGAGAGAAGGGTCATCCATGCTAATTTCTAGATCAACAATGAATTTAGTGACGACCAAAGACTTCTTTATTTTGGAGTTGGAAAATTCAAGGTCATATTCTTGGAAATAGACTATCCAACAAGGAAACTTGCCATTGATGAGTGGTCAATGAAAGGTGTATTACGCGGGGTTTCAATGAACCATGACCTTAGTATGGAAAAGAAGGATGTAGTGGAAAATATTTTGTATGAAGTGAACCATGGCTAAGGAGAATTTATTGTCATGGTTGTAGCATTATGTGGGGTCAAATAGGTTCTTTCTAACATAATAGATGACATGTTCATAGTTGTTGTCCACTAGGTGGACCAACACACCGATGATGGCAAGCATCAAGGTGGAGATGTAAAGGATTAAAACCCGATGAAGGTTGATGGTGTTTATGATGTTGGTGCATGTAGCATCGAACAAGTATTTCCGCATAGGCTTGGTGTATAGCATGAGAAAGTCATCCAAAGCCTTCTATCTTGGTAACTTTACTTTACTTAAAGGATTTATTAAAGTAAAGTGATTTAATTAATTAATTATTTAATTAATTGATTTATTTAAGGAAAATGATAAAAGTAATTATCATGTAATCTTAGCCATTAATCTCAAGTGAGGCGAGAAGTAATCTCAATCATTAATCACTTTGGAGATTAGGGTTAGATTACTACTCAAGATTATAAAAGCAAGGCTAGGGTGAAGGAGGAAGACACATGATACTTGTGTTGAGAGAGTCAACACATAGAGGGTTGGATAATGAAGGGCTATGATTCAAGGAGATCTAGTGTAGGTGGAGAAAGATGTCCATCTAGAGATCAGATCATTGAGAAGAGAGAATATAGGTTGTCGCAAGTGGGTTTTGGTTGAGTGAATCCACAGGGAAGAGTTACATCGTATGAAGTTTTCTATACAAGTTTTTTCATACGTGTACACGGGCGCTAGTGGAGACATACACGTATACATGGGCACAATTAAGGATAGGCACATACATCTCAAAAAGTGTGCAGATCCGGGTCGTACAACATATCAAACTTTTCCAGGTTTGTCTACCATTGTATTTCTCTTAGTGGGCCATTATCCCTATTACAGGATCCCTGATTTTAGCATAATAAAATCATTCCGAGCACTAGTTTTCCCTCCAAGGTTTTTCTAGGGGTATCTACCCAAAAATATTGGTGTTTATGTGTGCATGATTTGATTTCCAGTTTTTGCTTATGCTAGATTTATTGACTTGAATATTTCAGCAGTGTATTTTTGTTTTGTGAGATTTTAATCTGATTTGCAATAAGGAAATCACTAGATAACAAGATACCTAGGTGTTGGAATAAGGGGATTTCAACATGGTATCAGAGCACATGCTATGAAGGAAATCTAGATCTTAGATCCATATCAGTTGATAGCAGATCTATCAAATATGCAGGAGATCTTAGCAGATCCATAACCAACAGGATGAAATCGAAGGACATATTTTAGGGGCATAGTCATACTGAGGCAAAACTAGCTTTTTGTAGGTTTACAGAGCTGTACGTGGGGTTATAGAAGGGACTTGCACATACATACATGGGTCTCTTTGGACACATGTGCGTATAAGCAGGTAGCAACAAGCACATGCATATACATATGCGTGGGTTCGGTTGTGACATGCGCGCACATGTTTATCCAGGTTAGTACAAGGGAAGTGATCCAGGTGGATATCGATGGCCACTCACCTATTCCAATGGCTCGAAAAATAGTTTTCCACCTTGGTAGTTTTTCGGGTTCCAAACTTCTAGGGCCGTTTTGAGGCCCTAAATGACGTTTTTTGGGGATTTGGGCCCCAGGTGACTTTCTTCCTAGTTAGACCTTTCCAACGGGCTATCGTGCGCCTAAAAGGAAGATCGTATGAAAAAGTTACGACCTCGAGAAGTTGATGTACTAATTTACCCAAATGGGGCCCACATGACTTTTGGCGCATCATGTCCCGAGGTTAGGTTTTTGGATGTCTAGGGTTTTTGAAATTTCCATTTATTGTAAAAAAGGCCTTCAAAGCCTCATTGTAACCATATTCTTGTGAATGAGCATAGCCATCACATCTCTTCTCAGAGATAAACCACCACCATTCTAGGAAGCTTGTTTTCCGCTGCATTTTACAGTTTCAATGTATTTCCTTATTGAATAGAAAACTAGTTTTACTGTATATCTATTATTTTGTGTTAAACATATTTTAATAATCTGTATTCATTTCGTTTTTCTCATAAAATACATATTAGTGGTATTAGAGCGGTATTCTCCTTGTCGTATTAATGCATGTCCCCAATGAGGTCAAGGTACAAAGAATTGGGTCTCAAGCTTGTTTCTCTTGAGGACAAAATCTCTCGCATGCCTGAGCGACCTCTCATGGCAGGAGAAAAGAAAGATGCTGGGATAGGAGATCCTTTCAAAATGTTTCTTGAGGAAGCCCTCAAGAAATAGAGGAATGAGATGATGGATAGTTTCGCGCAAATCCTTCGACGGTTACCGGCAGGGGACGCATATTCCTCGAGCGGAGGCGCTGCCCCCTTCAAGGTACAAATCAACTTTGATATTCCTATATTTGAAGTTCAGATAGACGTAGATGCTGTAGAAAAGTGGTTGAATCTACCAGAAGGGTATTTTTTTGTCCATAAGGTTTCAAATAGAGAAAATATTACTTTTGCGATCCTCAAAGTCGTTCCCCATGTCAAATATTGGTGGGAAACTTTTTGTGAGCAAAAGGAAATAGAGGAACCCTCATTATTTACAGTCATGACCACCTGAGAATCCTTTAGGGATGCTATTAACAAACAATACTACCCTGTTGGAAGTTATGACAACTTGTATACCAAATAGACCACACCGCGGCAAGAAAGAGACCAAGTAGTGCGAGAGTTCACAAATATCTTCCATACCTTGCACACCAAGCTGGGTATCAAAGATTCAGAGTGACATCTAGTGCTCAAGTATCACAGTGCTTTGCATAGATACATCCAAATGGAAATGGATTTTCTGGACATCTCGTCCTTGGGCGTGGTCTACCGATATGCTGTCAAAATCGGGCAAAAGCTCAGACAAAAGACGCGACATTTTGGGCCTAGGAACCCTTCACAACAAAAGAAAGGAAAGGGCGGCCACAACCCACAAAACAAAGGATAGAGCAAAGATGGACAGTATCAAGACAACCTGTCCAAGCCGCAAGCAAAGAAGGACATCAGAAAGACAAAGAAAGATACCTGTAAGTGGTGCGACTTCCATAAGAGACCTTGGCATAACACTGCTGACTATTGCTCAAAGTAGTCGCTGATGGCCGAAGTGAAAGCCTCTGAATTAGATGCAGGTTCTGACTTTGAGTCAGAACCAGAAAGGGGAAGACAAATCATTGATGCAGAACCCAGTGCCACCATTGCTACCACCAAGCTCTAGCCTGGTGAACTAGACGAGCCAGAAGAAGGAGATCGCCTCTTCCATTCACAGATGTGGGTAAAAGGCACCCCGCTGCACTTCATCATTGATAGCGGTAGCCAGAAGAACCTCATCTCAGTAGAGGTCATCAAGTGGCTGGCCCTGCCAACAATACCGCACCCACAACCCTACACCATTGGATGGCTCTGCCAAGGAAGCGATCTCCGCGTCCACCAAGGAAGCCCTTCAAAGATGAGGTATTATGTGATGTTTCTCCTCTCAAAGTTTGTAATGTTATTTTGGGCCAACCTTATTTATGGAAACATCATGTTGTATATGAGTCTAGGTCTTGTTGTGTTATTATTACTTTGAACAGGAAATTGTACAGGATACCCGAGGTAGTCCCTCCTAGTGCTATTTCCTTGATCTTTGCCAAGCAATGAAGGAAGGTCATCTCTCAGACCGATAAATTTTTCTTCTTCGTGATTCACTCTCAGAGTGAGTGAAGGATCACAACCACATACAGGGCCTCCACGACTGATCTCTCCACACAAAAAAGGCAAGTGGATAAGGTCATGGAAGAATACTCAAATATGTTCTCCTCTCCTATCGAGGTACCTCTGTACTTCCAGGTCAAGCATCCCATTGTATGACCCCAGGTGCACCGCTACCCAATGGACCAGTCTACCGCCGCTCTCTGTTAGAAAACAAGGAGATCAAGAGGAAGATCCAAGAACTGCTCCACAAGGGGCACATCTGTCCCAGCTCATCGCCTTGTGGGAGCCCAATCATGTTGGTGCAAAAGAAAGAAGGTACCTGGCGACTTTGCATTGATTAGCGGGCCTTGAATAAAATCACAGTCTGAAACTGATACCCGATTCCTCGAATCGATGACCTCGTTGATCAACTCACTGGGGCCAAATACTTTAGTAAGATTGATCTGAAGTCTGGATACCACTAGGTCCCAATAGAACAAACAAATGTATGGAAGACTGCCTTCAAGTCAAAAGCAGGTCTTTTTTAATGGCTAGTCATGCCCTTTGGTTTGACAAATGCTAGAACAAATTTTATGAGGATGATGGACAATATCCTACGACCTTTAACCAATACTTTTGTAGTGGTGTATATGGATGACATCCTCATATACAACAAGACTTGGGCGGAACACTTGCAACATATTCAACAGGTTCTGCACACCCTGTGACAACACAAACTATATGCACACTTGGAAAAAGGCTCCTTCAGCATGGACATGGTCCATTACTTAGGCTACATTGTTGATCAACATGGTGTGCATGTGGATCCAGCCAAGATCTAGGTCATCCGTGATTGGTTATCCCCAACCACACTCACTGAACTTCAGAGCTTCTTGGGCCTTGCCAATTTCTATTGCAGGTTCGTGCTGGGATTCTCTCATATCGCATGGGCCCTCAACCAAGTAACCAGAGGTGGCGGTAAGGAAAAATTTTTATGGGGCCTGTCCCAACAACAAGCCTTCGATGAATTGAAGAAGCGTCTATGCTCATCCCCGATACTTTCATTACCATACCTGCAAAATCCCTTTGAGATCAAGACATATGCTTCATACTATGCTGTGGGCGCCTTTCTCACTCAACACAACCACCTCGTGGCATATCATAGTGAGACACTATAATATGCTGTCTGTAAGTACCCTACTTACGACAAAGAAATGTACTCCATTGTGCAAGCCTGTCGCCAGTGGAGACATTACATTTTTGGCAAGGAGACAGTCATCCATATTGATCATAAGCCACTATAGTTCATGCAGACCCAAGGCAAATTGCATAATGACCGCCATCAGAAGTGGTCAACATACTTACATCAGTTCCACCTCAACATCAAATATAAAACATGAAGAACCAATCGAGTTGTTGACTGCCTTAACCGACCTTTAGTTGCGACACTCACCACAGTGCTATATTCCATCGGGCATGAGACTTTTATATGGCCCCACATCTACGAGACAGACCTTGACTTCTCCAGCACCTACCAAATGTTGGGTGCCAACTCAGTGGTTGCTATTTTGTATCTTCAGGACAAGTTATTGTGCCATTTGGGCCATCTTTGCATTTCATCAAGCGAGCGCGTGAAGCTGATTTGGGAAGCTTACTACAATCAGGTGGCATGACACTTTGGCGTCCAAAAGACAGTGGCAGTGCTGCAAAAAAATTTCTACTGGCCGAAACTTAGACAAGATGTCGACAAGTATATCAGGTACTGCACCACCTGTGCTATTGCCAAACTGACCACTAAGAAATAGGGCCTGTACACCCCTCTACCTACTCCTAATAGGCTGTGGGAATCCATTTCAATGGACTATATGTCGGGCCTCCCTTCCACCAAGAGGGGAAATGACTGTGTTTTTGTGGTTGTTGATCGCTTTTCTAAGAAGGTGATTCTAGTTGCCTGCAAGAAGAACATCACAGTAGAAGCCACCTCCAAGCTCTTCTTTGAATGAGTATGGGTACATTTTGGGATCCCAAAAACCATTATCGTAGACCATTCAGTCGGTTCCTCAGCTCACTCTAGTCAAGCCTATGGTCACTGCTAGATACCAAGCTCACCAAATCTACTGCCTTCCACCCCCAGACAGATGACCAAACTGAGGTCGTCAATCGGATGGTCGTACATATCCTGCGCATGTGTAATTCAAAACACCCACTCACATGTGATAAGAGTCTTCCCTATGTCGAGCATAGCTACAACCGATCCCTGCATAGCTCAACTGGCCACACCCCCTTTCAGGTGGGGTTGGGATTCCAACCATTGGGCCCCATGGATGTTGCACTACCCCTGGTGACCACCTCGGCCGAATCGTCCCCTGCTCCACTAGAAGTTGAAAAATCCATCCGGTTCATTGAGCAGATCTAACACATCCGCCAACATGTTCATGATATTCTACATAAGTCTAATTCCAAGTACAAGCAATGCCATGATCAACATCAGGTGCCACATAAGTTTCAGGTGGGCGACAAAGTTTGGTTGCATTTGCAGAAAGAATGCCTTACAGGGCCCCATCGGAAGCTTCTCCCACTCCGTTATGGGTCGTACACCATCACCAAGGTTGTGGGTGACAATGATTTTGAGCTCAACATTCCCCCCTTCCTTGGTCTGCATCCAGTTTTCAACGTGGCTCTCCTTCAGCCATATTTTCCACCATTATTGGACACCGCAGAGATAGCAGAGCAATTGACACCAACATAGATCAACCCTGGCTGCATACAACATGCATCCAGTGATCATATTGTGGACACACAGATCAAGGGCACTTGACAATAAAGGATCCATCTTTATCGAGTTGTCAAAGTAGGGCAGCTTCTGCACCAAGGCAAGTGGCTCACCCGGGGCCAAATTCAACATAAACTTCCTCATCTGATGGGGGAACTCAACGCAATGGAGACCATTGCTTCCTAAGGAGGGAGGATTGATCCAGGTGGATATCGGTGGCCACCCACCTATTCTACTGGCTTGAAAAACAGTTTTCCAGCTTGGCAGTTTTTCGGGTTCCAAACTTTTAGGGCTGTTTTGAGGCCCTAAATGACGTTTTTTGGGGATTTGGCGCCCAAGTGATTACTAAAGGCACTTACTTGGGCCAGTCTAAAATTGTTGTTCCCGGTTAGACCTTTCCAATGGGCTATCGTGCGACTAAAATGTAGATCGTATGCAAAAGTTACGACCCCAGGAAGTTGATGTACTAACTTACCCAAACGGGGCCCACATGACTTTTGGCGCTTCATCTCCTAGGGTTAGGTTTTTGGATGTCTAGGATTTTGGAAATTCCTGTTTATTGTAAAAAAGGCCTTCAGAGCCTCATTGTAACCATCTTCTTGTGAATGAGCGCAACCGTCACATCTCGTCTCAGAGATAAGCCGCCACCATTCCAAGAAGCTTGTTTTACGCTATATTTTACAGTTTCATCATTTCCTTATTGAATAGAAAACCAGTTTTACTGTATATCTGTTATTTTGTGTTAAACATATTTTAATAATCTGTATTCATTTCGTTCTGCTCATAAAATCTAGATCAAGAAGTTTCCAGTAACAAGTTATTGTTTGGGGCAGTTTATCACGTCTTAGGGATGACATTAACACCTTTGAGAGTTGAAGATAGATTGGACAAAGCATTCCAACTTCCTCTCTTGGAAAATAAGAGTAACTTTGGTGTTGAAGGAAAATGACCCTTGGGATTTTGTGGACAAATTAGTTATTCCACCGATAGATCCGACAACTTTGGAAGCTCACAACAAGAAGGAGATCAAAGTAGACAGGGTCCTCCAGGATTCGAAGAAGGATCATCTAATTCCTCACCTATATGAGAAGAAGATGACCAAAGAGATGTTTGATGCTTTGGTAAATTTATTCCAGAGCAAGAAAATGAATAAGAAGATGGTCTTAAGGAATAAACTCAGATCAATGTAGATGTCTAGATCTGTTAATGTTACTAGCTATCTCATGAGGATCACATAGGTGCATGATTAACTTGCAGTCACAAGGGATAAAACAAAGGACACAGAGCTCATGAATGTGGCATTGAATGGTCTTCCCAAGTCATGGGAACCATTTTTCAAAGGAGTTTGTGCTGAGGAAAATCTCACAGATTGGAAGAGACTTTGGGATGACTGCATCCATGAAGAGACTCGGGAGGAGTCTAAGAGCAGCTTGCAGAGAGGTAGTGAGGAGAACTTGTCTCTTTTCATTAAGATGAATAAGGGAAAAGGATGGAGGATCATTACAATGATGGATGATCAAGAAGGGTAACATTGATGGAGGATCAAGAAGGGTAACAATGATGGAGGATCATCACAACCAAAGAAGAAGAAGGACTTGAGTAAAATCAATCGCTTCTCATGTCATAAGAATGGATATTATGCATCTCAGTTTCTGGAGAAGAAGGAGGGTAAAGGAAATACGCAGACATCAACATCAACAGAGAGACAACTCGATGAGTTTGCATCGAAGTTTGAGAAGGATTTCTTATTAGTTTCTTGACTTTCTACGAGCACAACTATGAGGAGTGTGTGGTTCTTGGAAAATGGTGCATCTCATTATATGATAGAAGCACATGAGCTATTTATTAGTATGATGGAGAGGGAATCATATGTTCATGTGCAACTTGGTGATGATTCCAAGTATGTAGTGAAGGGAGAGGGAACGATTACATTTCAACTTGAGTTAGGAGGTTCGTTAGATGCCCAGGATGTGCTTTACATACTAGGTTTGAAGAAGAATTTTATTTCAATCTTAGCTATCAAAGACAATGGTTTTGACGTTACTTTTCAGAGAGGGCATGTACTCATACATCTAGAGAAATATATCCTGGACAATGTAGTGGTCGATGGGGCTAGAGAGGGTCCTTTATACAGGTTACAGAGAAATCCTATTTAGAATTTGGTACATGACAATGACAACCTATGTGAGTTGTGGCATAGGAGGTTAGGACACCTACACTACAATGATTTGACGATTACATGGGAGATTTTTATAGGTCTTCCAAAGTTCAGTATTGAACAACAGGGAGTGTATAGAGGGTGCGCACTTGGAAACAATGCCAAGGATACTTTTCTAAGCAGAGAGAGTAGGTCCAAGGGGATCTTGGATCTTACCCATTCATATGTGAGTGGGCCGATGTCAGTAGAATCATTATAGGGATCATCATACTATGTGACATTTATTGATGATTTTTCCAGGAAACCTTGGATCTTCTTCATCAAGACCAAGGATGAGGTCTTTGGTCGATTTCAAGAGTTTAAAGCTCAGGTAGAGAACAAATTGGGTAAGAAGATCAAGGTCTCGAGGTAGGATAATGGGGGAGAGTACACCTCTAATGACTTCGAATATTTCTACAATTAGGCAGGGATCAAGAGGGAGTTGAAAATATCATACAACCCTCAAAAAAATGGGGTTGCAAAGAGAAAGAATTGGTCCATCATTGGTTCTTCCAGAGATATGATACATGACCAGGAGTTGCCTATGTTTCTATGGGAAGAGGTGTGTAACACGATGGTGTATTTCTTGGACAAGAGTCCTCACATGATATTGGGGGGCAAGACTCTAGAAGAGGCATTCTCATGAGTGAAGCCAGATATTGGTCATTTGAGGACCTTTGGTTGTCCGATCTACATCCATGTGCCTGTGAAAAGAGGACGAAGCTGGAGCCTTCATAATAGAAGGGTATATTTGTGGGGTGCATCGAGATGTCAAAGGCTTACAGGATCTTCATGCTAGTGTAGAGGAAGACAATTATGAGTAGAGATGTTAAGTTCGAGGAGAAATTGGCATATAGGAGATATCAAGAGTCATCAACAATGACAAAGGATGAGGAGCAGCAGGCTCTAAAGGATGAGAAACAGTTAGTAGTTCAAGCCTTAGGTGGGGAGGAGGAGTTATCCCCTTCCAGTCCTGTCAGGAGACCCAGGTGGCTATTACAGACATTGAAGGATGCTGCTGAGGCTCCTAGGAGTGCAGTTAGAGAGCACATGTCTTCAAAGAAGTTTCTAAACTATATGGCACTTATGAGTAACATAATTGATGCTGAGCCTTCCAGTTTTTAGGAAGCAACATATCAATAGGTATGTCAGGATTCCATGGTAGAGGAGTACACCTCTATTATGAGGAATAATTTTTGGGACATAGTGTTGAGACTGAATGGGAAGTTAGTTGTGAGTTATAGGTGGTTCTACAAGATCAAGCATGTTGCAGATGGTAGCATCAATAATTTTAAGGTGAGGTTTGTGGCGAGAGGGTTCTCCCAAAAAGAGGGAGTGGACTACAAGGAGAAATTTTCTCCAGTTGCTAGGTATGCTTATGTTCAAGCTGTTATTTCTATTGCTTCAAGTATGAGGTAGAGGATGCATCATATGGATGTGAAAACAACCTTCCTCAATGGGATCACTGAGGAGGAAGTATACATAGATCAACCTCAGGGATTTGAGGTAAATGGGAGGGAATCTCATGTGTGTAGGATTAAGAAAGCCTTGTACAAACTCAAATAGGCACCTAGGGCGTGGTATTCCAGGATTGATGAATACTTGTAGAGTATGGGCTTTACCAAGAGTGAGGAAGATACTAAATTTTACTTCATACTCGTGGGAGAGGATTCTCTCATCTTGGTTCTGTACATAGATGATTTGTTTCTCACAGGTGTAGAGGATCTTATTGCAGGGTGCAAAGTGGATTTATCTAGTGATTTTGAGATGAAGGACATTGTCTTGATGCATTATTTCTTGGGGTTAGAGGTATGGCAGGTATCGAGAGAGATCTTCCTTGGATAAGGGAAGTATGGAGTAGAGATCTTGAGGAGATTCAGGATAAAGGACTGTAAATTGATGGCTATGCCCATGGTTACCAATCTAAAGAAGGTGATCACTTCAGATTTAGAGTTGGTGGATCCCAGGGTATACAGGTAGTTGAAAGGGTCCTTGATGTATTTGGTCAACACCGGGCTAGATATTTGTTTTTCTATGAACACCTTGAGTCAGATCATGGTGGAGATGAGGTAGGTGCATTGGATCACAATGAAACATGTGCTCAAGTAATTGAGAGGTACAATGGAGTATAGATTGACATATATTGGAGGAGATGGAGTGGAGTTGCAGGGATATACATACTTAGATTGGGTAGGCAATGCAATAGATAGGAAGAGAACCTCAGGGTGCCTCTTCAACTTGGGATCAATAGTGATTACTTTGTTCAGCAGGAAGCATACTTTTGTAGCACCCATTTCAACATAGGCAGAGTATATGGCAGTGAGTATGGCTAGCTATGAAGCCATTTGGCTTGGCAAATTGCTTACACGTTTATTTGATCTAGAGTTGGAGCCTACGATGATATATTGTGATAATCATAGTTGTATCAAACTCTCGGAGAATCTAGTATTCTATGACAGGTCCAAGCATATTGAGATCATATACCAATTGATCCGGGATAGGATCTAGAAGGGAGCAATGAATCTTTAGTATATTTCCATAGATGAGCAGGTTGCAGATATTTTGACCAAGCCCTTGGAAAAAGGGAAGTTTGTGTTCTTCATAGACAAGCTTAGAGTGGTGTAGAATACCTTCCTCGCTAAGAGGGAGTGTTGACACATGTAGCATCAAAAAAGTATTTCCGCATAGGCTTGGTGTATAACATGCATAAGTCGTCCAAATTCTTCTATCTTGGCAACTTTACTTTAGTTAAAGGAATTATTGAAGTAAAGTGATTTTATTAATTAATTATTTATTTAATTGAGATATTTAAGGAAAATGATAAAAGTAATTAGCATGTAATCTTAGCCTTTATTCTCAATTAAGGTGAGAAGTAATCTCAACCATCAAGAAATTTGGAGATTAGGGTTAGATTATAACTCAATATTATAAAATAAAGGCTAGGGTGAAGGAGGAAGACACTTGATACTTGTGTTGAGAGAGTCAACATAGAGAGAGTTGAATCATGAAGGATTGTGATTCAAGGAGATCTCAGATAGGTGGAGAAAAAATTCCATCTAGAGATCAAATCATTGAGAAGAGAGAACAAAGTCTGCCATAAGTGAGTTTTAGTTGAGTGAAGCCACATGGAAGAGTTATGTCGTACAAATTTTTTCGTACAGTATTTCCATACGTGTATGTGGGTGCTAGTGGAGATAGGTGTGTATACATAGGTGCACTTAAGGATAGGCACGTACATCTCAAAAAGCATGCAGATCTGAGTCATACAATATATTAGACTTTGCCAGGGTTGTCTGCAATTGTATTTCTCTCAGTGGGCCATTATCCATGTTATGAGAGCCCTGGTTTTAGCATAATAAAATCATTCTCAACACTGGTTTTCCCTCCAAGGTTTTTCCAGGGATATCTACCCAAAAATATTGGTGTTTATGTGTGCATGATTTGGTTTCTAGTTTTTTCTTCCGCTAGATTTATTGAGTTGAATATTTCAGCATTGAATTTTTATTTTGTGAGCTATTAATTTGATTTGTAGTATGGAAATAACTAGATAACAAGATACCTATGTGTTGGAGTAAGGGGATTTCAACAAATGAGGGGATTCATGGAGAAAGCATGTTTAAGGGAGACAAACACTTACTGGACTCGATCATCCCACACAAATGTGGGATTCTTACACAAGAGACACAAAAATTGGGCTTTAGTTGTGTAGTTAAGAACAAAGTGCCATAAAAAATTTATTCACCTTGTGATCCGGATTATTTTCGGCACGAAATGAGAGCGGAGATATAACACAGAAATATTCAGAGATATTGCAAGAGAGACAACAATATAACAGAGATATAGCGGAAATATAACAAGA
>JZKD02S1837354.1:519082-529913 GCA_000966675.3 Picea glauca
ATAACCTTCTAGCAAATTTAACCATTTATCTAGGGCATCTGCATCTATTTGACCTTCAAATACGGGAATATCAAAATTAACCTGTACCTTGAAAGGTGATGTGCCTCCAAAGTGGCCGCTTGATGAAGATGTGCCTGATGCTGTCGGGAGGCGTTGAAGGATGTGGGAAAAATTCTCCATCATTTCGTCCCTCTGTCGGGTGAGAGCTTGCTCAAGCAACAGACTGATAAGATCGTCTGCTCCGTCGTTTTTATTTTCTTCTGCCATTGAGGGTTTCTTGGGTGTGTGAGAGTGATTGTACTCAAGAGAGACAAGCTCGAGACCCAACTTGCTATACTCGGACCTCGTCGGGGACATGCATTGAAAAACGATCAAGAGCAACCTGCTCTAATACCACTGATCCGAATTATTTTCGACACGAAATGAGAGCGGAGATATAACACATAAATATTCAGAGATATTGCAAGAGAGACAACAATATAACAGAGATATAGTGGAAATATAGCAAGAGTCATAGATATACAGTAATACACAATTTCTATAAATGAAATAAATGTACAGAGACTGTAAAAGTACAGAGTGAAAGACTTGCTAGAATGGTGGTAGCTTATCTCTGAGAAGAGATGTGAAGGCTACTCGCATTCATAAGAAGATGATTATTATAATGAGGATCTAAGGGCTTTTTTAACAAAAGTAAAATCCAAAACCCTAACCCCGGAAGATGAAAAGCCAAAAGGTTTGTGGGCCCTGATGGGGGTAGTTGATACATCAACTTCCTAGGGGCGTAACTTTTGCATACGATCTCCGTTTGGGGAGCTCAATAGCTCGTTGGAAAGATCTATCCGGGAACTACAAATTTTGGGTGATAAATATTGATCTATGATCCATGTTGCTCCCCGTTTTCTCAAAAAAACATCGTTTAGGGCCTCAAAATGGCCCCGGAAATTAAAAACTGCTAAAAATAGTAAATTATCAAAATTGCCAAAAACATGTTTTGGGCCAGTTGGAGAAGGTAGGTGGCCACTGATATCCACCTGGATCACCTTGGAGGCTTTAGAGTTGGAAAATTGTCCATGATTACAGTAAATCCATGATGGCTTGGAATCTTGAGGGTTCGACGATAATATCTTGTTTCGAAATGATGAATCTAAGGAGGTAGCCATTGATGATGCAAAACACACACTTAACAAGGTTGAGATGAATGTCATATTGTTGACATTGAAGTAATATAGTGTGCAGGTCCTCTAAGTATTTTGAATGTCATTTGAATCTAGCTGAGAGATCATCAAGGTGCACTAGAATGATTTAAACCATGCCATGGAACACATAGGACATAATGCAGTGTAAGGTGGCACCGATGTTCTTGTGTCGAATGGGAATGACGCTATAGGAAAAAGTACCCTAGGGTGTGGTGAAATGAGTCATGTACTAATCCTACTTATGATTTTGGATCTCGTAATACCCCAAGACTATGTTGATGAAGGAAAAAACTTCATGTTCATTTAATTCATCAATAACTTGGTCTACATAAGGGGTATGGAAGTTGTATTTTTATGTAGGGCTTGTTGAGGTCACAAAAGTTAGTGCATACCCTAACAATCCCTTTTTTTTATTGATCAATATGGGATTGGACACCCATTACATGTAGGCGATGGAGTACATAAAATCATTTGAAGAAAACTTTTTGGTTTCAACTTTGATAACTAGGGTTTTTGTGGGGTTCATACAATGTTGTTTCTAACAAACATGTGGTGCTTAGGCCAAGTGTCAGTGTGATGTTAAATAATATTGAGGTCCATGTATAACATTTCCTTGTAGGATCATGTAAAAACATCGTAAAATTCATGGAATAATTCTCTTTGGGAAACAATTTCATTGGGGGTGCATGTGGCTCCAATAAGGATGCTTTCAATTATTCTTAGTTTGATGGAAATGTCA
Source organism: Picea glauca (assembly GCA_000966675.3). Taxonomy (NCBI): domain Eukaryota; kingdom Viridiplantae; phylum Streptophyta; class Pinopsida; order Pinales; family Pinaceae; genus Picea; species Picea glauca. Next base: position 521,021 of record JZKD02S1837354.1, read on the forward strand.
ACATCAATGGTTTTGGAAATATTGTCCAACTTCCCCTCAAGTGCATCCATCAGATGAATAGGGTGTTTTAAACTAATCTAAATCTCAGTGTGGAGCGAAATATTTTTCCTTGGTGGTGTTTTGGTATGGTCCAATGATAATGCTCTTGGGAACAAAATATGAATGATGATGCAAATCATCCCAACGAACATTAGGGCCTACAATATCCTCTAAAATGTCATCATCAAAGTGGAAGACATTCATAGTAGAGGGGAAGGATCATGTGACATATTTATGCAGGTTTGGGATATGATAAAGGACGAAACTATGTATATTGGGGATGATCCCATATAGTTAAATTTTCATGGAGCTCCATCACAGACCCCAATTAAATATGGTCCTTGAATAAAATAGGGGCTAGTTTGGTGGGGCTCATAATATGCAAGTTGGTCAAGGGTGATGATTTTGCCTTTGTGGGGGAATTTCATGGCGTGGAAGATCTAGTGGGAAATCGACTTAGTAGCATACACATGATTGTACCTGAGAATTATGATATAATCTAAAGGGGCATCCACAATTTTAATGTCAATCAAGAATCTTTTATTTGCAATTTTAATGGGAATATTTTAAAGGAGCCACTGCAACTAGAAAGTGGGGCCACTAAAATGTGTAATGTGATGGTTGATGGGGTCAACTGTGGGGACCCTAGCTTATACCAAACCAATAAAGACATTATATAGGTAGAAATGCCTTCATCTATGATGCATTGGTGAATAATATGGTTCTTGATCATGAGAAGGTTGTGGAATGTGACTGAAGGAGGGAGTGTTAATTTTGCATTATCCAAATTGAAGGTAATTAATTGAGATTCATAAGGATCGATGGATTTTATGGTAGCCAACAATGCCTTTCACTGAGAATGACATGTTTGAAGAACCTCTAGGGATAACATGGTGAAGGGAGACCAAGCCAAATCCTTGGAAATAATGTAACTTTGGACATCCCTTGATTGAGGATTAGGTGCAATCATATGGAGAGGAATATTGGGCGCACGGGAAGTGAAGTTGACGTATGGTAAAGGTATTTGAAAAGGGATTCTCAAAGAAGGTTGTGTCTTTACCTTATCCTCAAATTCAGGGTTAGGCATGCCATACACGCGAGTGTGCATTTAAAGGTGTATGTCTGTATAATTCATGTAGATGTGTTGCTAAGAGGAATATCTTGTTTGTGATGAGTTGAGAGAGGTGGAAAATGATGGTACTTCTTAATCATTCACTACTAGAATCTCTTGGGGGGAATCATCACATGACACAATCAATCACTGAGTGTTAGGATTCCCTTATAATAGGTGAGCATTCCTATTGGGGGCATTGTTATTATGGTTGTCCCTTTTTCTCTCATAGGCATTGGGTTTTTGGAAAGTTAGGACAATGATGGGTGTAAAGACCATAATTCTCACAAATGGTGAATGAATAAAAAGAATCCAATAGGTGGAGCGACCTTGCATGGGTTCATGCTCATTGGGTTGGTTTTGATTTTTTTTTTTTATTATTGATGTTGAACCTAAAATTGTTAGGGAGATTCTTTTGAGTGACCCCTTGCCCTTGGTTCAAGTTCTTTACCTTGTTATTATGTAGGGAGTTGGGTCAATTTAGAGCATTTTGTCAAGAAAAAACTTGGCTATGTTGTTGATGTAGTCACCCTTGATCATGTACATAATCAACTATAGAATGAGGTTTCTTCCACATAGTGCAAAAATAACAACTAATAACTTAACATAAATTTAACAACTTAAAGAATGAAAAGAGAAATTACATTCACAAGAAATGGAAACAAGAGACAACACCATTTACAGGGACTAGGAATTATTTATTAACAAGACATAAAATTTGTCTTCCACAATCTGATTACATTCCATCCAATTTGGCACAATTTTCATTCAAGCTCCATGACGGGAAGCGTCGCTTGTTGTTCCATGAGATTCCTCTAAAAATTGGCGTTCCTTCCTCTACTCTATTGTTTCTTCATACATCCCCTTCTTCCATTTCCTCTCTTATGTCTCTTTTTTTTTTCTCTTTGAACTGAAAAAAAAACCTTCTCTCAACTCCCTTTCTCATTTTCCTTTTCCCTTCTCGTTTCTTGGAAGTCCAATTGTCCCTTCAACCATTTATTTCTTTTCCCAAGATGAGTTGGATGCTGGGTGGTTTCAATGGTCCAACTTCTCCACCATTTCCATCCAACCACCTTCCTCTTTAATTTGTCCACCATATTCCATAAAACCTGCCCAAGACACGTGGAGTATGCCACGACATAACCCATATCACTATAAATGACTTCTTTCACCCCTGGGGTTGTAACACTTAATAGTGTTGCAATGATTGAGATTGAAACATGGTGTTGCAAAAACTGGAATTGCGACATGGTGTTGCAACAATGAGAGTGGTAACATGGTGTTGCAACAATTGGAATTCTAGCATGGTGTTGTATCGACTAGAATTCAACACAGTGTTGTAGCAACTGGAATTTCAACATGGTGTTGCAACAATGGGAGTTACAACAATCACCTTTAGCCCCTAGTGTTACATGAACGAGAGTCGTAACACTTCATAGTGTTGCAATGATTGGGATTGCAACATGGTGTTGCAGCAACTAGAATTGCGACATGGTGTTGCAACAATGAGAGTGGTAACATGGTGCTTCAACCACTGGAATTCTAACACAGTGTTGTATGAATTAGAATTCAACACAGTGTTGCAACAACTGGAATTTCAACATGGTGTTGCAACAATGGGAGTTACAACACTCACCTTCAGCCCCCAATGTTACAAGAATGGGAGTTGTGGTACTTATTTCGCCTACAATTTCCTAACTTGCAATTGAGATGTTTTTGGGTTGATGCAAATTGCTTAAGGCCAAATATTCTCTTGCATCAAACATCCTTGGTAAGAAAAACATGAGCTCCGGATCTCATGGATGTAACTATAGATTCTACATAGGATGAAGATCCTTGTAGGCATGCTAGCTCTTTTTCAAAAACCCATGATGCATCTTCAGAACCCCTGTTTCTCCACTAAACTAGATATTCATAATATTCCTTATTTCGGGTCCTCTTGCTAACCCCCTTTGCCAAGATTTGCTCTATAATTATATAGCTGGTTTAATGGATAGTTGTTTCTTCCATTCAACTAGGGTGATTTCTTCATCATTATCTACTCCCTCATGAAAATCATACAAGTCAGCCACATTGAATATTGGATAAATATCAAAATATTTCGACAACTCTATTTTATACGCATTATCATAATTTTTTCTCAAAATTCAACATGGTCCAATTTTCTTGTAATTTAGTTTACTATGCGTACCTTTGGGAAATATTTCTTTCCTCGAGTATGCCATTACCAACTCTCCTTCAAAAACCTTTTGTCTCCTTCACAAATCTGCTCTGTGTTTATATTTGATATTGTTCTACTGCAACTTTCTCTTAACCTGTTCACGCATTTCCTATATGCTCTCTGCAAACTCACTTGCATCGAAACTCCTTTTGTCCTCTAGATTCGACAATTTGACCAAATCGACAACTTATTTTGGCGACCTACCATAAACAATATGAAATAAACTCTTTCCCACTAATCTATTACTGGAATTGTTATAAGCAAATTTAGCCTGTGCCAAGATCTAATCCCTTTGTCCTAGTTTCTCCCCACTCAAACTCAAGAAATTTCCAATATTTTGGTTCACCACCTCGGTCTCTCCATCTGTTTGAGGATGATATGCAAAACTATACATCAATTTGGAACTCATCTTTTTCCAAAGTATCCTCCAAAAATTCCCAAGAAATCTCATATCCCTTTCAGAAGTGATACTTCTTGGCAGTTCATGTAACCACACAATATTTTTGAAAAATAAAAAAACCACTTTAATAGCATCATTGGTTTTCTTTCATGGGATGAAATGTGCCATATTTAAAATCTGTCCACTACAACCATCATAGAGTCATGATTGCTCCGTTTCCTAAGCATTTCCAAAACAAATTCCATACTTATATCTTCCCATGGTCTCTCGGGTACTGGTAGTGGTGTATATAACCTTGCGTTTTGACTCTTTCCCTTTGCTAGTTGGAAAATTCTACAACAGACAACAATTTTTTTCACATCCTTGTTGATTCTAGGCCAAAAATATATTTCCTTCACCAACACCGTGGTTTTACCAATGCCAAAATGTCCACCCAAACCTCTGCTATGCAACTCTCTAACAAGATTCAATTGCAATGAATTCCATGGAATGCAAAAACTTTAATTCTTGAACAAGAAACCTTCTTGGATGTGGAAATCCAAATTTGGGGTTCTATCAATGCTCCAACGTGCTTTGCATGCTTTCCATACCTTTACAAAATCTGCATCTTCTGCATACAACTCTTTCATACATTCCAAGCCAACAACTTCTACTAACAAAGTATTCAATAGCATTATTCTTTGGCTCAATGCATCTGCAACTTTATTCGATTTTCCAGACCCGTGTTTCAAAAAAAATGAGTAATTTTGCAAACATTCTACCCGTTGGAATGCTTTTGGTTTAATGTACCTTGGTTATTGATTTACTACAATGCCTTATGATTAGTAAATAAGAGAAACTCCTCCATTAGCAAGTATTGTAACCATTTCTTCAAAGCTTGTATAATCGCATAAAATTCTTGATCATAAACAAAGTATTTTTTCTTAGCATCATTCAATTTCTCATTGAAGAATGCAATCAACCTTCTTTCTTGGCTCAAAACTACTCCAATCTCTGATCCACTTGCATCATGATCCACTCGAAACACTTTATTAAAATTTAGAAGTTCCAAATGGTTGTTCAGTCACCTTTTTCTTCAAGTCTTCAAATGACTTCATCGCTGCTTTTGTCCACTTGAAAATACCCCTTTTCATGCATTCAATAAGTGATGCATAGATCTCATTGAAATTTCTGATAAAATTCTTATAGAAGCTTGCCAATCCATGGAAAATTCTCACATCAAATGTTTGGTTAGGTTTTGTCCACTCCAAGATAACCTTAACCTTTTCAGAATCCAACTTCAATCCTTCCTTTGAAATCACAAATACTAAGTACACTAAATCCTCTTTAAAAAATGTACATTTCTTCAAATTGATCAACAATTTCTCTTCTCTCAATCGCTATAACACCTTTCTCACATGCTCCAGGTGTTCTTCTTTGGTTTTACTAGAAATCAAAATGTCATCTAAGTATACAACAACATACTTGTTGAGGAAAAGGTATGAAGAACCTTAATCAAGGATTTTCAGATCTTGCTGGGCTAAGTCAAGATAATTGGGAATGTTACTCGGGGTTTATAGCCTTAAAATAATAATAAAAAAAATCACTTAGTCCACATATATTAAGTACGAGGGACCAAGGTTGGTTATATATATATTATATGTAACTGTGCAAAAGAAATAAAATAAACAAGAAATTACATAAATGTGTAGATGGACAAGAGACAAAGATAAAAGAAAAATATGAACCAAATCATCAAAATACACATATGAGACTGAAATCAAGAATCTCATTATTATATTGATTTCATTTTGAGATACAAAGCTAAATTATCTTTACAAACCCCCACGAGGGTAGGGACCAAAGTCAGATTTATAAGCATCCGATGGGAACCATACAAAAATACTCTAACAACAAAATAAAACTGAAGCTAAAGATCTGGATCAGCTTGCCACAAAATGTTGTCACTTGACTCTACAAAATATTCTTTATCAGTCATGAAATTTAATCCATAAACAAACAAGAACACACACACTGCCAAAGATAAATCATACACCTTTAAAGACAAGCTGCTGGAAAATATGATCCAGTTTTGAATCCTACCGCCTTTAATAAGACCCTGTTGTCATCAAGATGGTTAAGCCTTCTAGTAAACTCAGAATGAATGAAGAGTGGAAGTATCTCACAAGTACAAAACAAACCTTATAACAAAAGTTCTCCTTCTATTCTCTCTTACTCCTTTTTGTCTCTTCCTTTGATTGAGCCTTTATTCTTTCTCAATAAGTTATGGTAGTTCAACTACATTTCCTTTGTTAAGATTAATTAGCTTAACCGTTGAGACAAATGATTAATAATATATAAATAAGGGTCTATTTAAATAATAACTAAATAGGTGGGACCCCTTATCACTCCATTTTCATTTTTTTTAATAATCATCAAAATATGAAGTATTATACCCCAAATATTTGATTCAAACATCTGCCTTGTAACTCCCATCCTCATATTAATAATCAAATATTTTAATATGAATAAAATAGAACATGACTATATCAAAAAATAACATTATATCCATGTTGTCCAAAACTCTGTCTAAATATGTATTTGTTGTCCAAAATACTATCATATCAAATAAAAAGACTGTCCTCAAAAGAAAATAACATTAATAGGATTAAAAACCATATTTTCTGTGAGGCATTTTGCCTCTTTTCACTGCTGCTTTCTCTTGATCCTTTTCCTGATTTATCCTGTGCAACGACCTTCAAATGATGGGAACCTTGTGGGTGGATTTCACTGATGACATGGGAACAATCATCTTTGAGGTGGAGATGAGAGGATACTGATTCAGAGGAGTCTTTAGAAGACTTGAAGGAATTGGCCACTCCTTTTCCCTTATCTAGCCATGGCTTGGGAACATCAATTTTTATCCCTTTTCTTGCATGAGAGGACTGTACTGGCGAGGAAACACGATCAACTTGGGCATTTGGATTGATTGATGGTGGAGGAGGGGGTAATGGCAATGACACAGTAGGCCAACCATGGTGATGATCTACAAGCTGATGAACAATTTCTTTCCAACCATCATTGGCAGGTGGTTCTGGCTGCATAGACACATGAGGAGGAACATGGATACCAGAGAAATTTTGACATAGTTGGTAAGGAGGCCTCTCAGGTATAGGTTGCAAGATTCCTTGGCCAACTACATTAAAAAACCCAGCTTAGAAAAGTTGATTTAATTATTGCGGATCAACGTCAAAATGTATCGAAAATCGTGGCCTTCTATGGCCTCTTTGCCAATTGTTTTCTCTACCTCTATTTGCACCTCTGCCATTACTACCTCTACTAAAGAAACTCATCTTGAAGCAATATTCCAATCATGTTATGAAAAACTCTTAACAAACCATGCATCAATACTCTACCTAAATAAAATAAAAAAGTTGGCTCTATCATTTACAACAAAAGCACATGCAATCCATCCATCCATCATACTTTTAAACTCAATAATCAATTTCCATTTGAACAGGGAGTGATAGGGCTATTGGGAAGATGGGAGGTTTGGTAATGAGCAAAAAAATGGTGGCATGGATGGGAACCAACCAACGAATACTATTCAAGCAAATGCATATGTAACTTATTTACAAAATCAATGTCTCCATATCCAAACTTCCAACACCATGTTGGAAAATATTGAACAAGAAACGAATGCGTGTTGATGGTTGTTGTAATTAATGGCAACAACGGAGATGGCAGGATATGAAGGATAAAACCCCTTGGGGATTCGGACGTAAAAATCTCAGGAGGAACAGCATTGAGGAAAACATGCGCAACAAGAGTTTGCAGATAAGAAGGAAGACAACGAACCAGTGACCATTGGATCTCATTCAAGTTTCCCGAAAGGTCGCCTACCGTCCGATTTGCAGAAGTTGCGAGGGAGATGAGTCATCGGAGATTCGGGGATCGGGACTTTGAAATGTCCAGTTCACTCGACAATGAAAACCCCGAAATCGCGATATGCGATTACGTGATCTGATCGCAGCCGTTAAATCAAGTAGAGATCGGGACCATCCACTTGTAGACAGGAGTCTTAATCGGAGTTTTGGGGATCGGGGTTTCAATATGCAAAGAATACAATGCATCGAAAAGCCCGATTTCACGATATGCGAAATCTCGACTGAATCTGCACCGTCAGATCAACATGAGATCTAGACCGTTGATCCAACTCACGATGGTAGACCACGTCACCCAGGGACACGTGGCACAACCAGGGAATGACAGGTGTCAGGTAGATCTAACACTTCAGGCTCATGCAATTCATGAATCAGAGTGACACGTGGCAGGATCTAACACGTGCCAAACCACGTGTGACGTCAGCAGAGGCATCGACGATCAGGACTTTGATATGTCAAGAACACACTGCAACGGAAACTCCGAAATCGCGATATGCGATTTTGCGATGTAATCTGAGCCGTCGAGCTAGAAGTGATCTGGACTGTTGAATCCTGCATGGAGTATCGGGGATCGAGATTTGGCACTTTGCAATGTCAAAATCTCTTGACAACGAGAAACCCGAAATCGCGATGTGCGATTTCACGATTCAATCATAACCATTGAATCCAAAATGCCTCTGGACCGTTGATTCTCCTCATCGGAGTTTCGGGGATCGAGATTTCATAATGCAAAGAAAAGTGAACATGAAGAACGTCGAAATCCCGATAGAGAGACATAAGGTTGTGGTCACGGAGTGAAGGTCATGATGACCGGGAGCTAAACTCAGAAGGGCTAGTGTATGAAAGGAGCCATCGGGAATCAGAGAATCGTGAGTCTGGAGGACTTGTGATTTTTGACATCGTAGATGCCGAAATCGCGATGAGTGAAATCCTGATTTCATCTGAACCGTTGGATCAAGTAGTGATCGGAGGGTTGCTGTTCTTCCTCACACATTAACGCTTCAATTATGAATCAGTTAAGAGAAATGGACTGATGATGACAAATAAGTTAGCATTTCATTTGCTAAGACAGATGTCCCCGTATTTGTTGGTCACTATAATTGCTTAATTAATTCAAACAACCAAGTGAAACATAAATTATCAACCCAGGGAAGTCTTTTGTTTCAAAGATAGCTGCGCACTATATATGCTCAATTCCG
>JZKD02S1837354.1:539269-553353 GCA_000966675.3 Picea glauca
CTAGGCTAGATAGCCAAACAAAGAGTAGCGCATCAATCCCCAAGGATAGCGCATCACAAAAGATGATCAGATAGTCCCAAACCCTAGCCAAGAGATATTCAAGCCAATACTGAGAACTAGCAGCTGCTGCATCTACACCTGCAACCCTCCTCCAAACCTGTGCACCAAACTGGGAAGTGTTGTGCAGAACTGGCTCTGTCTGCAACTGCTGATATGCTACAAATGAGAACTGGTGCCCTGTATTTATAGTAATCCTGCCAGTTTTGCTGGGGCCGACTTCTCCTTCTGGGTATGTGTCTGTTCAGTATATTATTATTATTTCTGGCCAACTTCTTCTCTTGGAGGCTAATAGCCTAATATAAATTATCTTCTTGAGCCGACAAGGCTTCTAGGGTTATTAGACAACTCATTAGGGTTTCTCTTTCTTTCCTGAGTCTTCTATTCTCGTCAGGTTCACATGTGGGGGTAAATACCTCCCACAGCTACCATAATATTAACAGAATCTGGCCTTCAAGATCAAACCAGTATTGCTTTGAACCTATTTAATACCATCCTACAAACAACAACTAACCGGGTCGAATTAGAACGTTCATGGGCTGCTATTGAGAGAGATATTAGCATCCAAGAACAATAGGAAGCTAGACAGAGACAGTTGAGAAACTGATTCTGCTTCACCCTTCGTTTCAATTCTTATCCTTAAGTTATTCTTTTTTACCTTTACAGATGCCTTGATAGTATACTTTACAGCCTTAAAGTATAAACTCAGGAACAACAAACCCTTCATCATATAAAACTTATATCACAAACCCAATAATTGCTACATAAACTGATTGGGTTCGAAACCCCATTGTGGAGCTGGCTGTTATCGTTTTTCTTTAGAAACCATATGAATTCAAAATCGACATTATCCTCATAGATAAATAACAAACGAGCAAAAACCTCACATATCTAACCAATATTTTACACTGTCGAGTCAACACCATAACAAGTATCAAAACTCGAGTTTGAGTTCACTAACAATGCATATGTCGGATAGAAAAATGGGGTCTGGGAAGGCCATGGGTGAAATATTTTGAAATGGGGGCTGCAAAGAAAAAAAAAAAAACATATTTTCCCTAGAAAAACCTTTCCACAAACCTCCCAAAATGACCGAAGGCAAATACACAGGTCTCCAATATATCTTTAAACAGTGGAATGATAACACAAAGGGCCGAAAAATATTCCAATGACTGGGTAAAGGGTGTGGCATTATGAAATAATCACAAAAACCCAACTATTATTTTTATTTCACAGAGAAAAACCTTCGAAATTTAATCACAAGAAATGAGTGAAACCGAATGTATTTGCCATAATTATTTTCCAATAGTCATAACATAATAAGCAACATTCATTCTGGGCACAACACAACCACATACTTCAAACAAAATGGAATGCCAAACAAATTTCCTAGCTTGAAACATTTAAATTCCAACAGGAAGAAACCCCATTTAAATGTAATTTTCACAACCAAAATGCCTACATACATCCATTGTAATCTTCGGAAAGAAAACAAACTCTATAAGCAAAATCTAAGAGCCGACATAATGATTTTATTCGGAGTAGAGTTATAGTTCATGAATGGAGAGATAAGAGCCAACATACTTGTAAGGAGAATGCCAGAAAGCTAACGAGCACCACTGTTCTTCTAAAGGCCGAGCAAAACGGAGGAAATACTAACCAAAGCAACCAAAACAACACGAGTATAGTGAAGGTGGCGACCTCAAGGTAGGGTAAGAACGACATGTAGTAATTGCACGTCATTTCCCACATTAATTTCCATCCACCACAGCCAAGTACGAGCACACCCAATATTCCATACATTTTTTCATAAAATACATAGTTAACCATGTGTGCGACAGAACATAGCAATTCCAATTCAAAATAGAATCGCCTCCCCCTCCCCCCACACATATTTCATAAGTATTATATGCCCATTCAACACTTAGCACCAAAAAAATGTCCCACATTTCTTACTAACGGAGGGTTTCCATTCCATAAAACATATCAATTGTCCACAATATATAACAAGTATAACATAAGTGCAATACACCATAACTATATGCCAAAATATATGTGTAGCAAGAATGAACCAAGATGCTTGTCAAAACAAACATTTTCCTCCTCCTTTTCTTTTCAAATCAAATTGCTAGGACACTCATCATTCATCCATTTCACATGGAAACCGGCTCGAATTTCTGGGTTTATTCTCAAACTTTAGAATAATTTTTGCAAGGTAGTCATGAGCGCAAATTAGAGGAGCATCTTTCATCATTATTTACATAAGGAGCTCCCACCTAGTTAGCATATTATTATATATATATAAGTAGTAAGGCATTGCAACCCATTTGCAGGCAAGGATTCCATGTTGCGCTTTTGGGCGTCAACAAGACTTACCCAAAAATGGTTTCAAAACTTCATTCATAACTCTCATGCACGTGTTGGGCGCATTAGTTAGCCCAAATGGCATAACTAAACACTCAAGAAATCCGTCCTTTGTCTTGAATGTTGTCTTCCTTTTATCACCTTCCCTTATCCAATATGATGGTAACCACTCTTCAAATCAATATTTGAAAAGTACTTGGCCCCACTCAAACAATCCATGAGGCCATCCATCCTTGGTAAGGGAAATCTGTACTTGATAGTAATCTTGTTAATAGCTCGTGAATCAATGCATATTATCCATTCACCTCCTTTCTTGGGTGTCAAAACTGTAGGTACAACAAACATAATCAAACTTTCTCTGATTAGTCCTCTGTCAAGCATCTCTTGCACCTGCTTATTTACTTCCTCACTCTCTGCTGGAGTCATTCGATAAGGAGAATTATTTGGTAGACTTGATCCTAGTATCAAATAAATATGATGTGATATTGTAAGGCTTGGGGCGTCAAGAACAAGCGCACACGCTTCCATTGTAGACCAAGACGAATGACATCGAGCAGGTAGGACACTTGGTGCGAATGAGAAGACACAAGTCTTCATATAGGGGAGAGTTGGGGTTCCTTGGGTGTGCATCATGCCAAAGAATGACTCCACCCAAATATTTCTTATGACATAAGTTAAGGCATTATCTTGGCGGTAGACGTGGGCAAGTGATGGGAATTCCATGAAGAGATGAGTGCATCACCGAAATGATGGATTGACTAGAACAGAGGGAGACGTTAGTCGAACGGTTCGACGGAAAAGGTGCATGGTCCAACCAATGAATGGAAGGAAAAATTGTATTGGGAGAGCTTGGTCACCTTGGATGCTTAGGCCACTAAGGGGAGTTGACCAAGGTACCGTGCAAGGAATCTTAGCCATCGGTTGAAGTTTAGTGAGTTGACGATCGATTGTGCAGACATGACTTGGGAAATCAAGCAGAATCGACTGGAAGAAATGAGGACACGCTTAGGTGAGTCGGATGACTCACCTAAGGGATGCATGCAACTTAGAAAAAGGTCAACCCAAGAGTTATGTGGAGAAGTTGCGAAATGTTGGGTTGTTCCAAGGAAAAGGGATGCACAATTTTGGAGAGTTGGGTGCCTATATATGTCAAGGAGGAGAAAAAATGAAATCATTCATCCAAGGAAGAAGTCATTAAGTAAGACGAGTTATGAACCAAGGAAGGGGGACGAACGCGCTAAGGCAATGGCCGCAGTTGCCGCAGAGATGAAGTACAAAGGGAAGGAGGTCATTCACTTTGGTTTCTGACTGTGGCAACGAAGGAAGGGCACAAGGTGACTCGACGAAAGATAGTCTTTGTGTTTCCGCACAAGTTATTGTTGATGTAAACTGAGTGGAAGCTCCTTGTTATATCTCTTTGTGTGGCATAGATTTTAGGATTGGCACATTGTTTTTCTTCTAATAAAAACTTGGGTTTTAGGTTGATTTGGCTGCTCATTCATATTTGTGTCTCTTTATTGTGGTTGCATGTTCTTGGTGTCATTTTGGCTAAGTATAAGAACTTTGTAATTGGTTAAGTAAAGAACACAAGTAATTGAACAAGTGACTCAGAACATAGTATGGGTGTGTCTTGAGTAAGGTGTAGTCTAGACAGAGTAGGTTTTAGTTTGGTTAGGCTGTCAAAATGAAATTTCATGATACTGTATGTCCCTCAGGTGCCGGGTGAAACCTTGGGCTGAATGTAGGGCTATGACAGGTGATATCAAAGTAGATTCGACTCTTCCCCACTACTGCAGTCATAATAGTTGTGAGGGAGGGTGTACTTGTTGAGAAGTCTGGTTGTTGTGAAGGCAATTCTGTAGTGTGATGGAAGGGAACACAATCATAGAGTTGCAACAATGATTGCATACAATATATATGTGTGAAAAGAGTGATGGACACTTGATGAAGGTAATGACCGATGACAAGTGGAAGTGGAACCTTGATGAAGAATGGAATATGAACATGGAAGAAACTGACATAATCTTAGAGAAGGTCAATTCGATCACTGCATTGTGGGATTCATGGGATGAAAGATAGAAGAATCTCTTAGGAGATGAATATTTCCATGTCTCAGAGTTAGACTTTCCCAAAGAGAGGGAAGCCATGTCCTTCATTGTTAACATCATGGAACAATCGAATTCATTTGAAGACATCAACTTTATTATATGTGAAGTATGTTCATGACACCATTTTCACAAAAGATTGTCTGACGATGAAGCAAGTCAGTGCATGGTAGAAATCGTGCAACGAAGAGCTCATGCATGAAACTGAGTCTTTGAAATCAACAAGGGTGGAGTCACTCATGAAGGAGGATTCCCAAGACATATGTGAAGTCATGGTAGAGGAAATTCAAATTACTTGATCATAAAGTTAGGATAATTCGTTGTTTCTTGTGCAATATTAACCATTTCATAGTGAATTTCCCATTGAAGGAACAATTGGAACAAATAGACAAAAACCAAGTGCAACATGCATAGAAGGAGCTCACAACCTTGGGAGAAGTAATCCAACTGCAACCAGAACCTTCAAAGGCAATGGTGGAAGGGTTAGAGGGGTTGATGAAGCATCTAGATGAGTTCAAGGCAAGGGACCATGGATAGTGTTCAAAAAATGGAGAAGTCAGACTTTTGTTTTTGGATGCAACAATGAGTGGGGTGAAGGTGGTAGCCTTGGTTGACACCGGTGCAACTCACAACTTCATAAGCGAATGGAATGATATATCGCTCCATTGTAAGTCTGAGGGAAGTATGGCTTCATTCAAATTGGTCAAATCAACAGTGAAGCTAGTGACATGAGTGGTTTGTTTCGTACCATCGAGAGTCGGGAGTTGGTTTGGAAATTGGGATTTGATGGTGGCTCTGCTAGATGATCATGTGATGATATTGGGGCATGATTGTCTCAAGTATGCCAAGGAATTTCCTATGCCACATGAGGGTTTCTTGGTGTTTTTGGATGAAGTGAAAATGTTGAGTGTGCCCATGACGATGAAGAGAAATCTTGGATGGAGGCCCAAGAGTGTTTTGATTAGGTTGATTGAGGTAGTCTACGGAAGTGTGCACAAACCTTGTGACATTGTGCAACAACAAGAGGTGATTCCAACCATAGTTTCTTTGAGTGTCATGAATAAATAAGAACAAAGTAAACAAAGGTTGACAACATTGGAGATATTGATAAAGTCTGTCTCGGAGAAGACACACCGGTTGTAGAGCTTGCATGACTAGAAGCAAAGTAGGGAGGAAGAGTTGAAGTGGACCATAAAAACACTTGTAGAAGTCATTGCACTAGAAATACAACCCGAGTCAACATGTTTTCATCATGTTTGTGATGAAGTTGATGAGAATTGGTTAGAAAACTCACTTGCACCAAAATCTCTAAGTGTTGATATGAAGGAGGGCACGAAGGCACTCACTCTTAGCCAGACTTGGAGGATGCAGAGGAAGTGGTTAGAGAATACCAAGATCCCACAATGATCATAAACTATTATAGATGAGTGATGGGGATATATGACTTTGATATTGATGTGGAATGACTTGAGAAATTTGGTTGCTCATTTAAAGGAAGTCAGATTGGTCCTTAGGTACTCACGCATGAAACATATATCAAACACATGGTTCACTTGGGGCCTTGGTGGTGGCCTTCAGGAGTACCTTATTTATTGAGCAGTATGGGAGGGGGTGCGTTGCCTAGGAAGTGGGTAGTGTTACCTTAGATGCCTTGGAGAAAGGTGTCACAACAAAATTTGAAAAAAGGAATATAGCAATTGTTGGGTTGTGGAGGACAATAGTTAACACAGTTGAGTGTAGAAAATAGTTGGGCAACAGTTGTGGAGCTAGGTTGAAGACTTAGCAGATTTCAGGGTGAAGGAGAAGAACTTTGCCTTGAGCTAGAAATTGAAAATAGAGGCAAGGTTGTGAACATAAATGACTTTGAGGACATGGGGATGTGCATACTCATAGATTGGAGGTGACAACCCGAATAATCACCCAACTAGTCTGAGATGTGGGAGCTAGCTATGTGTGGAAGCATGGAATTGGGTTGGAGTATGGAGGCAACAAAGGTCATGAAGAGTTAAACACTTAGGAAACTTGGCAGTCATCATAGTAGGCAAAAATGACATGTGGCATTGAGGAGATAGTTTCATCTTTGGCTAGATCAGTGCGAAACATTGCATGTGGTCTTGGATGATAGTTTGGTGCATGGGTTGATGCAACGAAGTTCAGCAGAGGACATTCGTTCTACAGGAAAAGAAACTAGATTTAATTTAGGGAAAATATTATGCATAAATGAAGTGATATGACGAAGGGAAACTTGGGGTTTCCATCACATGTGACTTGAGATTTCCCCTTGACAGAAATTTGGGGTTTCTAGTGGCACAAGACTTGGGGTTTTTAGCAGACTTATTTGCAGATGGAGAAATGAGTTTGGGCATAGTTGGAGATCACATATTTTGGAGTTGTTGTTGGGGATGAAAACAACTTGGAGTGGGGGATGATGTAAGGCTTAGGGCACCAAGACTGAGTGCACACACTTCCAATGCAGACCAAGATGAATGACATCGAGCATGCAGGACACTTGGTATGAATGAGGAGATGAAAGTGTTCATATAGGGGAGAGTTGGGGTTCCTTGGGAATGTGCCATGCCAAAGAATGACTCCACCCAAAGATTGCTTACGACATAAGTTAAGTCATTGGCTTGGCGAAAGATGTGGGTAGGTGATGGGCTCTCCACAAAGAGATGAGCACATCATTGAAACAATGTGTTGGCTAGAACACAAGGTGACGTTGGTCGAATGGTTCGATCAACAAGGTGATCATTCCAACTAACGAACGAAAGGTAAACTTTTATTGGGTGAGCTTGGTCACCTTGGGTGCTCGACGCACCAAGGGGAGCAAACCAAGGTGTTGTGCAATGAACGTTAGCTATCGATTGAAGGTTGTCGAGTTAATGATCGATTGTGCGGACATGACTTGGGCACCCAAGCTGAACGAAGATTCAACTGGAAGAAAGGAGGACACACACATCTTAGACAAAGGTTGGCCCAAGAGTTATGTGGACACATTGCAAAACGTTGGGTCACTCCAAGGAAAAGGTACACGTTGGTTTGGATAACTAGGTGCTTATATATGATAAGAATGAGACAAAATTAAATCATTCATCCAAGGAAGAAGTCACCAAGTAAGACGATTTTTGAACCAAGGAAGGGGGATAGATGAGCTAGGGAAATGGCCGTAGGTGCCGTAGAGATGAAGCACAAAGGGGATGTCATTCACTTTGGTTTCTGACTGTGGTAACGAAGGAAGGGAGCATGGTGACTTGACAGAAGAGAGTCTTTATGTTTTTGCATAGGTTATTATTGTTGTAAACTGAGAAGAAGCTCCTTTTTATCTTTCTTTGTGTGGCACGAGTTGCAGGCTTGGCACACTACTATTCTTGTAATAAAAACTTGGTTTTAGGCTGATTTGGATGCCCATTCATATTTGTATCTATTTATTGTAGTTTCATGTTCTTGGCGTCGTTTTGGCTAAGTATAAGAACTCTGTAAGTTGTTAAGTAAAGAACACAAGTAATTAAACAAGTGACTCATGGCAGAGTATGGGTGCATCTTGAGTAAGGTGTAATATGGATAGAGTAGGTTTTGGTTTGGTCAGACCGCCGAAATGAAACGTCGTGGTGTTGCATGACCCTTAGGTGTTAGGTGAAATATTGGGCGGGCCGTAGGGCCATGACATATATACTCCTCAAGGAAGGTAAAACTGCTAGTAAATCATCTCCCACAATCTCTTTAAATTCATTCAACAAAAGTTGATTTTTGGTGGCACAAAGCTCATCTTTCCACTCTCTAGAACTTTTCTTGGCATTAAGGCCAAATAGAAATGATTATTTTTCTATTCTCATAGAATTTTTTTGGCTGAACACATCATAATGCGACTGTTTCTACAAACATTTCTATTGTCATTTCCTTTGCTATCACTACCACTTGACTCGACCTCCACCATTGGCTCCAATATGTACCACTATCCATCTTTTAAAAATTCACAAGTATTCTTCCTTCCATCATGGAAAAATTTTCTGTCAAACATCCATGGTCTTTCGATTAGAGTGTGACATGCATCCATCTCCACTAGATCACACAATACCTGCTCACTAAATTTTCCAATCCGAAAAATCAACAAGCATTGCTCAGTCATAGTCACTTGTTGTCCTCTTTTAAACCATGAGACCTTATATAGATTTGGATGTGGAATGATTTTCAATTTCAATTTCTCCATTATTTCTGTGGATACTAAATCTTCTATACTTCTACCATCAATGACAAGATGACAACACTTATCTTGAATTTTTCACTTAGTTCTGAACACTCTTTCTCTGTTTAGGTTCTTCAACCACCTTTGTCTCAGGATCAAGTGATATTCTCCTGAACATTTTTCTCCTTGTTTTTGATGAAGTAATTCGACATTTCCACCAATAACTGATGTCTCATATTCTTGGGTAATTGGTGTGTAACACCCATGTTTCCCCCAGTTTGTAAATATTATTGTTATTTTGAACAAGACTGTGGACAAAACTATCATGGGAATGTTGGAAAAACAATGAACCTTGCTACAAAAGTTAATGGACTTATTATGTTATTTAATAAAAAGGAAATTGTGGCATGACTGCTGAAAGAGGGTTGCCAATGTAGATCATGATACATGAGAGGGGATGGTTAGGGGAACCAGTAATGGTGAGATGACCCCTGCCAGGCCAGTACTTTGCTGGATATAAATTACACAGACCCAAAATAGTCTTCTGGACCAAAAAAAATAATTACCAATCAAGATGGTAGTTGGGAAGTCTTCCTCATGAGTCAATGAGGAGATGTGTAGAGGACCCATCTAGAAAATTATGATCTGACCCATGAAATCTTGCTAGAAAAGGAAAGTAAAGGAAGGAAACTCATGGGTAGAGGGAAGAAGAGGAGGGATGCATGAATGGGTCCGAGGACCAATCGAGAAGAGAAGGGCACACAAGGATCTCTGGTTATGAAGAAGAACTGGAAAACTAAGTTGTTATGGTTACATGAATGCTTAGACAATGCTTTCTAATCAGGCTCATAAACATAGATGTAGGGATTGAGTGAATAATCCTAGTAGGCTCCCTTTCTTGTTGGATAGAAAACCAGAATGCCAACTTCCTGTGGGAAAAGGAGAGTAACCTTTGTCCCTTGCTGTTTCCAAGATCAAGAAAAATCCCTCTCATGGCATCTTGATCTAGCGAGGGGGTGTCCAGTGGAGGAAGACTCCAAGAGCAATTGTGCCTATGGTTGGGTGGAAAAGGGAACCCCTTTCAATAATTGCCAACTAATTTCCAAGTTTCAGATAAGTGTGATTCTGAGTTTATATTGTCTTGAATGTTTTGTTGTAATATATAATTTTCATGAGCTAGATGATGGTAAAATATTCTATCTTGTTGAATGATAAAAATGGTAACTTTGATGGCCTTGTTGCATGGTACGTTTGAAGTATAATTTGAATATCACATTATGTTAATGACTTTCTATTTAATCATGTTTTATCAAAGGAGGACTGTTAGTAATGGATTTTAAAATGAATTTGGGGAAAACAACGAGTGATCCCCTTGTCTAAATATATATATGTGCAAATCCTCCAAAAGACTGTCCAAGGATAAAATCCAAAAATATAGAGTCAGGACAAACTCTATGAGGCTGGTCACATTCCGTTAATCCCTCAAAATTACCTTTTCTTGTTATATATTTCAAGTTCTATAGATGAAGGGCGCTTCCTTCAAACCATTCTTCCAAGTGACCACATGCTCGATTCCACAGACTTAACCAAATCTTGGATAATATTTAAGAGTGTATCTATTTGGGGCTTGTCAAAGTCCCATATGACCAGGGTCCTAGAACCCTTCACTTTGCTCAAAAGGAGCTAAGATATATAGGCTTTGGGACTTCGTAGGTCTGTGACTTCGGGATGTTTGAACTTCACAACACTTAAATCCTGCTGAAGGAAACTTGCTGACACGGTCACCTGATGGTTTGACCGAAAACTGGCGATTTCTTATTCGTCACCATGGGATCCATCTTCTCGTTAAACCCTAACTAACTTCTCAATCACGAGGAATTTCTACACTGTTGTTCATGATCATAGATCAACGATATAATATTCATCGTCATCCTTTATGGATCGATGATGGATATGAAATCAAAACCACCTACCTCATCGAACGATCGACAATATTTTGCTACTTCACGAATTCGTGGCTCATATAACCCTGAATCCTTCAACCTCTCCGAAGTATTACTGGCCGAGGGGGTCACAAAGTAGTGAAGACTGGATGTTGCCGATCAATACTCCTACTTATTCTATCCTTCCACTGCTCTCGATCGAACAACCAAAAATGATCCCAAAGGACCTTAGATCGACAGTTCGCGTGACTTCGAGATTTGAAGTAGAGTGTAACCTGGGATATGGCCCAAAGGCCATAGATTACTCAATTAGAGAGATTAAAGAAACCCCATGATTAGTTTTAAGTTACTGTCGTAGGTACATGAGTGTGACCCTCTTCGGGTGTCTGGAACTTCGGGACTCCGGGAAAAATCAAGGATGTAGGAAGGTGGTTTAAATGTCGAAGCACCATAGTTTTCCATGTTGTAGTGTCCAGCTCTGATTGGGCGAGCTCGCGTATGCTATGGTGATGTGGCATGCCTAGATGGTTCCACATGGCATCATGGGATTGGTCGCGAGTTAGGTATGGGACCCCGCCCCCCTTGTCAAGTCTAAACCATGTGTTAAGGGCGGATAAAATCTTAACCGTTAGATCTAAGGGTGGATAGAGCTCCACCATAGATCATGGAGTGGAAAGAGACTTCGAGACTTCGGGTCTCCAGGGAAGTTTTAGACCTGCATAAGAACGACGAAGGTCCAAAGGCCCGATATTCATGAAGACTAGGAGATACTCCCTGCAACCAACAACCATGTCATCGTCAGGGGGTGACGACCCAAGTCACGACCATGCCATTTCAGACAGTATGAGAGAGGTGACGCTACATGATGAAGGGGATGGCCATTTGCCAATGATGGCCTAAAAACTTCAGAAGGATATAACTTTCAAACTAGAGCTCAATTCTGGGAAATTTTTTAGTTGATGGAAAGCTCTCGGTGAGCACAAGGCGATGGAATCTTCAACCGAGAAATTCAGGGAATTGTAGGAAAGTGGAAAATTTATACCCCCATCCATTAAAAATTTTACTTTGGGGGTCGAGTGTGTGAAAAAGTGGTATCAGAGAAGGAAACAACACTTAGCCTGCTTGGGCTCATGAAATAGTCGATTAAAATTTTACTAGAAAGATTTACGGGGAAGGCACCCTAACCTACCCTATCTATCAGAGAAAAAATCAAACACTATGCATGGATGGGCCAGAAATTAGTCACAAGACTAGTATAACAAGGAAAAGACAAGCTTGTTAAATAATTTCCTCTGTGTTGGAAAAGTTTAGTTGTTATCTACATCAACTCCTTGATTGAGGTTTTGTTCTCAATTTCTCACAACAGAAAAATTTACATACTGATGTGTAGCAGAGGGAGCATATTGTTGCTTTGGTAGAATGATAGCCACACCTATGGGAGTGGGATTATGTTGATAGGAACTAATAGCAAGCCTTAGATATGAATGGCAAAGAAACTTGTTACAAGGATGCTTGAGTCCAGGGGGAGAATGGACTGAATAGGTTGTAAGGTTTCCTACAAATGTGGGCTAATGAAGCCTCTAGAAATTACAATCGATTCTTAAATAAGAGATTAAGCTGTGTGAGTATAAATCCCCATGTCTAGAGGACTTATGTATATATGTGAGGTCATCTTACTTGATCTGTCATAACTGAAAACCTGTTATTGGGATAATACCCTTTTTGCAAAGTAAAAAGGAGACATATGGATTGAGAATAACCCTCATGGAAGAAGTGAAGTGACATGAGAAATTTTGAAAGCTCATGGTTTTCCTAAGGGAGTGAATATCCCTATTAACTTAAGGGTGTGTCTAAGCATGAGAATGCAAGAGGTAAGAAAGTGGAATGTATCTGCACTGCAGGCATAAGTGAAATGCTTGGTGCATGAGAGTACACTGGAATGCATATGGAAAAGATTGATCATGCATATAACATGCATATAGACTTATTACATTCTGTCATTGGATGTAAAATAGGGTGATGTCATAGATCATATAGTTAGTGATGATCTGACTATAGTAGCATAAGCGAAATAATGATGATGTTGATTACATATTACCTTATGAGGATAAGGTAAAATGGTTAATGAAATGTTGATCCTAAATGTGGTAAAGGAAGTGCTAGGGCATTTATAGATGACCAATGGGTCATATTGACGTTCATAGGTGGATGGTATCCATATAGATATGGATTGGTATGCTCGAGTTGTAGTGAGAGGAATCTGGGAAGGGATTCCCTTGATAAAAATGCATGTTGACCAAGAGTGGTTTGAGGCATGAAGATAAGCTTGATAAGTTGTCTTGTTTCCTTGGGAACTGCTAGAATTTCCCAGATGGTACTTCTGGGTTGATGAATAATTTTATAGTAGTTGAGGCAAGAATGCTTTCTTGCTGGTTGTTTCCATATGAAAAGGGAAACATAATTATGAATTTGTTTGTGAGACTTGCCATTTGGATGCCATGTGAATGACGGTAAACTCTCAACGAAGAGGGAAACATGGTGTTGAGTACCCCTATGAGAATTATCATAAGAATGGTTGTAAGATCTCTGGGAGGAAGGATAAGGAAGTTTTAAAGGTCCATGTGTGTGAATGACATGGGAAAAGGTGCAAGCAATGAGCTTGCATACTGAATATTTATTTAGGTTTGTATATGCTTGATAGCATGGAACAAATGTGTTATAAGGTTTCCTAGTATGAAGAATGATATTAAGACCAAATAGATATGAATGGATGATATAAAATGTGCATGTAATGCACATGTAGGATGTATAAGTATATGTATACTAGAGGCGTGATGTGACTGCCCGAATGAGTGAAATGTAAGGCAAGGATTGCACTTGCCAAGATTGAATGAATACCATGGACGCATGGATGACTCTATTTTGGAGAGTCATGACTGTTTTGATCTAAATAGTAGCTTGAGGGGGATGTGTTTCGTTTCCTCAGGAAAGGCTAGTATAGATTGATGAAAGAGTAAATGAGAAGGGATGCTCCGTTGTCATGATAAAAGGCAACCTGATCAGGGTTTTAAAGGCTGAATGTAAATGGTCATGAAAAATCACGAGCTAACTAAATTTCAATAGATACAAAAAAAAAAACTATAATTGTGCCTATAATAGACACATAGTATGTTGAAACATCTCGTAAGAGCAATGTGCATGAAAGAACAATGGGATAATGTGCATATGTAATTCAAAATGCATCATAAGAATGCAAGTTTATATTACTTATAGAATATTTGGTAAATAACTAAAATTATAAAGTTGAATTTGACTCAAGGTTGAGGCCATCACAGATAGTGATGGATATGCAATAAGGAAGTTGCATGCTGAAGGAGTTCCCTGTGGAGGAACTGTGTAAAGACTCTGTCAGGAGAACATAGTGAAAACTTT
>JZKD02S1837354.1:553609-581556 GCA_000966675.3 Picea glauca
AAGGTTAAGGTGAACCTAACCAAGACTGTCCAAGGAAAAGAGTAGGGAGATCCTAACAGGGAGTAGATTGCATAAACAAAGAAGGAGAAAATGAGGAATACTCTTCTCACTTTAAAATCTGATTTGCTAAACAAAGTTATGAATCTGAAAAAGGAACAACTGTGAAAGAAAAGAAAAATAAATAAATAAGTGTGTTTGAATGAATAGGCTTGGTTAAGCCACGTTAAGTAAAGGCAGTGAGGCCCTGGAAAATAATTCAGCTGGACTGAAAGTCCAGGGCTGTGTAGAAGGTGTTGGAGAAGGGAAGAGTTCCTTGAATCCTTTCTTGTTGTTTATTGTATTTCTCTGGTATGATAGATTGATCTACTGATGTAGGTAAGTGTTTTGGCATAAGGATTCTGATAGTTGTATGATTATAGATACCACTGAAAATTGGATTGTGATTTCACTAGCTAACACATTAAGGAGTAATAGAGTGCATAGAGATATGTTGGGGTATATTTGAATATTTTTTATTGATTTAAATGTTATGATACATACACTTTTTATTTTACGTGACGACTAATATAATTGTGATATATGTCATGTGTAGAAAGAAATTGGATTTGTTGGGAAAGACGATTACTAGTGATGGAAAACCTCAAACAAAGGATAAATACGAGAAGGTTATTCTTGAAAATTGTTAAAGGGACTTTAAAAGTATCCATAAAGAACCACTGATGAGGTAATATTAGATAAGGTGTTGGCAGCAAGAACATGTATAAAAGTGTGCATGCCTATGTGGCATAAGGTACGAAGGGATTTGGTAAGAGTCCCCTCCGAAGTATTTTATTATCTACATGGTATGGAGATAATTTGGAGTGGATGTTGTATGCCATTGATACCCAAGTAGGGTATGATTCAATAAATATGATAGCCTGAATGATAGAGGTATGAACCTATGGAAATCAAGAATGATTTAGAATCCTTGCAAGAAAATTCATGAATTAGTAATCAAGAGTGACTGGGAAAAAAAGTGCTCATAGGAACCACATTGAATTGAATGCATTGAGGAAATGGATGCTTTCATAAAAGGGTAGACAACCGATTTCATTAAGGAAGGAGGACCTTCCAATACTCTACCTGAATTGTAAATGTGTTAAAGAAATGAAGTGGGCGACCATGAGTATTGGCACCACTGGTTACTAGTAAGGAAATAAATGTTTAGATGCAATCATATGCAACTTGGGTTTCATATTATAATATGTTAAATTGAGGACATGATCAATTTGTAGCAGGAAACACAGTCATGTTGTAATAATGAACGAGAATGAATAAGCATTATGGTGAAGAGGTTGGTTGAGCTCCAACACACCATGGAAAAGTGCTTGTCATAAAGTGTGGAAAACTTGAAATCAATGCAAGGGTGCATTGGGTATGAATGTGGCCATGAACATTTGCACATTTATTAAAGTCATTTGATATTTGAATTGCATTTGGAAAATTTGGTATGCTGAAATGATGCATTTGTAAATAGTGATATTTCCTTTTGCTTTGTACCATTGAATAGATGAAAATGATTTGACTGTTAGAATGCACAATTTTGAAAATATAATGTGCATGAGAACTAACAACGTGTTTGGTTATGTGAATATGGAGTTGCAGGAAGACGGGTCTTGGATATGACAACAAAAGTAAGCCCATAAGGAAGACCAATTCCTGCTGAGCCAAACCGCTATGTGAAGGAAAATCTCAGACTTGTGAATCTGGTTCATGTGGGGAACATATATGAAAATAAAATGTGAAATTTGGAAAATCTGTGGATGGCAGATTTGCAAGAAAATTATGAATTGGAATTGATGATAACATATCATAGATATTGTATGCATGTGATACAAGTGAGATGAAAGGTCTGTCCTAGAGGGACACATAATAACTGTCAATATGGAAAGCATGGAAACAGACTACTGTTGTGACATGAGAACCATGTGATAAGTCATGATTGACCTAGAAGATGTTGTTTTGTGGTAACACATGCCAAAGGGACGCCTCGGCAGAGCAAGTCAGAGGGATGCCTCGACTGTAAGACTCGATGAAGTCTTGGAAAACTCTTCTTGTGCGGGAAAGCCTTGGAAAGGTTATATGGATCGTTTGAGGGACTGTATAGAAGAGAAGGGGACGCTTGAGCCTAGGCCTGGAGGCTGAGTGACCGCAAGGAAGAGAACACTTCAATAATTCTTGTAAACTATTGGTTGGGATCTTGCACACAATGGGTATGTCAAGGAAAACAATGAGCCAAGTTAGTAAGACAACCAACTGGATGCAAATCCATGAAATTGCACAGATAAGTATTGCGCTGATCTAAATTCTTCCTCTTGAATTTTGAACAACAGTAAGATGTTTTCACATAGAATTGTGATTAATACACTTGTTGTTTGAGATCATTGTAGGCATGTGACAAAGGCCAAGGGTCTAGAAAGGACCGAACCAAGAAATATGAACAAGATTGTTGAAGTAGCTGGAAGAAGAAGACATGACTGGTGTTGTTGAGACACAAAGAACATCAAGGACAATGTTCCTTTAAGGGGGAGGGGATTGTAACATCCCTATTTCCCCTAGTTTGTAAATATTATTATTATTGTGAACAAGATTGTGAACATAACTATCATGGGAATGTTGGAAAAATAATTAACCTTGCTACATAAGTTAATGAACATATTCTGTTATTTAATAAAAAGGAACTTGTGGCATGACTGTTGACAAAATATTTTCAATGTAGATCATGATGCATGAGAGGGGATGGTCAAGGGAACAAGTAATAGTGATATGACCCCTGCCAGGCCAATGCTCTATTGGATATAAATTGCGTAGACCCAAAACAATCTTCTGGCCCAAAAAACTTAATTACCAGTCAGGCTAATCGTTGGGAAGTCTTCCTCATGAGTCAATGATGATATGGGAAGAGGACCCATCTAGAAAATTCTGATATGACCCACAAAATCTTACTGGAGCATGAAATAAAAGGAAGGAAAATTATGGGAAGAGGGATGCATGAATGGGTCTAAGGACCAATCGAGAAGATAAGAGTGCGCGAGGCTTTTTGGTTCTAAAGAAAAACTAAAAAACTAAGTTGTTCTGGTTACAAGAACACTTGGACAATGTTTTCTAATGTTGATGATAAATAGAGTTGCAGGGATTGAGTGAATAATCCCAACAGGCTCCCTTTCCTCGTGGATAGAAAACTGGATTGCTAGCTTCCTGTGGGAAAAGGAGAGTAACCTTTGTCCCTTGATGTTGCTGAGATCAAGCTGAATCCCTCTCATGGCATCATGATGTAGCTAGGGGGTGGCCAGTGGAGCAAGACTCCAAGAGAATCTGTGCCTATGGTTGGGTGGAAAAGGGAACCCTTTTCAATAGTTGCCAACTAATTTCCAAGTTTCAAATAAGTGTGATTTTGAGTTTATATTGTTTTGACTGTTTTGTTGTAATATGTAATTTTTCGTGAGCTAGATGATGGTAAAATATTCTATCTTTTTGAATGGTGAAAATGGTAACTTTGATGGCCTTGTGGACTGGGAGGTTTGAAGTATAATTTGAATATCACATTCTGTCGATGGATTTTTGTTTAATCCTGTTTAACAAAGGAGGACTGTTAGTAATGGCCTTTTAAATGAATTTGGGGCAAACAAGGAGTGACCTCCCTATCTAAATATGTATATGTGAAAATCCTCCAAAAGACTATCCAAGGATAAAATCCACAAATATAGATTTGGTAAAGACTCTACGAGACTACTCAAGTTCTGTTAATCCCTCGAAATTACCTTTTCTTGTTATAGATTTCAAGTTATGTAGATGACAAACACTTCCTTCAAACCATTCTTCCAAGTGACCACAGGCTCGAGTCCACAGACTTAACCAAATATTGGATAAGATTTAAGAGTGTATCCCTTTGGGCCTTGTCAAAGTCCCATATGACCAAGGTCTTGGAACCCTTTGTTATGATAAAAAGGAGCTAAGCTATCCGAGCTTCAAGACTTCAGAGGTCTGGGGCTTCGAGATGTTTGGAATTCACAACACTCAAATCCCGTCAAAGGCAACTTGCTGACACAATCACCTGATGGTTTGACCGACAACTGGTGGTTTCTTATCCGTCATCGTGAGATCCACCTTCCCATTAAACCCTAATCAACTCCTCAGTCATGAGGACTTTCTACACTGTTGATCATGATCATAGATCAAAAATATAATCTTCGTCATTGTCTTTTATGGATCTACGGTGGATATGACACTCGAACCACCTATCTCATCAGACGACTGCCGAGTTTTTGCTACTTTGCGAATTCACGACTCATATAACCCCGAATCCTTCAACATCTCTAGAGTATTACTAGCCAAGGGGGTCACTAAGTAATGAAGAATGGATGTTGTTGGTCAATACTCCTGCTTATTCTATCCTTCCACTATTCTTGATCGAACGACCAAAAAGGATCCCGAAGGACCTTAGATCGACGGTCCGTGTGACTTCGAGAGTTGAAGTAGAGTGTAACATGGGATATGGATCGAAGGCCAAAGATTACTTAATTACTAGGATTAAAGAAACCCTATGATTAGCCTTAAGTTACAATCATAGGTATGCACGTGGGAACCTCTTTAGGATTTTGGAACTTCGGGACTCTGGGGCTCCAGGAAAACTCAAGGATGTAGGAAGGTGGTTTAAATGTTGAAGTGCCAAAGTTTTCCATGTTGTAGTGTCCAACTCTGATTAGACAGGTCTGCATATGCTATGGTGATGTGGTGTTCTTGGATGGTTCCACGTGGCGTCATGGGATTGGTCGCGAGTTAGGTGTGGGAACCCCCCCTTGTCAAGTCTAAACCATGTGTTAAGTTCGGATAAAATCTCAACCGTCAGATATAAGGGTGGGTAGAGCTCCACTTAGATCCTTGAGTGGAAAGAGACTTTGAGACTTCGGGTCTCCAGGGAAGTTTTATACCTACACAAGAACGATGAAGGGTTGAAGGCCCGGTATTCACGAAGACTGGGAGATACTCCCTGAAACCAACAACCACGTCATCGTCAAGGGGTGACGACCCAGGTCATGACCATGCCATTTTAGATGGTACGAGAGAGGTGAAGCTACATGGATTCCACGTGGAAAAGGGGATGGCCATTGGCCAATGATGCCCTGAAAACTTTGGAAGCATATAACTTTTAAACCAAAGCTCGATTCTGGGCAAATTTTTAGTTGATGGAAAGCTCTTGGTGAGCACAAGGCGATGGTGTATTCAACCGAGAAATTAAGGGAATTGTAGGAAAGTGGAAAATTTATACCCCCATCCCTTAAAAAATATACTTAGAGGGTCAGGTGTGTGACATGGTGTTCTGGATTAATTTATTATTGCTGCATTCTGCCTCTCTGGACATTCTGATGCTTTTTGTCCCTCTTCTACACATCTATAACATGTAATCACATACTTTCCTTTGCTAAAACCTCTGCCTCTTCCAACACTACTTCCTCTTCTTGTATTCTAACCTTTGGTCGCTTCATCCTCCTTTTCACTGCTTTTAGCAACACTTGCTCTTCCCTTACCTCTAGTTCCTTTTTCTTGAAAATTCTGCCACAACCTTCTATCAATCTTTTCTTCCACCTTCAAAGCAACTTGGTAGGCTTTGTCCACATTATGAAAGTAATGCATACTCATTTTATCTTGAATATGATACTTCAATCCATTTACATACCTTGCCACTCTTTGGTATTCTGGTTCCTTTATCCTTGATATGAGCGACAATTGGAAAAATTATTCAGTATTTTCACAAACATATGTCTCTTTTTGCCTTAAATTTTGCACTTGCTTGCACAAATTTTGCTAGTAATCGACATATAGAAATTTATCCTTGATTTTTCTCATCATCTTCCTCTAGGTTATGATCTTCTCCTTTCTATTGTCTGCCCTATCCTTCTGTAACATATCCCACCAAAGTGTTGCATGACCCTTTAGCTTGGTCAAAACAAATTGAACCCTATTGGGATCCTGAACATTTTCATACTCAAAATATCTTTCGAGCTCTCCTATCTAGTCAATGAGAGTCTCAACTTTTAAACTAATATCGTAGCATGAAACTTCCACCCTTGCACTACCTTTATCTTTTAGAAAATATATAAACTGTATTTTTATGTCTACTTCCTCAACATTTCTCTCTCTTCTTCAGGCCCATCGTCCGATTCTGAATCTATTCTAGCATCTCCAAGCCTTATATTTTCTAGTTCTTTTATCCTCCTTTGTAATTCCTCTAATTCTCTCTTTCTAACACCTCTTCGTGCTACTCCTACTCTTCGTGCTGACATCCTTACAAGTTTTCTTGCATCCCTCACTCAGACTAACATTGACATGCCTTACTTTTGGGCATTGTTTTCCCAACTTAAGAGCTAAACCAACTATGATACCACTTGATGCAATCACCCTCGATCTTGTACACAATCAACTACAAAACTAGGTTTTTTCCACATAGTGCACAAATAATAACTAACAAATTAATAGAAATTTAACAAATTAAAGAATGCCAAGAGACATTACATTCACAAGAAAATGGAAACAAGAGACAACACAATTGCAAATTATTTATTAACCAGATAGAAAATTTGTCTTCGATAGTCTCATTACATTTCATCCAATTTGGCACAATTTTCATTCAAGCTCCATGATGGGTGATGTCACTTGCTATTCCATGTGATTCCTCTAAGAATTGGTGTTCCCTCCCCTTCTCTATTGTTTTAGCAAATGTCCCCTTCTTCCATTTCCTCTCTTCCATCTCTTTTTTTTTTCTCTCTGAATTGAAAAAAAGCTCCTCTCAACCCCTTTTCCCGTTTTCCTTTTCCCGTCTTATTTCTTGGAAGTCCAATCGTCCTTTCAACCATTTCTTTGTTTTCCCAAGATGATTTGGACATTGGGCGGCTTCAATGGCCCAACTTCTCCATCATTTCCATCGAATCACCTTCCTCTTTAATTTTTCTGTCATATTTCACAAACTCTGCCTAAGACACGTGGGATATGCCATGACATAAGTTGTGACACTATAACCGACTTCGCTCACCCTTGGGGTTGTAATACTTCATAGTGTTGCAACAACTGGGATTGTGACATGGTGTTTCAACAACTAGAATTGCAACATGGTGTTGTAACAAGAAGAGTTGCAGCATGGTGTTGCAACAACGAGAGTGGTAACATGGTGTTGTAGCAACTGGAATTCCAAAACTGTGTTGCAACAACTAGAATTCAACATAATGTTACAACAACTAGAATTTTAGTACAATGTTGCAGTAATGGGAGTTACGCCACTCACCTTCAGCTCCCGATGTTACAGTAATGGGAGTTGAAGTACTTATTTCTCCGACAAT
The DNA here is from genome assembly GCA_000966675.3 of Picea glauca. NCBI lineage: Eukaryota > Viridiplantae > Streptophyta > Pinopsida > Pinales > Pinaceae > Picea > Picea glauca. The sequence continues at coordinate 560,983 of JZKD02S1837354.1, forward strand.
TTACTAACTTGGAATTGAAATGTTTTTGGTTTGATACGGGTCGCTTAAGGTCAAAGATGCTCCTGCATCAGTTGGGAAGTAGAATATTGAAACATATCAAGATTTTACTTTGGAAAGGGTTGGGAGGGTAAAATACCATTGATAGGGTGGGAATGATTAAGGGGAACCTTAGGGAAATGGAGTGTAAGGGTTGGGAGTCAATTTACCTTTATAAGAAGTGGAGGGTCCTGTATATGAAGTGTGATTTTTTCCATAAGAGGTATTAGGGATACTATAGGATGTGTTGGGTCCCCCATGGATGTCCTAGCCCCTTCGTAATGATCGCCATAATGGTTGGTTTGAAAGGAAATGGACATATGGTGAAACTGAGTCATAGTGTTAGTTATGGAACCAATAATGCCATCAACAACATGTGATTCCCCCAACATGGAAGGTGGTTTCTTTGAAGGGTGTCAAAGGGTGTCCAAAATGATGGTATAACAATATCACGATTGGGAATAAACTGGATAAAATTGTTGGGTTTTCAAGATTTCCTCTTCTTTTGTTTTGGGAAGGGTGGTAGACACATATTTTGTGATGGTGGGGAGGAAGGATCTTAAGAACTAGTCAATGAGGAGTTTGCTGTCTAAAACAATGTTAGATAGGCTCATCCTATGTCTCCACTTGTGGGTGTGGTTTGTGATGTGGGTGGAGGTATTTTTTTGACATATAATAAGAATCTCAACTCTAGTGTCATGTTTAACTGATAAAAAGGTAACCAAAACTTTGGGAATATACTTAAAGGTTGCACATGCACTAGTAACAAGTTCAAGCTACCACTTGGCAATGATTCCTGTGAGGGTACATTGGAATATTTTAAGCATTAAATAATCTTCCATCATGCTATTATATGAAAACCATAGATGAATGGTCATCACATGGTTGGGAATTTCATCTCCTACTCGACCTTCAAACTAGAAATACCCAATGGAAACTTGGTAGGAATTATTGGCCAAGTTGTGTCACAAAGGATAGGGTCATCGCTGAGACATGATGATTTCAGTGGGTTCAAACTAGCCATAAATGGAAAGATATTTGTAACATGAATCCCTTCTCCAAGAGGAGGAGGGCAAGGCTAGACTTGAACCAGACATGGTGAAAGTGTTTATCATATGTATAGATAATGAGGTAGAAATAGGTGTGATACCACATACCTAAAGAGAATTCTTAGGGTGGAAAAGGATTCATAATAGGCCATGTTCTCAAGTCTCTTGTTCTAATGTAAATCAACTATATGTTTTCATATAAGTGCATTTGGTGAATGTCTCCAAAGGAATAAAGTTGGTAACAATATGAATGTTCAAGTGGTGAACAATGATGTTTTCAAATTGTTTTTGAATGATGACAAATGGTGATTTTGGTGACAATTTATTAATGATGAAAAGAAAAATAAAAACACACTATTATGACACTATCAAGGCTCATGAAATGATAGTGATCAAGTGGTTCCTGAACCGTTGCTGTGATAGGAAAGGATGAATCCTCTACAAGGATGGGAACAAATAAAATCATTTGTTCACTGACCTCTACTTGGTTTACATGTAGTTCCTCCTCTTGAAACTTTTCATCTTCACCAATGGGGCGAACTAATGAACACTCTTGAGTATTCAAATATTCACCTTCATCTTTTTTGAACTCTGCCTGTGACTCAAATGGTGAATCTATTGGTTCTGGATCAACTAAGCATGAATCATTGTCCACCTATTCTTCTCTTGAAATTTGACAACCTGACCAGTTTTCTTCTATAGTTGCCAATTTTTCCTGCAAGTCGTGGACTATCGAAAGGAGAGGAGATAGTATGTCTATATTGTAATGTTCTTCTATCATATCAAAAAGTCACCGTAGTCTCTGGGAAACTGTAACAAAAGAAGATGCATGATTTCCATCATAATTTTCTAGAATAGCTAACATTCCTTGCAACTCTTGGGAAGTCATAAGGATTTCCTGCTCAACCATTGATAGAACATGGATCGAGGAAAACTCATAGGATGCAATATTATCTTGTTTATCTGACCATCTGTCAATGAGCTTCCCTTGGAATGAATCCCATCCATTAATTGAGGTATCTGGAAGACATTTGTACCATGATCGTGCCTCCCCCTCGAGGGTCGACACAAACATCCTCATCTTCCACCTCAAAATTGCTCACCACTTGTAAAAATTTATCCAAGTGCTCCTCAACTGATTCTCCCAATTGCCCTGCAAACAAATGTATGCGTTTAAGCCACTTATGTGCAAGTAAGTCATGAGGATAATCTGGGAATGCAACAAAACTTAGTGGGTCAAAGGCGAAAAATTTCCACCTCACTGGTGGCCTCACAAATGCATCCATATTGTTAATCTCAAATAGAATAAAGCACAATTTCTACCCAACTATTAGCTCGAGATGGAAATAAAGGGACAAACAAAAAGGTCGAATATACACCCACCATAGTGCTCATTGAAAAATAACTTAACTAAGAACTCATATGCTTACCAACTTCAAGACGAGTTCTTGGTGAAGGAATAGTCTTGTTTCGAGAAAAGGTGTTGGGTTTTTTCAAGCTCGGAAGTAGACATTGTGAGGGAATTGAAACCGAAAGATCTTGTTGTGTAATTCCTTTGTGGAGTCATCCCTATATCCCATAGAGTCACCAAGTGAGTTAGAAAAAATAAAACAATTAAAGAGAAAACTCACCGATTGTTGTTTACCAAGGCTGGCATTCCCTAACAATGACGCCAATTTGTTAGCACAAATTTTAACCCTCCAATTCTGAGCTGATATATGTGTTAAAACAGTGGTAAAAACTTGGCTAGTTAAAGGAGTAGGGCCCCAAATTTCCACTGACTGAACCCCTCTCCGTTTGGGCTAGTGATTGCTAGCCTCAGGGGGAGTCCCTAGGCACAATGAAGCACCTTGCTGCTGTCTTTAAGTCTTATTTATGCATATAAAACCTTAATATCAACCATTGATATGTCTTGGAAAGCGTGCTAAATCTATCCAAAACATTTGAGGAAAATTACTTGTTTGCTTGGGCGAAACCTGCAGGGTTAGGAAAATGATAAAAGACTAGAAATATAGAAGAAAAACCATTCAAAGGATTGAAACAATCACAATAAATAGTTTAGAAAATGACAAATCAGATCACAAATTTACCATAGTACTGCCAAGAAAAGAGGTTTGAAGATAAACACACACTTCTTTATTGATCACACTTACAAGAGAGTTGATTACACCACACTTGACAAGCTTATAACCAGTACACTGACTACTTTGCTCAGAGAAGAGCCACTAAAATAGAGAAAGAGAGAGAGAGAAGAATGCGAGAGACACTATGTTACTGCTGCAATGAACCGACCAATAACCAATGAAGACCATCCAATATATAGGAGAGGAGTGTGAATAAAATAGGAGTTAATGCGCACGAGGGAATAAGTGTGAGTGAGAAATTTAGGAATTAATGTACATGGCGAAATAAGTGTGAGTGAGTAATTTAGGAATTAAACACATGTTTAAATGCTAAATTTGGCCAAGCAATGAGTGAGTTTCATCCAAGGGGAAATTCGTCCTAATTTTTAGGGATTTTCCTAAATTTTAGGAAATTTGCGTTTAAAAGCAAATTAAGAGGAATTTGAGGAAATTAATGCATGAAAAGTGAAGATATGTCAAGTGAGGAAAAATTAGTGAGAAAATTAAGCCTTGATTGGAGAATTTCGTCCTATTTTTTAGGGATTCCCTATTTTTTAGGAAATTGTAGTTTAAACTCAAATGAAGGCGAATTTTATGGAGTTTATGCATGGCAAGTGGATAGGTGATTATACAAAGAAATATATGGCTAAATTTAGGCCCAGTTATGCAACTCCCTTATCTTAATTAATTAATTTATTATATGCTCAAGTCTTGGGAAAATGCACCCTATGTTAGGTGGATGCCACATCACTCTGTAGATCTGCCACATGTCGACCTATGAGGGTGCCACTTGGCACTGCATGGATGATGACCGTACCTGCTAAATATAGAACTTTCTAAAAATAGAATCCAACTCCTAAATTTTAGGAAACTATCCACATCATCTAAGAAGACTAGGAGAACACCGCCACATGTCCCTGTTTAAAAATAGACACTGCTAAAAATAGAAATTTGTCTGAATGCCTTTGACTTTGTACTCATTGAACTCGTTTTTCCATAAGGGATTTGAATCTGCAATCAGAATTGACATGCGATCCCTAGTGCTCAACATGCTAAAAATAGTAAATTGTGCCAAAGAATCTTGGAAAAGATCCAAAAGACTCAGAATGTTGCAAGGACCCACAATATGTGCTCAGAATCTGAATTTGAGGCTGAGAACCCAAACTGCTAAAAATAGAAAGTTCCTGCATGTTGCCTAGAAAAGTGCCATCGGGCCTTAAATCATGTAAGGACTCTCCTTGTATACTCAGAACTGCTCCAAACTGTCAAGAGACCCACTCAAACTGTGTCTCATAAAAAGTAGCAATGCCTGTTGTATGTAGACATCTCTCAAAAAATGCATGGAAATCAAGTCAACTCTAACTATGAACCAAACAACCATGTACCGATAATATACTGTCTCTCGTGGGAACCAATTTCTGCTAACCTCAAGTGCTAAAATCTAGGAGAATATCAAAGTTCTAGCCAGAGGAATGCATGCTAGTTCTTAAACCTCAAGATTTTCAAGGGTGAAAATATGGGGGTTAACAATTAGTTGAAAATATTTTATTTTTACTTTTTTTGTTTACTCGAGTGAGTCAAATTTCACACACCTCAAGATGGAATGTTGAATATCAAACCTTGAGAGCCTGTTGGCTCCCATACTCAATGATTTTACTTCATGAGGCAATTCACTAGCTTGGGAACACAATGGGCCTCCTAAGTAAGCAATTTGCCTCATGAATTGGATAAATTACTTCAGTATCTAAGGGAAACGTTCTAAATGATTTGCAAAACATAACTATTCTTCCTTTATATTAAAAACATCTTTATGTGGCTAAAAAAATTCAATATCCATTGATTTTTTGGTGATTCTAATGCTTATGATTTTAGATTAAGCCTTGAAACTCGATTATTGGCACTTTATAATCATCACCAAGGTTCACAAGTGAGAATGTGATATAAAAAGCCTTGGAGCAGCCCCGAAAAAAAACAAAAAAATATTTAAATTAAGCATCGGCAAGAAGCCTTGGTTTTCAAGATTTATAAACATGTAACTATTTTATCTATCCCTAGATTGATGAATTTCTTGTTTTTGAGCATAGTAAACATTGATACCTTTCAAATGAGTGGTTGGAAGCACCATTCTAACCTCCTCTCACATGCTTTCATAAATCAGAAAGTGAAATATGAATCACATGTTTGAAATGTTTTCATCGACATTTTCATAGTTGTATACCTCATAATTAAATTTAATCAATTTCATTGAGTCTATATAACCCAAAATTTTCCAAGTAGTACCTTTTGACATTCAAAAACTCAACTTGGTGAATCACCAAAAATATGCGCACAAGCACTGATTTTGCATAGATCACTACTTCATTGTATTGCAAGATTTTTTTCTTGTATTGCATCCCTGTCACATGGAATTTTATTTGAATGCTTCAATTTTTTAAGGTTTTCATCCATGGATAATATTTTAATCCTCAAAGGAGTCTTTTAGGTGTTGAATACACCTATGGGGAAACAAATAGTAAAATTGCCTATTTAACCTGAAGCTTGTCTTCAATACTTCACGTGATTGAGGATTCATATGATAATAATAATAGATATACTTAGATGAATCTAGAAATCAAACTCATGCACATGGATTTGGCCATTTCCTTGAATTCATTGTTTAGGGTGCCATTTTCACCATGCTTATACTTGTGTTTTCAACATTGATATTGTAAATCCTATGACACAACTAGGAGAGTCACATGGTTTTGATGTTTTTTATTAGACATAGCCCAACATAATTGTGATATGATTTAAATCCATCTTCACCATTTCCTCATTCCATTACCATACATGTGTGCCACTTATCCCTTCTTGCTCATTAACTAGATACTAGGCTCTATATGTAATCTCATATCATTTGGTGAATGGATATACTCTTGGTCCATATTTCATTATCACCTATGGAAATGAGTATGAATACCTACATATTAGACATGGAATAACATCAAATATTAAAACAACATAATCCAATCATCATTCAAATGTGTTAGTGAAGCAAGATAATATCATGTAGAGTCAATGCCCTACAAACAAGATGCAATCCAAAACAAAACTAAGCACAAGATAAGAAAATGAAATAATCATAATGCACAAGTGAGATTCCATCAAGTGTGATCCAGTGAGATCAAGACATGATGAGTAAGACAAGTATGCATTCAATCACAAGGAAAATCCAATTGGTCAGTATGCTTAACCATCTTATGAAACTCAAAAACATCATATAAAATCAAATATGTCAAGAAATGGATGCATGAAGGTGAAGTTAAGGGTATGAAATTTTGGAAAAAGGGGTGTCCCCAGACTTAGGAATAATTAAGGGCTCAATAGGTCCTAAAAATTTAGCCCATTTCATGCATTGAATGATTACTTTTGGGATCAAAATTTTGTAAACAAAGTTTGCAACCCTTCATTGTTGTTATACTCATTAATACTTTCCAACCGTCTAAAGAGTACCTCACTCGAAGTTCATATGAGAAAGTAATGACTCTTACAAGTAGAACTATGATTTAACCACCATATCACTAAGTGGATGCTATGCCAACTCCCATTACTCACACATGTGTACTTTCAATAAGATTCTACAGGGTACAAAACCCTAACCCTAATCAAGAGATGGGGCATGAAAAAAAACTTACCCTAGATGGCTGTCATGATATATTAAATATTAAGTTGTAAGGAAGGAAGGGTTTTTGTTCCTATTGTATTGAGTTATTGTTCCATAGATGAATAGAGTGAAGACATGGGATATGTTGAGCAGAATAGAGGAAGAAGAACACCATTTAGTAGCCATTCAATCCAACATGTGTATTGTAACTCCATAGTGAGTTCATCTTTCTTTATACTTTCATTTTATATCTGAGAAGAAAAGAGCAAGGCACAATCCTAATGTTCTCGGTGGATTTTCCCATATTGGGTTTCCCAAGGAACAAGTTGTGTTCATTCTGTCGAAGGTGTGCTATTTTTATTATTGTAGCTTCTCTTTTAAATACTTAATTTCATTTAGTATTTTGAGTGCTATGCTTATAATACTATATTTTTAATCATTTTCAATCAAGGAAACATTGCATAATAAAGGATAACCTTAAAGTAAATTGCAAGATCTATTATAACAAATTGTCCAATGAGATATCCATGGTAATTTATAGATCATATTAGTATCAAAGTAGTTTTCTCTAGGGTCTTTAATCATGGGATATTGCAAGATTTAGATATTGGTATAAAGAAAAAATTCTTAAACCCTATCCATGGCATTTGAGTATAGTAGAAATCCAAAGGATGACTTGGAGGAGAGATTTTCAAGATTGGAAGCACAAGTCTTGAACCTCTCTTGCAATATGGAAATACTAATGTTATATCTAGAGATTAAGTTTGGACCTTTTGGGGAGATTGGCATATCTAACTTGGACATTAGCTGTAATGAAAAACCTGAAGATAAATAAGAGCTAGAGAAATAGAGACCAATTTCCAAAACATCACACCTTCCCATTCCCAGTTCAAAGTGGATGTGAAAGTGGAAATCAAGCCTTTTAGGATGAGATTGATTCCACAAAATAAAATCAACTGTTGCAACCATCAAAAGTACATTTAACTGTGCATATTGTAGGAGAAGAATATAAGATGCTATTTGTTGGACTAAATATAGAGGTCCATGCCTAGAATGGGTGGGAAATCCATACAAAGACACTTAGATTGGAGGGATATCCACCAATAACTAAGTGGGAGGCGTTTAAAACCCTTTTAAGTCTCGATTTTATCTTATTTCATACAAAGAGTGTAAGTTTTAAACATTTTACATTAATGCAACGCACACATAGATTCTTACCATAAAAATAAAACAATTACAATCACACATATACACAAAGATTTATCCTGGAAACCCAACCGAGAAAACCAACAACTTGTTTTAGAGTCGTACTTCTAACTCTATTCATAATCCAACTTCATTGTTTACAATACAATATACCTGATCCCACAACATCCAACACACCCCTTATCCATTGAACGAATTAGATTAAAACCTTATTTCCTTAACTAGAATTACAAAACCATGGCTAAAATACCATGTGCCACTAAACTACCAAAGGAAAAAAAAATTCCTCTGCCAAAGCGAAAGACAGCCCAAAAATTTAGGCGAATAACCCCCCCCCCCAAAAAAAATGTTGTGCGAAGAATATAACACATACACAACATTCTCCCACTTGTTGTTTTCTTTGCATATAAGGGTCATGGACTTTCATGGTCAACAATCTAGGGAAAAAATTCCGATTGATTCTCTACACCAAGAGAGCTTCTCAATTCTCACAAAATTTGTTAATGAATCTACAACATTCTCCAAAGTGTCCACCTTCACCAACAAGACCTTCTTCTCTTCAATGATGTCTCTGACAAAATGATACTAAATATCGATATGCTTTGTCTGAGACTGATAAGTTGGGTTCCTCACAAGGAATATTTCACTCTAACTATCACAATATATCCTTACAACTTGTTGTACCTGTTGTCACATATAATTGTAAAAGGGTCGCAGGATGACCAAGTTCATGGTCTACACAGAAGCGTCCAAATGCAACATTTAAAAGAAACCCATTTCGGGTTCTAAATAATGATAGGCGAACAGATTCAATTTCCAGCTGTAGGATCTGAGTGAGAGAAAGACCAATCATTAGATCAACAATATTAAGTCACGACTGTCAGATCTCATCGGAGAGAAATCAATGGTGGGGAGTCATTGTGGGGATCAAGATGCAAATTAAAGTTTCTGCAAGTTGTGAGCCCGCAATCGCTCAGGATTGTTGATCTTTCTAGATAAATAGATCAATGGTGCATATCGATCCCAATATGAACGAGCATCTTCGCATTGCGGGGATCAGAAAGGAAATTAAAGTATCTGCTAGTTGTGAGCCTGCAATCGCTCGTGGCCATTGATCTTTCAGCAGGGGACACATGTCAAGCGATATCGTACTCTGGGAGAAAGAAAGCATAAGTTGAGTGAGTAAAGGACTCTTGAAGGCTCGAGGACTGAACTTTCGAAGTAAATCTTGGCTGTCCAAAACAAGAGGCCACACGTCACCAGATCTGTCACTTCGGGAATTTGACACTTTAGAGAATTGCACGAGCAAGCAGGAGAAAAAGGTCCAAAGCCTGAACTCTCGAAGTAAATCTCGGTCGTCCAAAATAAGAGGACACGTGGTGCTAGATCTCACACTTTGGGAATTCGACACTTCAGAGGATTATAAGAGCTATGCATTGAAAAGGCCCGAAGCTCGAACTCCTGAAGTATTTGTGAGCTGTTGATCTTCACAATAGGAAGCAAGGTCCATCCAAGAGCGGCGCGTGGCAACAAAAGCGAGGGTTTCCTAGATTGCAGATCACTACTAGATCGACGACCACGCTTCATTGCGGGGACAAAACATGCTGAAATGATAAAATTCTTGAGTGGTCCCGCAATTGAAACCATGGTATAACAAAAGAGCTACATGGTGGAAGGTGGTGGATTGAGGGCTCAAAAGCGGTGTGGATCCAAACTGCCTTTGACGGCCCTGAAATCACGTTATTATATAGCGACAAATCTAAGAGTAGCGCATGGAAGACCCTAGGCGTTAAGCCTCATCCTGATCCCGATGAGAGATCAGTTAATGAAAAAGGAGTGGTGGTTGAAACCTCGACTCACTCCATCAATAGAAGGCGTGGAGGATCTGGCCGCAGAGATAGAAATGTCAGCCCAAGGTACCACGATGGACATTTTTTCCTACAAGCCCATGCTAAACTGAGTTTGCGTCTGATAGGAGGATACACACATAGTCTGACAGAAGAAGGCGCAGACGAAAGGATTTGAATGGAATGGCTAGATCACACTCCTAGTAGTTGTGGACTGATCTGAGTATAAATTGATTAGTTCAATATTTTGTTATGGTCGTCACCTGGTTGAGCAGAGCTCCCTACTATGTAATTTTTGATGCCAAAGCTGTTCTCTGGTTATGTATATGATTTGAGACTTTCACGTTAATAGAAGTTAGTTCCTTTCATCTTCTTGTGTAAACTGTGCTGAAACACTCGGGCATGGAGGATCCCGTTGAGGGTTGTAGCTGTATTGTAATGTGGGTTTGATTATAATGCTGCTGTGACCTATTCCAATACTTTTTTTTTGTTATCTTATTTCCCCTTATGCTGAAATGCTCAGGCGTGGAGGATCTAGTTGAGTTGTTGTAGTTACATGGTAATGGAGGTTTGATTATTATGCAGCTATGATATATTTCATTATCTGAAACTTATGTTCAAGAGTGCTCTTGTGCCTGAGTTTTTCTTCACCAAGCTACTTGAAAGCCCGATGCCCATGGAAGACTTGTCCACCTTCTCACTAAGTCTTTCCTCTGCTCACATTTAAACTCAAATCACTGACTGAAGTTAACGAGGACCTCATTTCCCTATGCATTGCTTGCCCAGTTTCTGTTTTAAACATTCTTGTACTGAGTTTTGTCCATTTGACTTCCATTCATAAAACCAACATCCACCAAACATTCTGATGGGTACTGGGATTATCCTGTTGCAATCCAAGGGTGACTCTCAGTGCTAACATTCTTGGAGCTATTTCTGGGGAATGAATTGAAGATATTTCCCTGGGATTGAATGACAAAGAAATTATTATTTTGAAGGTGCATCAGAAATCAATAACTTGAAGATTGCAACTTGCACCTGGCGACTCCACTGTTTTAGTTGTGGCTCACAAAGGCAGACACACGAGGTCTACTCCACATCTACCTTTGGAAAACACCTGAAGCTGACCCAAAGAAGATTATCAAGAAATGAAAGCTTTATCAAGAAGGCTTTTAGCTGTTGTTCCAGATTGAAAATCTCCCTGGGAAGAATGACATTGCAAAGATCCAGTTTTAGACGGTGAACTGAAGCTTGACACATTATTCTGTCTGCTCATCTTTCACCATGGCGACTCCATTGTTCAAAAATCTATTGGCGACTCCACTATTTTGAAATGGATAAGATTTTAGCTCAGAGGTATGTTTTCTGTGATTTTTCAAGGATAGTTGGTTTCCCTAATCCAGAGCCTAGTAGAGATGAATGGGAAAGTAGCCTTCCTAAATTTCAAGAAGAAGAGTGGGAGGTACCAAGGTACCAACTGAACATTTGTTGGATTTTCCTAATTTTATTCATCAACTTCATATCGTGCATGAAGATGTTCAGATTAATCTTTTCAGGTATTCATTAGGGAGGATTGCTCGTGATTAGTGTCGATCTCTTCCCATTGCAAGCATAAACTCTTTGACAGGTTTTCATGCAACTTTCAATTCGTTTTGTAAATATTATTTTTTAGCTGAGTATCTTTATGAAAACTATTGTGATGAGTTTTCTTTACTTCATAAAGATTCTGCTAGTCATGAAAACTAGATGTGTGATGAAGAATTTATTGTGGTAGAAATCATTTTCCATGAAGATCAAGAGGTGTTGAATGATATTCACTATGATAGAAATAACACAGAAACATCTGACATCATATCATATGTATCTGTTGTTTTAAATATTCATGAAGATCAACATCTCTCTTTTGAATATTATGATGACAAAGAGAAAGTGTATTCTGCAGTAGATATTTCTCCTGACTGTGAAGATAATTTAGATGATAAGCTAGTTAAAAGAACTAGGGAAGATTTCTCTTTGTTTTTTCCTAGATTTTCAGATTTGATGGCAGATGTTGTTTGCTACTATTATGGAGAAAATGCAGAGGATATTCCTGTCCTTGAAGCAGATGTTTTGGGCAGCCCTGCTTATGATGAAAAAGATGTTTCAAATGCCGACCAAAAGAAACCAATTTTTGATGAATATCCCAGCGAAGATGTCGAAGAGCAGAGTTTTTTCATGGCTTCTTTGGAACCTCGTAGCATGGTTCCTGTATATGATGATTATGAATCTGATACTTGGGAGGGCCATGAAGGAGAAAAGGAAGAGCAAAATGTGCAACTTACCTCCTGTCCAACACTTGTAAATGAGCAAATATCACCTGGGATTAGCCAACCTTCATTCCTTTATCTACTTGTACACTCTAAGAACACCAAACAATAGGTGAGTGATAATGAAGTAAAGGAGATTTCTTACCAGTTTAGCATGCCTTATTACAAATCTTATGACCTCGTGGAGTTATATATGGAGTTGAGTTTTCCAAAAGCATTGGAGACTGCAAAATTATTCATCTTATCATCATTTGGGGGTATTGTCAGTGTTCCAAAACATGTTTTAATTCTACTGTCATACTTCCCTTACCTTTTGTGGATCATTTGCAGTAAAAAGAAGAATTATATTACCAAACAGTCTGAGTGGCTATGGTGGAATTTTGCTTTCACCTAGCACATTGTAAAAAATTAGTTAGTCTAGGATTGTAGATAAATAAACACCTCCTGGAGCACATGTGTTTGTTTTATTTTTATAAGTAGAGTAGTGTAGATTTCAACTTGTTGTCCTCAACAAGATGTATTTGAGATCGACTCCACAATCCAACATCTAAGGCACTAGAACTGCGTGTTCTTGGCATCTCCCAGGGAGCATGCCATCCCCTGTGGAGCCAAATGTTATCACATATAGCTGTCAAAGGGTCGCAGGACGACCAAGTCCATGATTTTCACAAAAGCATCCAAATGTAACATTCAAAAGCATCCCATTTCGGGTTCAAAATACTGACAGGAGAATAGATTCAATTTTCAGCCGTAAGATCTAAGCGAAAGAAAGACCAATCGTTGGATCAACAAGATTAAGTCACGACCATCAGATCTCATCAGAGAGAAATCAACGATGGGGAGTCATTGCAGGGATCAAGATGAAAATTAAAGTTTCTGCAAGTTGTGAGCCCGTAATCGCTCAGGATCATTGGTCTTTCTAGATAAACAGATCAATGGTGCATATTGATCCTGATATGAACAAACGTCTTCGCATTGCAGGGATCGAAAAGGAAATTAAAGTATTTGCTAGTTGTGATCCCATAATCGCTCGTGACCATTGATCTTTTAGCCGGGGGCACATGTCAGGCGATCTCATACTCCGAGAGAAAGCAAGCATAAGTTGAGTGAGTAAAGGACTCTCGAAGTAAATCTCGGCCATCCAAAACAAGACGCCACGCGTCACCAGATATGTCACTTAGGGAATTCGACACTTCATAGAATTGCATGAGCAAGCAAGAGAAAAAGGACTGAAGCCCGAACTCTTGAAGTAAATCTTGGCCGTCCAAAACAAGAGGACACACAATGCCAGATATCACACTTCATGAATTCAACACTTCGAAGGATTGTAAGAGCTATGCATTGAAAAGGCCCGAAGCCCGAAATCCCAAAGTATTTGTGAGTTGTTGATCTTCACAGCAGGAAGCAGGGTCCATCCAAGAGTGACACGTGGCAACAAAAGAGAGGCTTTCCCAGATTGCAGATCGTGACTAGATCAATGACCACGTTTCATTGTAGGAATGAAACATGCTCGAACGATAAAATTCTTGAGCGGTCCCGCAATTGAAACCATGGTATAAAAAAGAGCTACATGGTGTAAGGTGGTGGATTGCAGGCTCGAAAGAGGTGTGGATCCAAACCGCCTTTGACAACCCCGCAAGAACATGCTTATATAGTGACAAATCCGAGAGCAACGTGTGGAAACCCCCTTGGCGTTAAGCCTCATATTGATCCCGATGAGAGATCAGTTAATGAGAAAGGAGTGGTGGTTGAAACCTCGACTCACTCCATAAATAGAAGGCATGGAGGATTTGGCCGTGGAGACAGAACTGTCAGCCCGAGGTACCACGATGGCCATTTTTTCCTACAGGCCCATGCTACACTGAGTTTGCATCTGACAGGAGGATACACACATAGTTTGACAAAAGAAGATGCAAAAGAAAGGCTTTGAATGGAATGGCCAGATCACACTCTTAGTAGTTGTGGACTGATTTGAGTATAAATCGATCAGTTCAATATTTTGTTATGGTCGTCACCTGGTTGAGCAAAGCTCCCTACTATGTAATTTTTGATGCCAGAGCTGCTCTCTGGTTATGTATATGATTTGAGACTTTCACATTAATAAAAGTCAGTTCCTTTCATCATCTTGTGTAAACTATGTTGAAACACTCAGGCATGGAGGATCCAGTCGATGGTTGTAGCTGTATTGTAATGTAGGTTTGATTATAATGATGCTGTGACCTTTTCTAGTACTTTTTCTTTGTTATCTTATTTCCCCTTATGCATAAATGCTCGTGCATTGAGGATCTAATCGAGTTGTTGTAGTTGCATGGTAATGGAGGTTTGATTATTATGCAGCTGTGATATATTTCATTACTTGAAACTTATGTTCAAGAGTTCTCTTGTGCCTGAGTTTTTCTTCACCAAGCTGCTTGAAAGCCAGATGCCCATGGCACACTTGTCCACCTTCTCACTAAGTCTTCCCTCTGCTCACCTGTAAACTCAAATCACTCACTGAATTTAATGAGGACCCCATTTACCTATGCATTGCTTGCCTAGTTTCTGTGTTAAACATTGTTGTACTGAGTTTTTTCCATTTGACCTCCATTCATAAAACCAACATCCACCAAACATTATGATGGGTACTGGGCTTATCCTCTTTCAATATGAGGGTGACTCTTAGTGCTAACAGTACCAACCTAATACCTGAACACAATCTCTATAACCATACTGCTTCCTTGCTTGCATGAGTGGCCGCCTTGTATTCAAATTCTGTAGTTTAGAGTGCCATTACAGATTGTCTTTTGCTCATCGAACTAATTTCTCCCCCAAATAGGTTAAACACATACCCACTTGTAGATATTCTGTGATCCATATATATAGCCCACTCTACATCAAAAAATCCATGTATGTCCAACACTCTGTCCAATCCTAGTCTTCTTTGGTAACACAATCCATAAGTAGTAGTGCCACGCAAATACCTAAAATCCCTTTTTACTGTTTCCCAATGCTCCTTCCCTAGTTTTGACATATACTTTCTCAAACCTCCCACTGCATGTGAAATGTTAGATCCATTGTATACATCAAACTGCCAATCACACTAGCATATGGAGCATGGGACATGTCCTCTTCTTCTTCTTCCCATGTCTTCGAAAAATGATTTGTAGATAACTTTACACCTATAGGAATAAATACCTTGACAGGTTTACATTCCTACATATCAAACCTCCACAATATTGAATCAACATATTTTCTTTGGTTCAACCACAATTTCTTGTTTGCTCGATTTATTTTAATTTCCACACCCAAAATAAAATTTGTATCACCAAGATCTTTCATGTCAAATTTAGAGAACAATCGTGTTTTCACATCCTGGGTAATTTCCTTGTTGTTTCCTATAAACGACATATCATCAACATACAAGACCAAATAAATAAGATGATCACCTACTAATTTGAAATACACATAGTGATCGACTTTGCTTCTTGTGAAGCTAAGTTCCAATATATAAGTATCAAATTTTTGGTACCACATCCTTGGTGATTTCTTTAACCCGTACATGGACTTTTTCATACTTCATACCAACTCTTTCTTTCCCTTCACTACAAATCCTTTTGGCTTCTTCATGTAGATTTATTCTCCTATATCCCCATGTAGGAATGTTGTCTTCACATCCATATATTCTAATTAGAAATCAAAAGTAGAAGCAACCGATAAAAAAAATCTAACATATGTTAACTTGGAAACATGAGAAAAAATTTCACCAAAGTCAATTCCCTCTACTTGGGAATAACCTGTTGAGGGGTCCTAAATCCCTTTAACTCAACAAAAGGAACCAAACCCACCACCAAGGCCCAATTAGACTTTGCAACGTTTGATAGTGGAATGGTTCTCCATATCTGTCGATCCGGCCAAATAATCAATGGGATTTACGTAGTGATTGAGATGATATCTTCTTATGAAAATTCCTCTAGTTTAAACATTCTTTTTTGTGTTTTCTTTTATTAGGTGGGTTTGCTAAAAGATGTGTGCTGGTATAAACCAACTGGATAAAAGGGGGAAATATTAACTACTGAAGAAGGCCGAGATTGGGATAACCCTTGTGCTCCAGCATGCAGACAAATATATTCATACCTACGACAAGCTTAATACTAATACATCAACTTGCTAGTATTTCAGTTATTGACTGAGATACAATTATCGAAAGAAAACATACATGCAATAAAATTAGTTTCCTTAGCTCTAATCACTAATCACACATTAACACAACAATTTTCTTTCCATCATTAGAGATAAGAACTATAAAAATATTGAATCAACTAACTTATTAATAGATTCATAAACACTTACTCATTACAACATCCATTCATGAGATAAAGTCAGAAGTAATTCCTCCTTATGATCCAATCACACACACCTTTGATGTAAAACATAAATTTGTCTCCAGTCCTAAACAAGACTTCTCAATTAAGGTAGTTCCGAAATAGTTCTTTACAACTCCAAAAATGAGGGTCTTTGCCAAAACCATCGACCTTTTCTAAAAGGTCGATCCTCTTATTTATAACAAATCATTAACTAAAATAAATATCAAAAGTGCATGCTGAGTAAAACAAAACATCGCCACATGGTGCTTCCATCTCTCTGTATTCTAAGAGTCATCAAATGGTTTCACTTAAGTGGATGACTCTTCTCATACTCCGACCATTTGACGAAGAGTTCCTCACATGTGTTGGCATACAAGAATTTGTGTTGGTCGAGGCCGAAAGGATCTCCTTTATTTCTACTATCTGTGCTCGATACTTGACTACTTTAAAACTTAACTGCTGTAATACTGTCCGAGCCTTAATCGGGTGCTCTATGAACTGCTGTATTTGACATGGTGCCATGTTTTCCACCTTTGCTATCTCTGCAATCCATGAGGAGTCTTGTTCTGCATGTTATTTGACTATGTCATGCAAGTCGACAAAGTCCTTGGGTGAGCCAAATTCTGGGAGATCAATGTCTCTCATCTCCTGATTGATCTTGGTCTAGCTTCTTTCACAATCAACCCATTTCTCTTGAATCTCCCGCTGGGGTTCTTGGGATATCTTCACCCAGTATTCGATCATTTTCCTTATCCAATCTATGCTACTGTCCCTCAACACCCGAATGCTGTGCTCTTCGACGTCTCCACCCTTTTGAACCGCGCTGATGTAATTGATTCTTTCCACTGCTTGGTGGGACTTCTCGTACCATCTTTTCACATCTTTGTAGGTCGCTAGCACCATAAGAGTGTATTATTTGAAGTCGACTATCCCTGCAATAAAATGGTGTCGTTCATTTGTGAATTTGCTGTAGGCATCTTGAAATTTGCTTCTTAAAAATACCATGGCCTGTGTGGAGTCCTGATAATATTTCGCCAAATGGCACAGATGCACCAACTCCTTTAGTGCAGCGGCCAACTCCTCTTCATCTTTCCTTGCTCTATCCAGGGTGGCATCTGTGATCGTCATCCCTACGCCGATAAGATCAGACGTCTTGGCATGCTCTGTGCTGATCAATTTCTCCTCCATGGTGATGAGGATCGAACTGTCCATAGTAAGCCTCCTTTTCCTAGTGGTTCTCTTCACGATGGATTTCTTCTTTCAGTCATAGGCGATTTCTTGTATCGGCTACCTCATCAACTAGTTCAGGGATTTGCTGTTCTCCCCAAGTAAGAGTGTTTCCCAGGCTCTCGACAGTATATATCTGTTCAAGAATGGGTTCCTAAACCTCTTCTGTATTTCCCAATGTCTCGGCCTCTGGTTGTTTCTCATCGGGTGGTAAGGTACTGGCCAAAATCAAGGAATCAGAGGTAGGTTCAGTACTTACATGGTAATCGGATATTGAGATGTCGATTTCCTATTGTGTAATTTATTCTCCTTGTTCGCCCGATCCTAGCTCATCCCTTGAGCTTTCCATTGGAGTTCTCGGTATGTCAAGTGGCTCAGTGTCAAAGGCTCTTTCTACCTCATGTTCGTTCTGCGGTTGGTCCTAGGTTGAAGCATCGAGACCCGAGGTTGATGCTCTCTCAGGTTCTATCTCCTCTGTAATTCACACCAGAGTGACCAAGGACACCTATGAACTCTCCTCATCATCGTAGATGGTTATTAAATCAAACAAGGGATTTGGTATACTTTTTCTTCCTAAAGTCCTCACTATATCGGGCCAAGCCGATACTTCCCCTAGTGATCCGATCTGTGGTGTTGGAGCTTCAGGGTTTTTTGACTTGGTGGTTTCATCAATCAATATTGGCTCTAGCCCGCTTGGTTCTCCTTGACTTTCGACTGGGTCATCATCTGGGATCCTCTTCATTTCTATCAGATCGGGGTCATTTTGTAACTGATCAATGATCCTCTGCTCTCCTTGTATCAAGAGTAATCCCCTTCTCTCTTCCTTTGTTGTCTCTACCGCTTTGATTTCTTCCCTGGCCCAAAGGGCCTCTTGAGCTAACTGCTCTATTGTTTCCACCTCTTCATCCATGCTCATGGCTTTGAACTTGGTCATGTTTGGGTTAGCCATCCTCTACACCACCTCATCCTAGTCCTGGGCACACTCTATGAAAATTTCCTCCTCAAACTTATCATGAGCGTACGACCAACAGGATGATACTTGCGAGGCATGTTGGAGGACCAGGCCTTTAGGGTCATTCTTGCAGAATCGGCTTGTCAGGAACCTACATTCAAGTTGGCTCAACCCTTCCAGTTTGTCTTGAGCTGTATCGTTCACTAGATAAAACCCTATATGAAAACCATAGGGTATGAAAGCCCATTTCTTGTCTTTCACCAATGTGGCATTATAACCCTCTAGGATGGTCTGATAACATATTTCTCCCACAACGAGCCGGTCTGGGACATGAGCGGGAAGGGTATTTGGTGCTCCAGTGGCCCCGGACACCCTGATGTAGGTTGAGTGTTCATCCAAGTACCAATGGCCTACTTTGGATAACATTTTCCTGGTTGCCGCAGATAGTCTTGGGAATTCCTTTTTAAAAATAATAAAATAAATGCGAGCATTGAATTCATCGCAAATGAGTGTTTAAGACTTCTTGTAACTTTTCTCCCAAATTATGCTTAAGTAGACACGAACCGGAAGCTCCGCAACATGCTATCTTAGATTCATGCCTAAGAAAATGTTTCTTGCGCACATGACGTCGAGCATGTAAGATGCCATGTAGAAAGTGGGTGCCTCCCCTTCCTTTGGCGTCTGAGCCTACTGTACACAGATGCTCAATTTTTTCGAGATTATCGCTCCCCAGTTGAAGATGCTCCCGATGATTGTAACTGTGAACGCTAAAGGCATCCATGCTTATGAAAACTTGGAGCAGTCCTTTTCTCCATATAACCGACAGATGAGATCCATAAAATAGATGCATTGCTCCCTCAGATTAATCGTTCCATACCAGCCATTGCTTTGGTTAGTGAATTTCTTGTCCTCCTTCCAACATGAGGCCATCAACCAGCTGGTGCTATGGAACTCGTAGAACTTTTCCACGAAGTCCGTGTTGAGCCACTCCTTTGGGTCCCTGAGCTTACAATACTTCTGTACTTGTGTAGGGAGGAAAACTCCGATGCATCCGCCATTAGCATCATTGATCAAGATTTCTACCCGTCCGTGTGGTCGATGAGCCAATTCAGAACCCCTATGCAGGGGAAAACCAGGGTTCTACTTGCCACCATGTGTAAATACGACCTTTAGATGTTCATGAACACCCGGTCATCGAGTGTCCTTACGTCTAGATCATTGTGTGGGATATATTCTAGGTATTCTTCTTAGCTAATCCTGTTAAAGAGATCCCCCCACTGTGGGAGCATTAATTTGGACCCAGTGTTTGCTTCAGTATCACCGAAGGCCAGAGTCTGGGAAAAATCTTTCTTTGTCGAGGTTTTAATGACAGGCTTCGCTTTGGGAGTGTACTCCAACAACATTACGGTCCCTGAAGAAGAGCCTTAATCTGTTTTAGATTCCTTTAGCTTGGGTGCCCTTGGCGAGCGTCTGGTGGTTGGCTTTCTCGACGACATTTTCCTGCAACTAGAGCAGAGTTTAGAGACTGTGTAAGAAACTAGATGAATATATAAATTATGATTACCGAAATGAGAAACTTGAACACATACCTCTGTATATTTTTAAACCTGGTTTTGATAATCGGAGGGTCAGTACAATCTTGAGATGCTCCCTTTTCTTCTTCAGATGCTTTGGATTTCAACTTGTACGTAGAATGAATTTGTTCAAAATGATTCTAGAGATTTTGATCTGGATTTATGTAGGAACACAATGAAATATAGAAATACACATAAACGCAGAGATGCAATGGAAATAAGACTTCATTTCATTAATAACAAATGATTGAAATATGCTTACAGACAGAAT
>JZKD02S1837354.1:600204-614662 GCA_000966675.3 Picea glauca
AATGAATAAATGTTGAATGCTAATTGATGAGTTTTTGTGCAAGATGGAAGTTTTGGGAAAAAGAGCCCCACACTCATTCACCCCCCCCTCTAAGTGTGGTAGGTGTGTCCAACAAGTCTGTGCACTTCTTGTTGATAATTCCTCAGGTGGGGAGAGTTGCAGTGTATAGTGTTCCTTACTTGTCTAACAATGATTTTAGAGTCTCTGAAAACCTTTAGTTCTTTAACGTTCAAGTCTATGGCATTCTTTAGCCCTTGTACTAGAGATTCATACTCGACGGTGTTGTTTGTGCATTCAAATTCTAGTCTGGAGGACATGCAATTTATCTTACCTTTGGGATCAATGAGGATACACCCCGATCTTGATCCCTCTTGTGACTTAGACCCATCAAAGTACAAGGTCCAGACTTGTGAGTGAAAGCCATCCACTTCTCCTTGCCTACCAATTTCCTCCTTTCCTCCTATCTGCTCTGTGGTTTTCAATAGGGTTTTTGACAGAAGAGGATTTCTTCTGCTGCAGTCGACAAATTTTCTTGAAAAGTCATTTCAGAGTTTTGAGTGAGAGGAACATTAGATTAGAGAGGGGATAAATCACCGAAATCAGAGTCGCAGGAATAGTTTCCTAGTACGAGGAAATATGTCGAAGAGGGTTTGTTGAGGGCTTCTATCTCAATAACAATATGTTTGAGATACCTTTCCCTATCGATCCTGATCATGTTCATGTGTCCCTTTAATGAAAACCAGAGGTGATCCCAGTCTGTACTAAAGTATCCGTTCAAATTCTCAGACCAATATCGACTAAGAAACAATCCATAAGCTTATGGGATATCTACTACAATGATGATAATCAATTGAACACATTTCGGGTGTGTTGCCATTCTGATCATGACATCCTTGAGTTCTCCCATAAGTTTCACCTGGGTTTATCACATGTTTATCACTTTTGAGAGGGATTGCATTTAATTTCTTGCATATAGATAATGACATAACATTAGAGGATGCCACTGAGTAAACCAAAAAATTATGGAGGTTTCTGTTGAAGAATTTAAATGTAAAGAGAAACGGTGGGACAGAAGGATTTCCTTTTTTCTCTTTAGAGAAAGCATTTAAAATTGGTTTATTTCTTAGATCAATGAGGGTTGGATTTTATCCTTTGTCAGTGCTTGTAGTAGGAGTTTCTATTGACTTCAAGGCTTGTAACTTAAAGTCCTTTTGCTGGGGAATTCTACACATGTCCATGACTGATATATTTTCCTTTAATTTTTTAAAATCTTCTACTATGTTGTAGTCTAGCTTGGGTGATTCTTGTGTATGTATATTTATAGGGTTTCTTTGGGAGACAAAAGGTTCTTTTAGGTGATCAGATGTTTGTTTTCCTATCGAAGTATGGGCCATGGTAAGGTTGTTTGAGACAGGATGACCCCTGCTTCGTGTTTGCACAACCAAGATCTCAACGGGTGATTCTTGAACCTCAAATAGGTCATCGGAAGGCATCGACAAGTCAGGGTCCCAAAGAAGCATGGATAATTCTTCTAGTGGGTCGACTTCCTCATGATCATCAATATTAATAACTGAGCCGCTTGATTATTCAGTAAGGGAAACCTCACCTAGCAACCGATTGGCTATCAAATTCATGGCATGCACCCATTGTGGATAGTCCCTCTCAGAACATTTCTCTTTGTGATTGGTACAAAAAGAGTTAGATGCCACATTTCCCAGGTCGATGTTTAAGTTGGCTGGGGGAGTTTCAATTTCTTTGAACAATGGATTTATTTTAAAAAAGGGTTTATAGGGCCTTTGGCATTGGTTTCATTCCCCCACACTTCTCTTCATGTCTATGATTTCGTTTGACAACTTCTTTATCATTCATTGTAGGTCTTCTATGTCTCCACTTCCTTTTTTAGGACCTTGTTCTGTTTGTTTCCATGGGGGTCTAGTCAACAAGAGACCTCTCCTAGGTGGAGGTTGAGCTTCCTACTTAACTAATGAGACCTGGCTGTTTTTAACTCCCTTCATTTGGAATTCTATTGTTTTGGATTCCTCGAAATTCTCATCTAGGGTTGTTTTAGCATCCCTTTTTACAAACATGGAAATGGAAGCAGGGAGAGAATTAGTGTATACCTCGATTTGTAACTCCTGAGTGGGTTTAGCTTCAAGTTGGAATTTGTTCAGGATAGTGGTAAATAGTTTATTGAAGTCTTTAACCTTTTCCTTTGAACTCATGGTGGCAGTGAGCAACTCAGCCATCAGAGCTCCTGTAGTTGTTTCTTATGCAAATTTATCTAAAAAATCCTTTTGAAACTTCGTTCAGCTAGTTATGGACCCTACAGGCAATTTAAAATACCATGTTGAGGCCAAATTCTCAGAAGTATAGGGGAAAATCCTGCATACTATGTCTTCATGTTGGACATTCATCAGTCTAATAGCTAGTATGGATTTTTTGATATGGTCTTCAGCCAATGCTGAGGCTTCAGGGTCAAATTTAGGGAGTAACTTTTCTGGATGTCAGAGAAGGTTATGTACTCTTCCGAGGATGGCTAGAGAATCTATGGACAACCAAGGTTGATTATTCTAATGTGGGTTTCCCCTTTCTTCATTATGATCATTGTTATCTTCCATGTTGTTTGACTCCGAAACTGAGCGTTCTGAGTTAAACCCTTCCTCATCGGATTCAAAATCGTCGGGCTCAGAGCAGCTACCAACTAAAGTTTCGAGGATTATATTGAGGGGATGTTCGATCTTAGTGAGGGAGAAATCTATCAGGTATTCTACTGTGTGAACAAAAACTTGGTTGAGGGTGTTGAATACTGGTCTGCTTACTTGTTTTCTACGAGTAAGTAACAGAGCAAAGGGTAGTGCTCCAATTTTTCGGGCATAAGATCTTGTGATTCTTTTGAACTAGTTCAAATCCTCACGGGGAAGAGTGTAAGGTATTGTAGGGAACAAATTTTATTCCTATTGATGGGGTGAGTTACTCATTTTAGGAGTACTCAGTGTGTGTGGGATGTCTTGAGAATGACTAGCCATGCATGTGGGTTGTTTTGAATCTACATGATGTGTGAAATATTATATAGGAAATATTGTCAGCCATTCATTCACAAGCCCTCCTTCTAGTGCCAATTATGTTGAGGGGTCCTAAATCCATTTAACTCAAGAACAAGAAACAAACCCGCCACCGAGGCCCAATTAGACTCTGCAACGTTTGATAATGGAATGGTTCTCCATATTTGTCGATCCGACCAAATAATCGATGGGATTTACGTAGTGATTGGCATGATATCTTCTTATGAAAATTCCTCCTTCAGTTTAAACGTTCTCTTTTGTGTTTTCTTTTATTAGGTGGGTCTGCTAAAAGATGTGTGCTGGTATAAACCAGCTGGGTAAAAAGGGGAAAACTTAACTACTGAAGAAGACTGAGCTTGGGATTACCCTCGTGCTCCAGGATGCAGACAAAGATTTTCATACCTACGATAAGACTATTACTAATACATCAACTTGCTAGTATTTCAATTATTGACTGAGATACAATTATCGAAAGAAAACATACATGCAATAAAATGATGGAAAGAAAATTATTTTCCTTAGCTCTAATCACTAATCACACATTAACACAATGATTTTCTTTCCATCATTAGAGATAAGAACTATACAAATATTGAATCAACTAACTTATCAATAGATTTAAAAACTTTTACTCATTACAACATCCATCCATGAGATAAAGTCAGAAGTAATTCCTCCTTACGATCCAATCACACACGCCTTTGATGTAAAACAAAAATTTGTCTTCGGTCCTAAACAAGACTTCTAAATTAAGATAATTCTGAAATAGTTCTTTACAATTCCAAAAATGAAGGTATTTTCCAAAACCATCGACCTTTTCTAAAAGGTCGATCCTCTTATTTATAACAAATCATTAACTAAAATAACTATAAAAAGTGAAAGTTGAGTAAAACAAAACATCGCCACATGGCGCTTCCATCTCTCTGTCTTCTAAGAGTCATCAAATGGTTTCACTTAAGTGGATGACTCTTCTCATACTCCAACTATTTGACGAAGAGTTCCTCGCATTTGTTGGCATACAGGAATCTATATTGGTCCATTGGGGCTGAAAATATCTTCTTTATTTCTACTCCCGTGCCCTATACTTGACAACTTTAACACTTAACTGCTGTAATACTGTCCGAGCCTTGATCAGGTGCTCCATGAACTGCTGTATTTGACCTGACGCCATGTTTTCCACCTTTTCTATCTCTGTAGTCCATGAGGAATCTTGTTCTGCATGTTGTTTGACTATGTCATGCAAGTCGACAAAGTCCTCGGGTGAGCCAAATTCTAGGAGATTGATGTATCTCATCTCCTGATTGATCTTGGTCCAACTTCTTTCGCAATTGACCCATTTCTCTTAAATCTCCTGCTGGGGTTCTTGGGCCATCTTCACCCAGTATTCAACCAGTTTCCTTATTCGATATATCACTACTACATATTGAAAAATTTGCGACGACCACTTGCAACGAAAGTACTCTTTCGTCGCAACATGCAAGAGAAAAAGTTCATTTTTTTTAAATCCACCCCGTATTTGTCGCTATCTCAACGCATGTAGGTTGACTAAATTTTTATGGTCAATGTTCGTTGCAAGAGCGACACATGTAGTTTCTCCGTGCCTCCGCCAGTCCGCTGCGTTTTTTCGCCTCATTCTTTATTGATCGACGAACTAATAATTATAAGTTCCTCCACTCAACTTCGCTTGACTAAACTATTCCATATTCTATTTCATTCATTTTGTCTACGATCTATAGTGATCCGAGGCTAGCCCACCTATTCTATATGGATAGCTGGTCCAACCAACCTCTATTTGTCAGCCGACATCTCCTATCTATGCCCAATTAGTTTCTCTGGACCATGGCAAAGAGCTCAGAGAGTCTGGATACCCTGTATCCATCTCGTAAGGATTCATGTCCATTCTCCTCACTTCACCCATATAAATCTATCTATATATCACAAGAGCCGAGCCGATGTCAAATACTGCCATTTTCAACAACGAAAAAAGCTTGACGACCTACCTTCGTGTTCAAGCAATGGGAAACCCGATCTAGACTTTATGGAAGCATGACTGATAAAGATAGACATACGAAGCTCGTGCTATTGGGCCCCAGACGAAGAATAATTTAAGGTTCAACTTAGATCCCGTCTCTATCCGACTCTCTTAAACAATTTTTTTGGGGTTTTTGGTGGCGTTCATTGGACAGGGAGGAGAGAAAGGGGATATAAATGGAGGCATTTATTTAGCAGTTGCATCTACCAGCACGATTATGGAGTCATCGGAGGATTGGTGTCCTGTCCTTTTCTGCTTGTCTGGTGGTGTCGAGAGGCCACTTGTAGACATGGCGGACGGGCACCAAGGCAGGCAGTAATCATCTGTAGCTATTAGGTTGCCCCATGGATCGATGTTTTAGAGGTATTTAGTCATGTGCCTCTCATTTTAGGGCTTAATGTGTTGTGTTTTCCAGTTGGTGGTCCTGAGATCGATACCTATATGCTGATTTCCTGTACACAATGCTGAACCCATATCACGGGAACCCTTCCGATCTCGAAGGGGTTTGATTTAATATCTTATGGGTGGTCTTTCCTCATAGCTAATGATCAAGTTCAGTGCTTCTGGGTACAGAGTTTGCCAGGAGTTGGTTGTATCTTAAGTTAATAAAAGGGGTCTCACGTTACTAAGAAGTTTGTATTGCCATGGATGGGATTGGATAATCACGTAACTAAGAAGTTTGTATTGTCATGGATGGGATTGGATAATAACGTACATATTAGATTGATCATCCCTAAATGATGGCCCAAATGAAACTCTATTAACAAATTGTTTGAAAACGAATTGCTGGGGTTTAAATGAGATGCTGAGATTATTCTCTTTCCTGTGCAGCTACCATTGGTGTTGAAGTACATCCTCTTGATTTTTTCACAAACTGTGGGAAGATTCACTTTTATTGTTGGGACACTGCTGGGCAAGAGAAGTTTGGTGGCCTCACAGATGGTTACTAGTAATTTTTACTGGCCTAAACATGATCTCCTGTCTATTTAATTTATTTGACTATTGTGGGTTTATTCTTATGTTATTACGGTGATTTGTTTTTTTGAGGTAAATTGAATACATACATTTGTATTTTTGCTTTAACTGTTAAGAATTTTGTTGCTAGGCTACAACTTGGCTTTTTTGGGATGCTTGATATTGAATACCCGGGGGCTGGTTTATGATAACAATGATTGCACTTATTTATTTATTTATTTTTTTTGTAAATAAAAGAAAATATGTATTGTTAACAAGAAAAAATTACAATCATTAGATCCTTTTTTGAGTGGTTCTGTAGTATGATCT
Organism: Picea glauca; assembly: GCA_000966675.3. Taxonomy (NCBI): domain Eukaryota; kingdom Viridiplantae; phylum Streptophyta; class Pinopsida; order Pinales; family Pinaceae; genus Picea; species Picea glauca. The sequence goes on from JZKD02S1837354.1 coordinate 606,583, forward strand.
ACAGTCTTTATCATAACTATACCTACAACTAAAATTTTAACTATCATTTTATTCATCAACAACCACATCCTGGCTTGTGTGAGTTGTAAAGAGAACATATTGTCTTAAGCCTCAAGGGAGATCATGCTCTCACATTCATGCTTTTTTCCCTTTCTTTCTCTTGACCTCTTTCCAACCAGCTTTCTAATTAAATCACTGTAGGAAATTCAACCATCATTAATTAACTGCATTGACTTGTTTCCTGGGATTGTAGTGAGTCTTTTTCTTGATCTGAAGAATCTGAATCATGCCTGTAAGAATACTTTGTGTTGAATTCTTTGGTAGAGGACTTTTCTCTTGGCACTTTTCCAAAGTAGTATTTGTTACCCTCTGCAGATGTAGCAGGTTTCTCTGTAAAAAGGGGGATGCCATATTAAGATATTTTAAGGGAAAAATAAATGTTGATTGGAGTACTATAAATGTTGATGAGCTTTTTGGGTACCTTTTTAACATTAATGTTTAAAAATGTCCACCATGGGTCTCTACCAAGCGAACTTGTGACTTTCACCAATTCACTTTGCCCATGTTGATAGAAATAAAGATGATGTATGTAGTGTGGGCTTAGTAGAAACAATTCTAACTCAATATCAACCATAGTGGAGCAACTATGAACCCCTTCTTTGCTCCTTTTTATGAGTGCTCTATTGTACACGTTTATCTCCTTTTTTTTTGAATTTTGTTTTAATCTGACTTTGAATTTAAAAGACAGATCATGTTATTGATTGTTTTGATCAAATCTAGTTTGCTTTCCCTGTTTCTGTTGGCATTTTCCCCTTTGAATTGGTGAAGACTCCATATATTTATACTTATATTTATTTGTTTCCCTTTTATGTACTGATCGGAATTTTTCTTTGGCAGTATTCATGGGCAGTGTGCAATTATTATGTTTAATGTTACTGCTCACTTGACTTACAAGAATGTCCCAACTTGGCACATGGATCTTTGCAGGTAGCTCTTTAGCAAAGGGATTGGATCTCTAAGTAGAAATGAAGGTTCCTTAATTGTGTAGTGGCACAACTGGCCGAACTGATGAGTTAATTATTTTTTTGAATGGCAGGGTATGTGAGAACATTTTTATTGTTCTTTGTGGACACAAGGTTGATGTGAATAATAGGCAAGTGAAAGCCAAGCAAGTTACTTTTCATAGAAAGAAGAATCTTCAGTACTATGAGATATCTGCAAAAAGTAACTACAACTTTGAGAAGCCATTCCTCTACTTGGCATGCAAGCTCTCAGGGTAGGCCTTTAATCTAGGTTCCGATGCTCACGCAAGCTCCCAAGGTAGGCCTTTAATCCAGTTTCCGATGCTCCCTAATGTAAATGTTGGGTAGGCCTTTAATCCAGTTTCTGATGCTCCCTAATGTAAATGTTATATTGAAAAAAATAGGTTGATTCTTTAGTGGGTTATTTTTATAGGGATCCAAACCTTCATTTTGTGGATTCACCTGCACTTACTCCTCCTGAGGTTCAGATTGACATTGCAACCCAACAACAGTAAGTAGAATAAATAGAATGCTATTTTTTGTGACCTTTGATTGAAACAATTTCTTCATTTCTACAAACTTATGAAATTTTGGCTTAGAATATTTTGCTTTGACGAGTATGAGGCAGAACTAGCAGCAGCTGCTACCCAACCTCTTCCCGATGATGATGATGATGCTTTTGAGTAACTTTGTTAAGATGCTTTTGCATATTTAGGGTTTGGCGGATTCAATTAGTTTTGTATTTTTGGAGTTTCCTCATGAGTACCGACATTTAATTCTGATTTGTATTTGGGGCTTATTATAGCATTACTACTTCTCTAATGTGCTTTGGGTACTGTGGAAGGTGGTTTCATCAGTGGAGTTGGGCTAATCTCTCTTAGTTCAACTCCATTGTAGAGGTATTTTTATATGCTAAGATATAGTGTTTTTGAATATATGTTGTTGCACATTTTGCACAAGAACTTTTTGTAATCTTTAAATGTTTCAATAAGGCTCAAGTGTCTTGTAATTATATTATGTTGGACAACTGAGAGGGGGGAGGTGAATCAGTTGTTACTGTGCTTAAACAATTATATCCATTTAAAATTTCATTGCAGAACTTCTCAATGATGATCACAATAAATAAGCAGTAGAGTATTCAACATCAATCACACACATATATAGTACAAAGACATATATTCCTGAGGAAACCCATAAAGGGTGAAAAACTCTTCTTATTTATATGATAATTATTTTCTATACATTATCAATCTTATGAGCACCAACTCATAATGAGGCTACAATCTCTGCTTTGCAAGCTGCTACTTGCTGAGAGCACCAACTCTCTTATTTCTCTAGCACCAACTAGAAGGAAGCACCAACTCCTTCACTGTTCCAGCACCAATTGGATGGAAGCACCAACTTCCAGTTACACAAGCACCGACTTGTATATCAGAGAACACTTGTTCTCCCTTGCACCACCCTGCCACCCTGATTTCTCTGGCTTCAATCAGATGGACGCTACAACTCCCTTGTGTTCAAGCACCCACTTGAACCTCTGAGGACAACAATCCTCCCTAGCACCTCCCTACCACCTTGATTATAAATCTTTGCTACTGAAACTTATTATAGTGATACAATGTTTATCAATGGATTACTAGTTTCATCACTATTCTTCTACACTGCTCTACTATGCCTGCATCAGTGTCTTCCTGCACACATTCCTTGCGCTTTCTGTTCTTCTGCCTTCTATGCTCTGTGCGCCATGTCCCTTTTATGCACCATTCCTCTTCTATGCATTTTAGCTGCTGCACCTTGCCTTCTCCTTCACCCCTAAATCATTCTCAACAACAACACCCATATCTTCTCTGTTCTGCATTTTTATAGTCTCTGTGCCCCTTGTGCATGTTGCATGCACTATATTTTCACAGCTCCACTGATCTTCACTATGGGATGTGCATGGCGATTTTGCGTTGAGTCCTCTGCCAGTTCATCCTCGAAGGGCTTCATTCTCACTGCCAGTTACCTCGACACTCTGGTAGAAACCATCAGTGGTCTCTAGCAGTTACACCAGAGAAAGAACTAGCGTGAGCTACTGCTTTCACACCTTTTCCCTTTCTGAGAAAAACTTCACAGTGTGCGCTAGCTCTTCTGGCCAACCCACTTCCTTTCACGTGACCATCGGCCATGACCAAGGGCTTGTTAAAAAGGTATTTCGCAATTTTGCGTATCGCAAATCCCTATTGCAAGGCATCTCAACTCTCCAAGTCACGATCTCTGAAACCCTGAAAAGGAGCTTAGCTGCACTGGCTCCTTCCCTTCACGTGCCCAAGACGATGGTGACCATAGGCTGTGCCAAAAGGTGCTTCACGATTTCAAATCTCATCATTCTTGCCGTTAGTGTATTTGACTCCTCCATCTCCCGGTATCTGAAACTCCGAAATCGAGTTAGATCAGCGGTTCATGCTCAGTGGTGATCAGACGGCTATCCTTCGTCCCAGAACTTCAGCTTTCAAGTTTTTGGGGGAGTATTGATGCTAAAACTCTCGAAACTAAACTCTCAGAGTGACATCATTCTTGTGTCACTCAATGACGAGTCATAAGCAGAGTGGCTGCCACATGTCACTCAGAATTGTGATTTCCAATGGTCTGAAAAGATGAATCAATCTGACACGTGTCCTTATATGCTTGTGCCATGTGTCCTTGCTGACGTAGGTTGCCACCTGTCCTCGCTGACATGGTCTGTCATGATCTACCTCCTAGATCTGACGACCCAGATTAGATCTTGATCCAACTGCTCAGATTATATCGCGATTTCACGTTTCGCGAGTTGGAAAGATAGAGCACCTCGTGCCTTTGACCTTTCAGTCAGCGAAATGCTAATCGCTCGCCATGTGTCCTCTGGCTTCAACGACCAGGATCATTTCACAAATTCACAAGCCTTCGCCATGCCTGATCGACGGTCCAGATCAATCCTCGATCCAACGACTAAGATTATTTAGCGATTTCGCATATCGCGAGTTAGAGTGGTTAGGAGCCTCCTTCCTTTGACCTTTCAGTCAGCGAAAAAACTATCGATTGCCACGTGTCCCTCTTGGATCAACGAACAAGATTTTATAATGATTTCGCAACTTCACGAGCCTTCGTCGTGCCTGATCAACGGTCCATATAAATCCTCGATCCAACGACTAAGATTATTTCGTGATTTCACATATCGCGAGTTCAAGAGGTTAGAGCACTCCTTCCTTCGACCTCTTAGTCAGCAAAATGTTGATCTGTAACCACGTGTCCCTCCTAAATATGAATGGTCCTCCTGCTTTCGGGATTTTGTAAGCTTGCTTCTCCTTGCACTATAAAGAATGTGCAGGTTCTCCTGGATCCAACGACGGTCAGACCCCGCACTTGGATCTAACGCCCGAGATCTATTCTTGTCTACTGCGCGCTACTCCTCTCTGAATTCAGATCTGACGGTCATCAGGGATTCTAAATGAGATCCAATGTTCACTGTTGATCTTCACAGTGATCTTACCATTGCCATGCCATCATCGCTCTGTTGATCGTTCTGATCTTTTCCATCAATGACAAACACGCATACTCTACCTCTGTCTAAAGCCATGCCGACAATATCCCCCTTTGGCATTGATGACAACCCTAAATGGTTGCTCTATTCTGCTTAGACATCTATCTCCATCATCTCCATACTTAGCATCCAGTCATGTTATTCTTCTCCCCCTTTGACATCAATGTCAAAGAAATACAAACTCCCCCCAAGCTGTTGCAGTAATTTTTCGGAGGTATCATATATTCAACCAACACAGAATCCCCCTAACAGGATGGATTCTCTTTAGATGTGAGACGGGATGACACCCAGCTTCTGACGAAGATATTCAAAAGATGTCTTGGCTAGGGGTTTAGTAAAGATGTCTGCAATTTGTTCTGTGGTTGGAATGTAATGAACCTAAACAATCTGATTGGTGACTTGCTCTCTTAGAAAATGGTATTTTATGGGAATATGCTTGGTCTTGGAGTGGAATACAAGATTCTTTGACATACTTATGGCACTTGTGTTATCACATTGAATTGGGATTGGTGTAGTATATTTTACCTTCAAGTCTGCAAGTGTCTGAATCATCCATAATACCTGAGTGCAACAAGTAGCAGCAGCAATATATTTTGCCTCTGTAGTTGATAAAGAAATGGAACCTTGCTTTTTGCTCAACCACACTACTAAAGAATCTCCTAAGAAGAACGCACCTCCACTCGTGTTTTTCCTTTCATCAATGCAGTTAGCCAAATCAGGATCTGAGTAGACTGATAATTGAAAATTTTGATTCTTAAGATACCATAGGCCATAGTTCATTGTTTCTTTCAAATATCTAAATATCCTTTTGACAACTAGCAAATGACTCTGTTTAGGTGCAGACTGATATCTTCCTACCATTCCAATAGCATGCATTATGTCTGGATGAGATGCTGTGATGTACAACAGGCTGCCTATCATTGACCTATATCATATATGAACTTTGATCAACATCAGGTGAGTCATCATCCTTGCTTAATTTGCATCTAGTAACCATAGGTGTGCCCACAGGTTTAAAATATTCCATTTGAAACCTTTTCAACATTTCTCTTAGATATTTTTCTTGAAAAACGAACATTCCTTCAGACCTCTGAGTAATTTGTAGACCAAGAAAAAATGACAGTTCACCTATCATAGACATTTCAAACTCAGACTCCATGGCAGAAGCAAACCATTGTACCAATGAATCCTTATTACATCTGAAGATGATGCCATCTACATAGACCAATATGATGAGCAAATCATTACCCTCTGTTTTGATATATAGATTGTTGTCAATTGTTCCTCTCTTGAACCCTTTGTCTTGGAGATACGTATCCAGTCTGTGATACCGGGCACGAGGGGCTTGTTTTAACCCATATAAAGCTTTCTTTAGCTTGCATACAAAGTCATGGTTATCAGACAGTTCAAAACCCTCTGGTTGTTCCATATAGACTTCTTCGTTTAAATCTCCATTTAGAAAAGCTGACTTGACATCCATTTGATAGACTTTAAACCTTTTATGACAAGCATAGGCAAGAAATANCATCTGAGTAGACTGATAATTGAAAATTCTGATTCTTAGGATACCATAGGCCATAGTTCATTGTTTCTTTCAAATATCTGAATATCCTTTTGACAGCTAGCAAATGAATCTATTTAGGTGTAAACTGATATCTTCCTACCATTCCAATAGCATGCATTATGTCTGGATGAGATGATGTGATGTACATCAGGCTGCCTATCATTGACCTATATGAACTTTGATCAACATCAGGTGACTAATCATCCTTGCTTAATTTGTATCTAGTAACCATAGGTGTGCCCATAGGTTTAGAATCTTCCATTTGAAACCTTTTCAACATTTCTCTTAGATATTTTTCTTGAAAAATGAACATTCCTTCAGACCTATGAGTAATTTGTAGACCAAGAAAAAATGACAGTTCACCTATCATAGACATTTCAAACTCAGATTCCATGGCATAAGCAAACCATTGTACCAATGAATTCTTATTACATCTGAAGATGATGTCATATACATAGACCAATACGATGAGCAAATCATTACCCTTTGTTTTGATATATAGATTGTTGTCAATCGTTCCTCTCTTGAACCCTTTGTCTTGGAGATATGTATCCAGTCTATGATACCAGGCATGAGGGGCTTGTTTTAACTCATATAAATATTTCTTCATCTTGCATACAAAGTCTGGGTTATCAGACAGTTCGAAACCCTCTGGTTGTTCCATATAGACTTCTTTGTTTAAATCTCCATTTAGAAAAGCTGACTTGACATCCATTTGATAGACTTTAAACCTTTTATGACAAGCATAGGCAATAAATATTTTGATAGCTTCTAATCTTCCTACAGTCACAAATGTTTCATCAAAATTCAGTCCTTCTATTTGAGCATAGCCTTTACAGACCAATCTTGCTTTGTTCCTGACAATTTGTCCCTGCTCATTCAACTTATTCTTAAAGATCCATTTGGAACCAATGATATTTTTACCTTCAGGTCTAGGAACCATCTCCCACGTATTGTTTTCCTCCATCTGATCAAGTTCATAATTCATGGCTTTAACCCAATGGTCATCTTTGCTAGCTTCATTAAAATTCTTGGGTTCCAACATGGATATGAAGGCTATATGTGATTTTTCAGTGTTTTTTATTATCTTTCTCCTGGTTTGTACACCTTTGTCTTCTTCACCAATTATCCGACTTGCAGGATGATTCTTTTGAGTGATTCTGGAGGAGGAATTTGACGTTGTCTACTGATTTGAGTCTGTCTGAATATTTGCATCTTCATCTAGTTCAAAGTCTTCTTGTTCTAATTTTTGGACCTTTTCAACTTCAAATTCATCTATATCCTTTGTTGTTGATTTAGTATTGTTCACCTCTCTTACTGGGATTTCTTCATCAACTTTTATGTCAATACAGTCAACCAATCTATGCAGCCTCTTATTATAGCATCTGTATCCTTTATTATTTGTAGCATACCCTAAGAAGATTCCTTCAACAACACTGTCATCATACTTGCCAAGGTTCTCATCATTATTCTTTATGTAACACTTACTCCCAAAGACTTTGAAGTGTTTGATTGAAGCAGGTCTCCCATACCACAGTTCATAAGGTGTTTTGTCGGTGTGTGGTCTGAGGTGGGCTTTGTTAAAAACATGGACTGATGTGTGTATTACTTCTACCCAATAGATTTGACCAATGTTCTTCTCATTCATAAGTGACCTAGCCATTTGCTGCACTGTTCTGTTTTGCCTCTCAACTACTCCATTTTGTTGTGGAGTTCTTGGGATTGTGTATTCTCTCTTGATCCCATGTTTATCACAGAATTCCTTGAAATCACTTGACATAAATTCGCCTCCTCTGTTTGATATTACTACCTTTAACCTCTTTCCTGTTTGATTCTCAGTTAAAGCCTTAAATATTTTAAATTTCTCAAATGCTTCAGCTTTTTCCTTGAGAAAGGCAACCCAAGTAAGTCTGGAGTAATCATCAATGATCAACA
>JZKD02S1837354.1:614672-630092 GCA_000966675.3 Picea glauca
CAGCAAAATAACTTGCAGCAAATAATAACCAGCAAACACTCACAACAAGAACAACATGATAAAGAAGTTCACCCCTCTCTGGGCTACATCTCCTTGAGCCTCCATTAATGGACTTGGCTCTCTGGGATTAATTTGTCAAAGATTCTTTTACAAGCTGCTTCTCAACTCCAATGTAAATTCTGACTGTACCATTGGGTTTTGAATACATAAAAACCCCAAAAATGACTAATAGAACTCTGAAAATGGATCATGGCTCATCCGGGTATGACCTCTTCTACATGTGGTCTTAAGCTTCCCTGAGCTTCTCTGTGGCAAAAACACCTGTAAAAGTCCTCAAATGGATCTGAAACATATCCCAAAGTGTTCAGAGCATAATAATTGGCCAAAAATGATTATTCAATCACAGAAAACAAACATAGGCTCATCTGAGCAAGACCTCAAACAATGAGGGCTTCAAGCTCCCTCGAGCTCTCTGAAACTTCAATGGTTAAAAACTTGCAAAATAAGTCTTCAAATGGCTATGAAAACAGTGCCAATGGATTCAGAACGTCCAAAAACCCCCAGCTGGGCTTTTACGGCACCTCATTTGGCCAGAAAATGAAGAAGATAAGCCTCATGCCATTCTCTTCCTTCAAGCGTGTTGTCTCTGGTTCACCAAAACGCACCTCTGTACATTTTAACCAAGAACACGCTCCAAATTCGTGCTAAAACCTAGCACACATGCATAACCACAAAACTGTTCAAATTGTAGGACGGTTAGGGTGCGCCCAGCCCCTAACCGCCAAGACCACGGTCACAAGGGTCACCATGTGACCTCATGCTAGCGCAAAAAGGGCTCCGTTTATAAGGGTGAATGAATGATTGACAAGTGGTGGGCATGTGGTAATCGTTTCAAACCAATCCAAACCCCATGCGCTCCGTATATACAATGATCATATGATATGTAATACAATCACGAGCTCCGTTACATATTCGCGCGCATTCGTTTATACAATGGTCATATGTTTAAAGTGTGCGACTAGGGGCTGGGGCTAAGCCCCAGCCCGGACGCGCCCCAAATCAAACTTCAATAAATATAAAACCATTCATATAACAAGAACTAATGCGTGGTGTGTTGGCAGGGTGAACTTTGTTAAAGCTTGGTCGGGAGAGGAGGTCTATGGTTCGATCCCCACGGACTCCATTATATTTTAAACAACCAACCAATTACAACGGTGCCATGTGGCAGCCCATGACTGGGCCACGTGGCACCACACCATTTTTCCAATAAATGCCACGTGTCACAATGTCATTCGCCCTCAGCTACCAATCCGAAACTGCCACATCATCATATGCCACTTCAGTGTACGGACGTACGGCCTCTTCCACGTCAGCATCCATACGGACTGTACGAACTGCATAGTCAGCACTCATTTTTTTTCCCTGTTTGGTGATTCGAATAGATCGCGATATCTCTCTCATTCGACATTCGTTTGAACCCAAACGAGTTGTGTTGGGTTCGTGACGATGAGGGCTACGCACCCATTCATTTTGAGGCAATTCCGAGAACTTTGATTTTTGAGCTAAATTTTTACTCCTGGTCCAGATTTCGATCATCCAGGCATAGTCTGTCTTGTAGGTCATATAATTGAATTGTCGTAGGACCAGACAACCTAACCCTTCTGTCATGAAGTCCTTTTGTTGTGCGGACTTTACTGTGACAATATTTACCTCCAATCAACTGTGATAAGCACATTATTCGCAAGTCCTGCTCGACCTTATTTCTTGGTTGTATCTCAATAACCGTTGCTTTTCTCTCCATCTCCCCAGCCTTTGGCTTCAAACCCTTGCCATTGTCTTGTATTTTTTTATTATAATTCTTTTGACATTGGCATACTCTTCTGGCAAGCGAATCCCATTAATGGACTCATAAAATGTTGCCAAATATTTGTTGTATATATCCACCTCGGGCTCTTTATTCTTAACCTGCATGAACCCAACCTGCAAATCCTCCAAACTATTGCTCAATATGTTATCAGAATAAGCATAGTCAAAGCTGCTAGGTTTGAACTGGAGACTTATCTACTACGGTCCATGGTGTAAAGGGCCTTGTCGAATACATCAGCGTTGCCAGCTAAGACGAATCCTACCTCATTATGAATCATTAGAAAATTGCGCAGCCTTTGGCTTGCCTTGAATAAACAATTCTCCTCCTCGCCAATATATATTGCCATCTCATGAATAACATGGTGAAATCTTATATTTTATCCGTTGAAGCTCTCAAAAATCCATGAGAACAACCACTAGGTCACCTCTCAGTTTGCATCAATCGTGGGGACTCTTGTTCAATAGAAGCAACAAACCATTGTCCTTGAAGCATAATGTAACTTGCTCAGAAACATACTTCTAAATTTGAGCAAGAGAGATCAGTCAGGGACTTCCAACCAAACATTGTCTTCCAACCAAACACTGTCAGTGAAGTCAACTCGGCAAAATTGCACACCAACTTGTTGAAGACATGGAGATAGTGAAGCAGGGCTCTATCCCATGAAATGTAGATCTAGAAGATCCTAGTTGTCATGCTTTCTATTAAGTATCATGTTTTTTTATGCTTGTTAGAATTCTAGACATATATTACAGAGTTTACGACATCAAGAAATAGATAGTCTTTGTAATTGATATGTAGTTTGGCACTATTTTTTTACCAAAAGTTTTGAAAGAGTACAGTGATGTAATTTTGTTGCTATAATATGTTGGCATGGCTTCAGACAGAGGCATATTATGTGTGTTTGTCATTGATGGCAAAGATCAGAATGATCAGCAGAGTGATGATGGCATGGCAATGGCAAGATCAACTGTGAAGATCAATAGTGAACATTGGATCTCATTCAGAATCCCCGATGACCGTGAGATCTGAATTCAGAGAGGAGTAGTGCGCAGTAGACGAGAATAGATCTCGGGTGTTAGATCCGAGTGCGGGGTCCGACCGTCGTTGGATCTAGGAGAGCCTGAACATTCTTTATAGTGCAATGAGAAGAAGGCTTACAAAATCCCGAAAGCAGGAGGACCGTTCATCTTCGGGAGGGACACATGGTTACAGATCAACATTTCACTGATTGAGAGGTCAAAGGAAGGAGTTCTCTAGCCTCTTGAACTCGCGATATGTGAAATCACAAAATAATCTTAGCCATTGGATCGAGGATTGATCTAAACCATTGATCAGGCACAACGAAGGTTCGTGAAGTTGTGAAATCACGATAAAATCTTGATCGTTGATCCAAGAGGGACACGTGGCAAGATATAGTTTTTTCACTGACTGAAACGTTAAAGGAAGGAGGCTCATAACCACTCTAACTTGCGATATGTGAAATCACAAAATAATCTTAGCCGTTGGATCGAGGATTGATCTGGACCATTGATCAGGCACGACGAAGGCTCGTGAATTTGTGAAATGATCCTGGTGGTTGAAGACAGAGAACACATGGCGAACGATTGACATTTCGCTGACTAAAAGGTCAAAGGCACGAGGTGCTCTATCCTTCCAACTCGCGAAATGCAAAATCACGATATAATCTGAGCCGTTGGATCAAGATCTAATCTAGGTAGTTAGATCTAGAAGGTATATCATGACAGACCACGTCAGCGAGAAAAGGTGGCAACCTACGTCAGCAAAGACACGTGGCATCAACATATAAGGACAAGTGTCAGATTGATTCGGCTTTTCAGGCCACTGGAAATCACAATTCTGAGTGACACTTGGCAGCCACTCTGCTTATGACTCATCATTGAGTGATGCAAGAATGATGTCACTCTGGGAGTTTATTTTCGGGAGTTTTAGCATCAATACTCCCCCAAAATCTCGAACGTTGAAGTTCTAGGATGAAGGATAGTCGTCCGATCACCACTGAGCATGAACCGTTGATCTGACTCTATTTCGGAGTTTCAGATACCGGGAGATGGAGGAGTCAAAGACACTAATGGCAAGAATGCCAAAATGTGAAATCGTGAAGCACCTTTTGGCACAGCCTATGGTCACCATCGTCTTGGGCACGTGAAGGGAAGGAGCCAGTCCAGCTAAGCTCCTTTTCGGGGTTTTGTAGATCGCGACTTGGAGAGTCGAGATGCCTTGCAATAGGGATTCGCGATACGCGAAATCGCGAAATGCCTTTTGAACAATCCCTTGGTCATGGCCGACGGTCACGTGAAAGGAAGTGGGTTGGCCAGAAAAACTAGCCCACACTGTGAAGTTTTTCTCAGAAAGGGAAAAGGCGTGAAAGCAGTAGCTCACGCTAGTTCTTTCTACGGTGTAACTGCTAGAGACCACTGATGGTTTCAACCAGAGTGTCGAGGTAACTGGCAGTGAGAATGAAGCCCTGCGAGGATGAACTGGAAGAGGACTCAACGCAAAATCGCCATGCACATCCCATAGTGAAGATCAGTGGAGCTATGAAAATATAGCACATGCAGCATGCACAAGGGGCAGGGAGACGATAAAAATGTAGAACAGAGAAGAGATGGGTGTTTCTATTGAGAATGATTCAGGGATGAAGAAGGAGGCAAGGTGCAGTAGATGAAATGCACAGAAGAGGAATGATGCATAGAAGGGACATGGCGCACAGAGCATAGAAGGAAGAAGAACAGAAAGCGCAAGGAATGTGTGCAGGAAGACACTGATGCAGGCAGAGCAGAGCAATGTAGAAGAACAATGATGAAACTGGTAAGCCATTGATAAACATTGTATCACTGTAATAAGTTTCAACAGCAAAGATTTATAATCAAGGTGGTAGGGAGGTGCTAGGGAGGATTGTTGTCCTCAGAGGTTCAAGTGGGTGCTTGAACACAGGGGAGTTGTAGCTTCCATCTGATTGAAGCCAGAGAAATCATGGTGGTGCAAGGGAGAACAAGTGTTCTCTGATATACAAGTCGGTGCCTGTGTAACTGGAAGTTGGTGCTTCCATCCAGTTGGTCTTGGAACAGTGAGGGATTTGGTGCTAGAGAAATCAGAAAATTGGTGCTCTCAGCAAGTAGCAGCTTGCAAAACAGAGGTTGTAGCCTCATTATGAGTTGGTGCTCATAAGATTGATAATGTACATAAAATAATTATCATATAAAGAAGAAGATTTTTTCACCCTTTATGGGTTTCCTCAGGAATATCTGTCTCTGTACTATATATGTGTGTGATTGATTTTGAATACTCTACTGCTTATTTATTGTGATCATCATTGAGAAGTTCTACAATGAATTTTTAAATGGATATAATTGTTTAAGCACAGTAACAACTGATTCACCCCCTCCCCTCTCTCATTTGTCCAACAATTGGTATCAGAGCAGGCCCCTTTTATCTAAGGGTAGATCCTAGAGCTTAAACATGTCAATCCATGAAGGAACTTCAACCAATAAGGCCCCTCTGTTCAATGGAACAAACTATGCCTTCTGGAAAGTTAGAATGAGAACCTACATAATGGCTTTAGGAGCATATGTATGGGATGTGGTAGAGACTGGTTATGTCAAGCCAATTGTACTAGCTAATAAGGATGACAAGCTAGAATTCAGCTTCAACGCTAAGGCTATGAATGTTATCCTGAGCAGGCTTGCAGAGGCAGAATTTGTAAAAGTTATGCACTTAGAAAGTGCCAAAGAAATGTGGGACAAACTCATTAGCAGTTATGAAGGTAATGAGAAGGTAAAGGATGCCAAGCTTCAAACCTACAAAGTACAGTTTGAACAGCTAAAGATGAAAGAGGATGAAACTATTGGAAAGTACTTTCTAAGAGTTGAAGAACTGGTAAATGCAATGAAAGCACTTGGTGAAAAAATTGAGGAACCATCCTTAGTTCAGAAAGTTTTGAGATCTCTACCAGATAGGATCAACCCAATGGTCTCTGTTATAGAAGAACTTGATGATCTAAAAACCTTGGCGTTTGATCAACTTCTAGGAACATTGACTGCATATGAAATGAGAATAGTTAAAGATAAACCCACCTCCAGAGAAGCATCATTTAAAGCAGACAAGAATGAGGATTCTAAGCCTGATGAAATTGAATCAAAATTTGTGAGAAGACTGAAGAAGGGATCAGGCAAATACAAAGGTAAGCTGCCCTTCAAATGTTTCAACTGTGGTAAGATAGGTCATTTCGCAAATAAGTGTCTACACAAGAAGAATGACCAGAACTCTGAAGGTGAAGAGAAGCACAAATCCAAAAGATTTGATAAAAATAAAAGCTTATGTGTAAACAATGATGACTCCTCAGAAGACACTGATAGTGACTCTTTCTGTGAAGATAAACTAAATGACTTCATGCTTATGGCCAAAGAGGATTATGATAATAAAAGCATAGGAAGTGATGCTAATGAAGAAGAATTTGTGGTTGACCTGGAAGGAGAAATGATCAGTGCACTAGAAGATCTTGACAGACTGAGAATTAAGATAAGAAAGCAAAAACAATTGCTGATACAATTCAAGAAAGGCATTAAAGAACCTGATGAAGACTTTGCCCTGCTAAAAGTGGAATTAGAAGAGGCAAAGAAAATCGAAGACATTATGAAACAAAAGTTATTAGAAAAGAAGGCAAGATGTGAAGCTCTGGAGGAAGAAGTAGTGAAAACTAGGAAAGAGTTGGAGAAGTTTCAAGCCTTGTATCATCAAAATCTGTCAAGTATCAAAGCCTCAGAAGGATTGGCCACCATTTTGAATCAGCAAAGGAACCCAAAGCTAAAAAACAGGTCTGGGTTATGAAGAGGGATCAAGCAGTGGTCAGCCAAGTAACAATGAACCCATCAAGTTTGTCAAATCTACATCATATGACAATAATGAACCTGCAGAAACAAAAGAAGATGATCGGTTTCTCAAGAGGAGTAAAGGAAAAGGTACCAGAATTGAAACTGTAGATTAGAGAGATAATACACTCTCTGCTCAAAGAAATCATCAGCATGGAAGAAATCGACCTTCTCAAGGAAGACAACCATTTTCCAGATACCAAAGTTTTTTCTATGGATATTGTTTTTTCTGTTCTAATTTTGGTCACAAAGTTGTAAACTGTTATTCAAAATTTAGATATGAGCAATCAAGACATTCAAGGTATAGATATCTGCCACAACAAAGAATGAGACAGCCAAGTAACAAACCACCACTGACTGCAAATCACTTGATGGTTGAGAAGAGGACACAGGTTAAGCATAACAATCGTTATGATCCTTTATTCGACGAACCAGAATGTTACATCTGTCATAACTATGGACATAAAGTTGTTGACTATCGCTTAAGGAACTATGAACCAGATTTGAATTCCCCTGCTGAAAATGTCAAGGTTTGGAAGAAGAAAGAAAGTGACAAGTGTGGATTAGTGTTGTCAGCTCAAAGACAAAAGAACCCTTGGTATATAGACAGTGGATGCTCCAAACATATGACGAGAGACAAAGGTAAGTTTCTATCTCTAAGTGAAAGAAAATCAGGAAACGTAACCTTTGGAAACGATGCTCCAGGTAAAATCAAGGGTAAAGGGACGGTGAGTTTAAGTAATGGAAAAGGAAAATCCCAAGATGTTCTGCTTGTAGATGGGCTGAAACATAATCTACTCAGTGTAAGTCAAATGTGTGATAGAGGATGTGAAGTGGTGTTCACTTCCAAGGACTGCAAGATAAAGACTGTAAACTCGGGACAAGTGGTGGCTAAAGGCATAAGGACAGAAAATAATGTATATGTGCTGAAAGAAGATAGAGAAGAATGTCATCTAAGCAAACATGATGAGAGCTGGTTATGGCATAGGAGACTTGGACATCTAAATTTTGATCACTTAATCAAGCGAAAAAATCTTGAGGTAGTAAAATATCTTCCAAGAATATCAAAGCCACAAGATTCTGTGTGTAAACCCTACCAAGTAGGAAAGCTTACCATGACACAGTTTAAATCCAAGAGCTCTACTTCAATAGAGAAACCACTCCAACTAGTTCATATGGATTTATGTGGACCATCAAGACAGAAAGGCACAAGGAAAGAAAACTACTTCATGCTGATCATTGATGATTACTCCAGACTTACTTGGGTTGTCTTTCTCAAGGAAAAAGATGAAGCATTTGAGAAATTTAAAATATTTAAGGCTTTAACTGAGAATCAAATAGGCAAGAGGTTAAAGGTAGTAAGATTAGATAGAGGAGGTGAATTTATGTCAAGTGAGTTCAAGGAATTCTGTGATAGACATGGGATCAAGAGAAAATACACAATTCTAAGAACTCCACAACAAAATGGAGTAGTTGAGAGGCAAAACAGAACAGTGCAACAAATGGCCAGGTCACTGATGAATGAGAAGAACATTGGTCAAATCTATTGGGTAGAAGCAATACACACATCATTCCATGTTCTTAACAAAGCCCACCTCAAACCACACACCGACAAGACACCTTATGAACTGTGGTATGGGAGACATGCTTCAATCAAACACTTCAAAGTCTTTGGGAGTAAGTGTTACATAAAGAATAATGATGAGAACCTTGGCAAGTATGATGACAGGGCTGTTGAAAGCATCTTTTTAGGGAATGCTACAAACAATAAAGGATACAGATTCTATAATAAGAGGTTGCATAGATTGTTTGACTGTATTGACATAAAAGTTGATGAAGGAATCCCAGTAAGAGAGGTGAACAATACTGAATCAACAACAAAGGATATAGATGAAGTTGAAGTTGAATAGGTCCAAGAATCAGAACAAGAAGACTTTGAACCAGATGAAGATGCAAATATTTAGACAGACTCAAATCAGCGGACAACATCAAATTCCTCCTCCAGAATCACTCGAAAGAATCATCCTGCAAGTCAGATAATTGGTGAAAAAGACAAAGGTGTACAAACCAGGAGAAAGATAATCAAAAACACCGAACAATCACATATAGCCTTCATATCCATGTTGGAACCCAAGAATTTTNTTGGCTTGCCTTGAATAAACAATTCTCCTCCTCGCCAATATATATTGCCATCTCATGAATAACATGGTGAAATCTTATATTTTATCCGTTGAAGCTCTCAAAAATCCATGAGAACGACCACTAGGTCACCTCTTAGTTTGCATCAATCGTGGGGACTCTTGTTCAACAGAAGCAACAAATCATTGTCTTGAAGTATAATGTAACTTGCTCAGAAACATATTTCTAAATTTGAGCAAGAGAGATCAGTCAGGGACTTCCAACCAAACATTGTCTTCTAACCAAACACTGTCAGTGAAGTCAACTCGGAGAAATTGCACACTAGCTTGTTGAAGACATGGAGATAGTGAAGCAGGGCTCTATCCCATGAAATGTAGATCTAGAAGATCCTAGTTGTCATGCTTTCTATTAAGTATGATGTTTTTTTACGGTTGTTAGAATTCTAGACATATATTACAGAGTTTACGACATCAAGAAATAGATAGGATTTGTAATTGATATGTAGTTTAGCACTATTTTTTTACCAAAAGTTTTGAAAGAGTACAGTGATGTAATTTTGTCACTATAATATGTTGGCATGGCTTCAGAGAGAGGCAGAGTATGCGTGTTTTTCATTGATGGAAAAGATCAGAACGATCAGTAGAGCGATGATGGCATGGCAATGGCAAGATCAACTGTGAAGATCAACAGTGAACATTGGATCTCATTCAGAATCCTCGATGACCGTCAGATCTAAATTTAGAGAGGAGTAGCGCGTAGCAGACGAGAATAGATCTCGGGTGTTAGATCCGAGCGCGGGGTCCGACCGTCGTTGGATCCAAGAGAACCTGCACGTTCTTTATAGTGCGAGGAGAAGCAGGCTTACAAAATACTGAAAGCAGGAGGACCGTTCATCTTTGGGAGGGACACGTGGTTACAGATCAACATTTCACTGACTGAGAGGTCAAAGGAAGGAGTGCTCTAAACTCTTGAACTCGCAATATGTGAAATCGTGAAATAATCTTAGTCGTTGGATCGAGGATTGATCTGGACCATTGATCATGCACGACGAAGGGTCGTGAAGTTGTGAAATCATGATAAAATCTCGATCGTTGATCCAAGAGGGACACGTGGCAAGCGATAGTTTTTTTGTTGACTGAAACATCAAAGGAAGGAGGCTCCTAACCACTCTAATTCGTGATATGCGAAATCGTGAAATAATCTTAGTCGTTGGATCGAGGATTGATCTGGACCGTTGATCAGGCATGACGAAGGCTTGTGAATTTGTGAAATGATCCTAGCCATTGAAGCCAGAGGACACATGGCGAGCGATTGACATTTCGTTGACTGAAAGGTCAAAGGCACGAGGTGCTCTATCCTTCCAATTCGCGAAACGCGAAATCGCGATATAATCTGAGCCGTTGGATCAAGATCTAATCTGGGTCGTCAGATCTAAGAGGTAGATCACGACAGACCACGTCAGCGAGGACAGGTGGCAACCTACGTCAGCAAGGACATGTGGCATGAGCATATAAGGACAAGTGTCAAATTTATTCATCTTTTCAGGCCACTGGAAATCACAATTCTGAGTAACACGTGGCAACCACTCTGCTTATGACTTGTCATTGAGTGACGCAAGAATGATGTCACTCCGGGAGTTTAGTTTCGGGAGTTTTGGCATCAATACTCCCCCAAAATATCCAAAGCTGAAGTTCTGGAATGGAGGATAGTCGTCTGATCACCACCGAGCGTGAACCGTTGATCTGACTCCATTTCAGAGTTTCGGATACCGAGAGATGGAGGAGTCAAAGACACTAATGACAAGAATGTCGAAATGTGAAATCGTGAAGCACCTTTTGGCGCAGCCTATGGTCACCATTGTCTTGGGCACATGAAGGGAAGGAGCCAGTCTAGCTAAGCTCCTTTTCGAGGTTTCGAAGATCGCGACTTGGAGAGTCGAGATGCCTTGCAACATGGATTCGTGATATGCGAAATCATGAAATGCCTTTTGAACAAGCCCTTGGTCATGGCCGACGGTCACGTGAAAGGAAGTGGGTTTTCCATAAGAGCTAGCGCACACTGTGAAGTTTTTTTCAGAAAGGGAAAAGGCGCGAAAGGAGTAGCTCACGCTAGTTCTTTCTCTGGTGTAACTGCTAGAGACCACTGATGGTTTCTACCAGAGTGTCGAGGTAACTGGTAGTGAGAATGAAGCCCTGCGAGGATGAACTGGTAGAGGACTCAACGCAAAATCTCCATGCACATCCCATAGTGAAGATTAGTGGAGCTGTGAAAATATAGCACATGCAGCATGCACAAGGGGCACAGAGACTATAAAAATGCAGAACAGAGAAGAGATGGGTGTTGTTGTTGAGAATGATTCAATGGTGCAGAAGGAGGCAAGGTGAAACAGACGAAATGCACAGAAGAGGAATGGTGCATAGAAGGGACATGGCACACAGAGCATAGAAGGAAAAAGAACAGAAAGCACAAGGAATGTGTGCAGGAAGACACTGATGCAGGTAGAGCAGAGAAGTGTAGAAGAACAGTGATGAAACTGGTAAGCCATTGATAAACATTGTATCACTGTAATAAGTTTCAGTAGCAAAGATTTATAATCAAGGTGGTAGGGAGGTGCTAGGGAGGACTGTTGTCCTCAGAGGTTCAAGTGGGTTCTTGAATATAGGGGAGTTGTAGCTTCCATCTGATCGAAGCCAAAGAAATTAGGGTGGCAGGGTGGTGCAAGGGAGAACAAGTGTTCTCTGATATACAGGTCGGTGCCTATGTAACTAGAAGTTGGTGTTTCTATCCAGTTGGTGCTGGAACAGTGAGGGAGTTGGTGCTTCCTTCTAGTTGGTGCTAGAGAAATCAGAGAGTTGGTACTATCAGCAAGTAGCACCTTGCAAAATAGAGGTTGTAGCCTCATTATGAGTTGGTGC
Organism: Picea glauca; assembly: GCA_000966675.3. Classification (NCBI taxonomy): domain Eukaryota; kingdom Viridiplantae; phylum Streptophyta; class Pinopsida; order Pinales; family Pinaceae; genus Picea; species Picea glauca. Next base: position 626,483 of record JZKD02S1837354.1, read on the forward strand.
TCATAAGATTGATAATGTACAGAAAATAATTATCATATAAATAAGAAGAGTTTTTCACTCTTTATGGGTTTCCTCAAGAATATATGTCTCTGTACTATATATGTGTGTGATTGATGTTGAATACTCTACTGCTTATTTATTGTGATCATTATTGAGAAGTTCTGCAATGAATTTTTAAATGGATATAATTGTTTAAGCACAGTAACAACTAATTCACCCACCCCCCCTCTCAGTTGTCCAACAATTGGTATCAGAGCAAGCCCCTTTTATCTAAAGGTAGATCCTAGAGCTTAAACATGTCAAGCCATGAAGGGACTTCAACCAATAAGGCCCCTCTATTCAATGGAACAAACTATGCCTTCTAGAAAGTTAGAATGAGAACCTACATAATGGCTTTAGGTGTAGATGTCTGGGATGTGGTAGAGACTGGTTATGTCAAGCTAGTTGTACTAGCTAATAAGGATGACAAGCTAGAATTCAGCTTCAACGCTAAGGTTATGAATGTTGTCCTGAGCAGGCTTGCAGAGGCAGAATTTGTAAAAGTTATGCACTTAGAAAGTGCCAAAGAAATGTGGGACAAACTCATTAGTAGTTATGAAGGTAATGAGAAAGTAAAGGACACCAAGCTTCAAAACTACAGAGTACAGTTTGAACAGCTAAAGATGAAAGAGGATGAAACTGTTGGAAAGTACTTTCTAAGAGTTGAAGAACTGGTAAATGCAATGAAAGCACTTGGTGAAAAAATTGAGGAACCCTCCTTAGTTCAGAAAGTTTTGAGATCTCTACCAGATAGGTTCAACCCGAAGGTATCTGCTATAGAAGAACTTAATGATCTAAAATCCTTGGCGTTTGATCAACTTCTAGGAACGTTGACTGCATATGAAATGAGAATAGTTAAAGATAAACCCACCTCCAGAGAAGCATCATTTAAAGTGGACAAGAATGAGGATTCTGAGCCTGATGAAATTGAATCAAAATTTGTGAGAAGACTAAAGAAGGGATCAGGAAAATACAAAGGTAAGATGCCCTTCAAATGTTTCAAATATGGTAAGATAGGTTATTTCACAAATAAGTGTCCACACAAGAAGAAGGACCAGAACTCCGAAGGTGAAGAGAAGCACAAATCCAAAATATTTGATAAAAATAAAAGATTATGTGTAAACAATGATGACTCCTCATAAGACATCGATAGTGACTCTTCCTATGAAGATAAACTAAATGACTTCATGCTTATGGCCAAAGAGGATTATGATAATAAAATCACATGAAGTGATGCTAATGAAGAAGAAGTTGTNCAATATATATTTCCATCTCATGAATAACATGGTGAAATCTTATATTTTATCCGTTGAAGCTCTCAAAAATCCATGAGAATGACCACTAGGTCACCTCTCAGTTTGCATCAATCGTAGGGACTCTTGTTCAACAGAAGAAACAAATTATTGTCCTTGAAGCATAATGTAACTTGCTCAGAAACATATTTCTAAATTTGAGCAAGAGAGATCAATTAGGGACTTCCAACCAAACATTGTCTTCCAACCAAACACTGTCAGTGAAGTCAACTCGGAGAAATTGCACACTAGCTTGTTGAAGACATGGAGATAGTGAAGTAGGGCTCTATCCCATGAAATGTAGATCTAGAAGATCCTAGTTGTCATGCTTTCTATTAAGTATCATGTTTTTTTACGGTTGTTAGAATTCTAGACATATATTACAGAGTTTACGACATCAAGAAATAGATAGGCTTTGTAATTGATATGTAGTTTGGCACTATTTTTTTACCAAAAGTTTTGAAAGAGTACAGTGATGTAATTTTGTCACTATAATATGTTGGCATGGTTTCAGAGAGAGGCAGAGTATGTGTGTTTGTCATTGATATAAAAGATCAAAACGATCAACAGAGTGATGATGGCATGGCAATGGCAAGATCAACTGTGAAGATCAACAGTGAACGTTGGATCTCATTCAGAATCCCCGATGACCGTCAGATATGAATTCAGAGAGGAGTAGCACGTAGCAAACGAGAATAGATCTTGGGCGTTAGATCTGAGCGCATGGTCTGACCATCGTTGGATCCAGGAGAACCTGCACGTTCTTTATAGTGAAAGGAGAAGCAAGCTTACAAAATACCAAAAGCAGGAGGATCGTTCATCTTCGGGAGGGACACATGGTTATAGATCAACATTTCACTGACTGAGAGGTCAAAGGAAGGAGTGCTCTAAACTCTTGAACTCATGATATGTGAAATCATGAAATAATCTTAGTCATTGGATCGAGGATTGATCTGGACCATTGATTAGGCACGACGAAGGCTCGTGAAGTTGCGAAATCACGATAAAATCTTGACCGTTGATCCAAGAGGGACACGTGGCAAGCGATAGTTCTTTCGTTGATTGAAACATCAAAGGAAGGAGGATCCTCACCACTCTAACTTGTGATATGCAAAATCGCAAAATAATCTTAGCCATTGGATCGAGGATTGATCTGGATCGTTGATCAGGCACGGCGAAGGCTCGTGAATTTGTGAAATGATCCTAGCCGTTGAAGCCAGATGACACATGGCAAGCGATTGACATTTTGTTGACTGAAAGGTCAAAGGCACGAGGTGCTCTATCCTTCCAACTCGCAAAACGCGAAATCACGATATAATCTGAGCCGTTGGATCAAGATCTAATCTGGGCCGTCAAATCTAAGAGGTAGATCATGACAAACCACGTCAGCGAGGACAGGTGGCAACCTATGTCAGCAAGGACACGTGGAATGAACATATAAGGACAAGTGTCAGATTGATTCATCTTTTCAGGCCACTGGAAATCACAATTTTGAGTAACACGTGGCAGCCACTCTGCTTATGACTCGTCATTGAGTGACGCAAGAATGACGTCACTCCGGGAGTTTAGTTTTGGGATTTTTATCATCAATACTCCCCCAAAATCTCGAAAGCTGAAGTTCTGGGATGGAGGAGAGTCGTCTGATCACCACTGAGCATGAACCGTTGATCTGACTCCATTTTAGAGTTTCAGATACCGGGAGATGGAGGAGTCAAAGACACTAACGACAAGAATGTTGAAATGTGAAATCGTGAAGCACCTTTTGGCGCAGCCTATGGTCACCATTGTCTTGGGCATGTGAAGGGAAGGAGCTAGTCCAGGTAATCTCCTTTTCGAGGTTTCGAAGATCGTGACTTGGAGATTCGAGATGCCTTGCAACAGGGATTCGCAATACGTGAAATCATGAAATGCCTTTTGAACAAGCCCTTGGTCATGGCCAACGATCACGTGAAAGGAAGTGGGTTGGCCAGAAGAGCTAGCACACACTGTGAAGTTTTTCTCAGAAAGGGAAAAGGCACGAAAGCAGTAGCTCACGCTAGTTCTTTCTCTGGTGTAACTGTTAGAGACCACTGATGGTTTCTACCAGAGTGTCGAGGTAACTGTTAGTGAGAATGAAGCCCTGCGAGGATGAACTGGTAGAGGACTCAACGCAAAATCTCCATGCACATCCCATAGTGAAGATCAGTGGAGCTGTGAAAATATAGCACATGCAGCATGCACAAGGGGCACAGAGACTATAAAAATGCAGAACAGAGAAGAGATGGGTGTTGCTGTTGAGA
>JZKD02S1837355.1:0-45480 GCA_000966675.3 Picea glauca
GTAAATTGATGACTATCTGATACACATATAAGAAATTGATAATAAATATTGACGAAGTCAATGTTTATAAATAGCAATGAAAATTATGTCACTTCACTAATAAATGTTGGAACAATATGGCATTCAATGTAATAAATCAACACTTCATTCAATTTATGCCTTTAATCACCATTTAATTGCTCATAAAGTAAAACGTTTGTGGCACCAATGATGTAATAGCTAGGGATGATGACAACAATAGGGTTAGAAGGTTAGTTTTAGGCTAGGGTTAGTGAAGTTAGGGTTTTATTCAAAGTGTTGAGAGTTGTTTGTGATCAAGTTTACTTCAACGTGTGAGGTATTTAAATCAGTGCCTTAGGGTTAATGGAGTCAAGTAGTGGAAGACGAAAGAGCTAAAGGAGGAAAAGGTAGGTAGGTCAACGACTAGAGGGAGGGACTTTACAGTGTTTCTAGAGAAATCCCCCAAAGTCAAAACCCTAGGGGAGAGAGGCTCACCTCGGTGTAGGTAAACTTGGCCTTAGTGCTCTCTCCTCCTTCCTTAACTCAATGGCAAAAACAACTAGCTGAAAGATGTAACATAAAACCAAGACTAGAGGGTTTGATGAAGCAAAGTGTTGCTACAGCAAGGCTCTTTCAGCAAACCCTAGAGAAAATCGGCCCAAAGTGTAGAAAACCTAGGCTTAAGGCGTCTCTCTCTTCTTAGCTTATAGATAGTACGACTAGCAATAAATGAAGAAAAAAAAAGGGATTGTAGCAATGGCTAGGCTTTGTCCTTCTTCAATGGCTGAAAAAATTCTCTCAATGGGGACATGAGACAAGGACCTACTTGTGTGCTTGTCACCTAGGGTTTTTTTCAGAAAAACAAAAACATATGCAAGAAATTAATCTACAACTATTCATTCAAGAAGTTTTGCAGAAAAATACTTACAATTCACCAAGAAGAAGCAATGCAAACCCTAGTTGTAACACCTTCCATTAAGAGAAATGCCAAAATAATCCTCCTTCAACAAGTGCGCATCACCAAATCAGCCAATAACCCAAGAGAGGGGGAAAATTTCAGACCTCCTTATGGAGTCAGTTAGTTATGATGAAAAAATGAAGGTAAAAATCCTTCATTTATACAATATCATGACCTAAATTTACATTTTAGGTCATGTAAAAGGCCGATAAGGAAAAAATACTAAAATCATATAGTTTTGCATTAAAATGTTAATTTAAAACCCTAATCAAGCTGAAAAGAGAATAAAATCCCCTCAATGGGATACGTTATCCCCTTTTAGGGCAAATGGGGCATCCTGGAGCAAAACGTTAGCCCTCCTTGGGCTTCTCCAACCTGCCACACGTGCCAATATTGCCCAGTCTACCTCCCAAGACGTCCAATAGGCTGGATGATGTCATGATCACCAAGGGTGACGTCCCAAGCCTTCCAAGGCCAATGTTCCAGTCAAAGAGGGTCAACCCCCCTAGGTCAGGGTCTTCCAAAGTGCCTTTGGTGGAACGTCCTCTTCTTCCCTAGTGCAAAGCCCCAGATCCATTCTTGTCTTGTCTCTGCCCCCTGATGGGGTCTCAACATCCATCTGATGGGCTCATCAGCCCCATGGAGGTCTGAACTGATCATCTCCCCATGTGTACTAGTCCAAATGGTACCTGTTCGTCGGGCATGGTCCTGCACATCAAAAGCTATGCCCTCCATGGGCTCATCAGTCACAAGGATCATAGAAATTCCAATCAAATTTCATCATCAATATTATTAAACATGTGCATAAAATCCCTAATACATCAGTTAACAACTCAAAGACGTTACACAAGCCTGCAATACAAGTCTGGAGAAAAGGACAGGGCATCCTATTGGGCTAGTTTCCACTAGAAAAGGAAAGTTCCCAGAAGAGACCTCACCCAAGACATGTAAGTGGGCGATGTGGTCAGGGGATTTCCAAGCATCTGGGTGCAATGAGGGTCAAGGATGCAAGAAACGTTACCTGTGGGTGCCTTTGTAGAAGGCGAGCTGTACTTGTCCTGGATGCAATTTTTCCAAGCCCATTCTTGCCTTTTATTCTTATTCTTTTATATTTTATTGCTTTTCTTTTTGTTCAAGGGCTAATCATTCCCTGGTGTGGTGACCAGAGGTGACAACGTTACCCACAAATAATTTCACATAAATGAGAAGGTTGGCTCGTGATGAGACCCCCTTTCCCTTGGCCATGCAACCAAGAGTCACTGCCCTGGTGTGGTAACCAGCTGGTGGCAATGTCATACTACTAGGTACTCATGGACCTAATAGGTTGGCTCGTGATGAGACCCCCTATCCTCTGGTTAGGTCTCATTTTATCATTTTTCAGGTCCCTCTTCTTTCTTGCTGAGAAGCTTTTTATTTATTTCTCGGGGATCCCTGGGCAAAGCATCTCGAGGTTTTATTCTTCGGCTTTTATCTTTTACCATCTTGATTTTTCCTTCTGAGATTTTATCCCCTTCTTCCCACAAGATAAGATGCAGTCCTGAAAATAGGTCAACCCAATGCCCAGACAAGTGGAATGGGATAAGTGAGTGGGAAACAAGATGGAACTGTGGTTCTATGACGGGAGTGGACAATGGCTTTTCAAAAATACCCCAGTGGAAAACCCAAACCTACATACATAGGCTTGCTAGGGCACCTTGTCAATCCCCCCAAACATGGTCAAGTGGGTAAGTGTAAGATCCAAGTAGTTGTTAGAAATAAAAGGAATCAAATGCATACATTCAATGGTTTTGATGATCAAAGTGACACATACCATGATACCTAGACTAATTACCTCATGGAGAAAGAACCTTCTCTGACAGAGGACCAAGCAGATGGTGATGGATGTTTTTGTTGCTGACAAGATGAAGATGTTGGAAGAAAGAAAAGGTGGGCCCTCCAGGGCCATGCTAAAGTCAATCCTGCTCTCGGTACTCCATGTCTAGGACCTGTGGGCCTCGAGACATGATCTCCTAGTTATCCCTAAAAGTGGGGGATAACGGTGCCTCAACCAATCATAGAAAACATCATTATACCTGACGATAGGACCAATCGCATGCCATTCCATGAGGTCAACCCACCTCTTCATTCTTGGATCTTGTGGGGAAGGTATGCCCCACTCTACTTGTAGGCGCAAATTTGGAACCTTTTCCAGGAAGGACACCAAAATCGACCCGTATCCGAACTGTTTTAGGTCACCTCTCCTGCACTTGGTCAATTGGTTTTTAATGCTTCTGAGAATCCCGTCACTCCAATTGAAAACTCAGGGTGCTATGCATTCCAGTGCATACTGGAAATAACTCTAAAGAGCCATATGGGGAGTTGCACTCCCTTCCATGTGCGCGATGGTGTATAGGATAGTCCGTAAAAGTAAGTCACAGACATTTCTTATAGCAAATTTTCCGCTATGCTTCTAAGTACCAAGCACACAATGTGCACTGATATAGTGTCTCATAGGTTTTCCACCTCCTCTGCTACCTGTCAGTGTAACTCGAGCCCCATGGCTAGATAACCCAATCAAGAAGTATATATCCTCAATATCTATCTCAAGAATGTGAGCCCCCACACTGAATACCTGCTGGTCCACGTCCCACATGTGAAATAAGTATTCAAGCAACCTCAACTGGGCCCTCATGCCCTGGATCTTGAAGAATTTTAGTAGTCCACATTGTCAGAGGGCATTTACCATTCCTGGGTCATTCCCAACAAAGTAATATTCATCCTCATTCTCTCTCTCTCTCCACTCCAACATCCTTAGCGTAGAAAACCTAGAACGAAACATAAAAGAGGGATTAGCACCTTCATCTTCTCCCTGGAAACTTTTTATTGGCAAATACATCTAAAAACATTTTTTGAATTGCGCATGTCGTAGGATAGGAGACCCATACAATGCAGAGACATCGTATTCTAGCATGACCCTGGGTCATTGCAGGTCATGATATAGAGCGCTTGCGACAACCTCCACGCATGGGTACCCCTGAAAAATTAACTCAAAAAGACATTTCTAACCAATGAAAAGCAAAAATTGATCCATGAAAAGTTGAATGAAATGAAAATTACATGTTCAACGGAGACAGTTCATCAAATGATCAATTGTGCCTCCCGCAATCCGTAGTGGAAGTTTGAGGTAAAATGGGGGTTTTGGAACAAAGTTTGGGTGGAGTAACAATGGAATAGTAAAAATAAGTTTTTACCCATATCTATTAAAATTTTTACTTATCCGATTATATTTTATATTATTATGTATTTCATATAAACCCTAAAGTTCTAATGACATTGCAAGTGTTTGATTTTTCGCAGGTGAGAAATCTAGGAGTGGAATATTGAACAAGGATACATCTTTTGGGTTTGCTTTTATACATTTGTCGTGTGTACAGATACTTTTAGAGTTTTTCAGGAAAAACTCCATGCTTAGTTTTTCTCTTTCTCATTCTCGTAAATCAATGAGAATGTAGCCGAGTATACTTTTGTCGCTTTTTGGTACTCGTAATGGTAACATGAAAAACGAAACCCATGGATTATCCTTTAAGCTCTTTTCGTGCTTCGTAAAAATGAAAAGATTGCCGAGAGACCTTGTTATTTTCATGCTCGTAAAAGTATTTGAAGAATACATTTGATGAGAGGTAGGTTATCACTTTTCTGGCCTCATCATATTAGTTTACAAAAAAGGAACTTGTGGAGTCCTCTTTAAGTGTTTTTCAGACTCTCTAAACATGAAAAACCCTTGAGTTCTCTCTTTGGACTCGTTAAACAAACATCAAAAAACCCATATGGGACCGAACCACTCCTTCTTAGGGTTTTTTAAGTGTACTCCAAGGGACTTTTCCAAAGGATGAGCTTACATCAACATGCATATGTTATCCTCCTAAAGCTTGCACAAAAATAAAGAGGTACTCACCAGAAATGGTGGGGAAAAATTTGGGAAAGAAATGTGTCTCTGTATCCATGTTAGTGGCAGTAATAGTTGCTCTTGAACATGACACCCCCCTTTATCATTGTATACGGGTTGAGAAATCCATTTGTATCTCTCTTGACCATCCACATGTCCATATGTTGGGTCCTCCTTGAGTCAATGCTACCAAGACCATTGTTGTGTCATTCATATGTTCAGGATAAGTCAAGCCTTAACAACCTCCTATTGAGTCGGCCATCTGCATTTATAAATTTTCTACCATGTCAGCCACCCCTGTGTCAGTTTCGAATCATTTCATACTCTGATCTATCTCAAATCTGTTACTTATTTCGTGTCATTGATGGGGGATACATCAAGGCCTTCCTATGATGAGTCTTTTCCTATCGACCTCAGCTCGTTATCTAGGAACAAGACTTAGAAATCATTCAATGCCTTAGAGCCTGCATGCCTCAATGGAAGGTTTCTTCGCTTTCAACAGTGGGTTCACATCATTGGCCCCTGATTGGAGGATTCCTCGACTGTTTGAATTCAACTCCTTTATTCACACTTGTTGGATTGTACTAGGGTACCTTGGGAGTCATTGACATCAATGGTGATTTCCCTCGCACTTGTTAACGGTTCTCATCATTGACCGATAATCAAGTGGTTTCTACCATTTTCGACTTCAGCACCTGTAATCGCATGGTTAGATTCATACTAAGGGACAACGGAAATGAAGACCCTGGGTCATACCATTTTGGTCTAGGTTGCGATAGAGTATTCATGATTTGTATTGGCACATCCCGAAAATGGAACCATTTGTTGGTTCAGGGGCAACCCAGGTTTCCACGCTTCAATAGTGCACCAAAAAAACCCTAAATACCGACCCTTTCGGCAACACCTACGAAGCAGATGAAGTCTCACCCGAGGTAGAGGCAGGGGTGGTTGCAGGACTCAAGTGTCTACAACCTAACTGGGACACAGATCTGTGATTACAACACTAACAGAGCACTTAGCAATTAATATTCCTCAGCATTTAGATCCACTTTGTATATCTTGTGGCTATGTCTGAATTTGTATTGGCACATAGATCCACTTTGTATATATCATGGCTATGTCTGAATTTGAGTCATTTTAGCGTATAGATTCATAGTGTATTCTGGGTGGCTATGCTGATTTCATATTGAAATGGATCCACGGTGTATATTTGGTGGCCATGACTCATTTGACATTTTTTAATTTGAGTATGGGAATTCCTACCTCGGATAATGGTATATTATTATGCTGATGCTTGACTGTTTGCAGGTTCTCGACTGATGTGCTCTTTGTTTCCTACACACACATTCTACAAAGTATTTTGGTTGTCACGAGTTCCAGCCTCATACTTTGGGGGGCATTCTGTTACACATTATTTTGGTAAACTTAGCGATCCATTGACAACATGTGTTCATGTTCCCAAAAATATCCTTCCTTCATGAGGAAAGTGACTGACTTTCTCTTCTCAAAAACCTTGTTAAGGAAGGTCGTCGCAGGCTGCATCATAAGAAGGGTGCAACGATGCCTGGTCATCGCACTATGCCCTAAAATTGGTTTGCGACGTATCTGCAAGCTGCTCTATAGCTAGGGTGAAATGATGTAGCCTTAGTACACAATACTATAAACCCATGTAAACTGTGGCATAGAAGGTTCGCCCATATTCATTATAAAGCCTTGCTAGTTGTCAGCAAGATGGTGAAACGCCTTCCAGAAATTCAAGTGTTCCACGATGGTGTGTGCAAAGGATGTGCATAAGGAAAGAATGTGAAAAAGCCTTTTCCAAGCAGCGATAATAACACAAAACGAGTTATGGATCTAATTCATTCAGATGTGTGTGGACCTATGTCAGCCACTTCACTCAACGGGTATGTTTACTATGTTTATTTTATTGATGGCTTTTCTCGCAAAACTTAGATTTATTTCTTAAAGAATAAAGATGAAGTCTTTAGTAAGTTTAAGGAATTTAAAGCTCTTGTTGAAAATATTTCCAAGAGAAAATAAAGATTTTAAGATCTAATAACAAAGGAGAATTCACATCTAGTGAATTCAAGGAATTCTGTAGAGAAGTTGGGATTAAGAGGGAGCTTTCTACTCCATACAATCCTCAACAAAATGGTGTTGCAGAAAGAAAGAATCGATCAGTTATGGAAGTAGTTAAAGCCATGATTCATGATCAGGACTTATCAATGTACCTGTGGGCAGAAGCAACAAGGACTATTGTATATGTACAAAACAAAAGTCCTCATAAAGTTCTTGAAAATAAAACTCCAGAAGAAGTGTTTTCTGGAAAAGTTCCATAGGTTAGTCACCTAAGGATTTTTTTTGTCTAGCATATATTCATATTCCCAAGGACAAAAGGACAAAGTTGTATCCTTCAGGTAAGAAGGGTATATTTGTCGAATACATTGAAACATCAAAGGCATATAAAGTATATGTCCTGGATACAAAAATATTGAGATCAACAGAGATGTTATCTTTGATGAAGATGCAGCTTTCTACAAATCAAAAAGATATCATGTAGATGAGGTACATGATGAGGAACCTACAGCTTCTAAAGTACTAGATACAGAAGAAGAAGATCTTGTACTTGATAATCATGATATGATGGAGCCTCATAAACCTGATGATTCACCCACATAAGTGATTACATATCAGAGAAAGCCAGGTTGGGCTCGTGAACTCATTCAAGATGCAGAAAGGTATGGTGCCCCAAATAAGACTTTCAAAGAAAGTAAAAGACTTTTATTATATTCCAACTATGTTGCACTTGTGTCTAACATCATTGATGCAGAATCTTCCATCTATGAAGAATCCATTGAGAAGAAAGTGTGGCAGGATGCCATGATTAAAGAATATCAATCAATTATGAAAAATGATGTTTGGGACATAGTTCCAAGACCAAAAGAAAAACTTGTGGTAACATATAAATGGTTATACAAAATCAAGCATGTTGTGGATGGTAGTATTGATAAATTCAAAGCAAGGTTTGTAGCTTGTGGGTTCTCTTAGAAAGAGGGAATAGATTATGAAGAAACCTTTTCTCCTGTGGCAAGATACACTTCCATTAGAGCTACTATGGATATAGTTGCAAAGATGGGATGGAAACTACATCAGATTGATATAACGACTGCTTTTATGAATGGTGTTATAGAAGAGGAAGTGTATGTGCAACAGCCACAAGGATTTGAGACACATGACAGTCAGACACATGTGTGCAGATTAAAGAAATCTATGTATGGCTTGAAGCAAGCACCTAGGACATGGTATGGAAGAATTGATAATTTTCTGATGAGCTTGGGCTTTATCAAGAGTAAAGCAAATTCCAATCTCTACTATAAGATTGAGAATGATGATCAGTTGATATTACTATTGTATGTGGATGATCTGTTTCTAACAGGAAATGAAAAACTCATCGCTGATTGTAAGAAGAAGCTTGCTTTAGAATTTGAAATGAAAGATCTGGGTCAGATGCACTATTTCCTAGGTCTAGAAGTGTGGTAGAATCCAGGTGAGATTTGTCTTAGTCAAGCAAAATACGCTGTGGAAATTCTAAAGATATTTGGAATGATGGATTGTAAATCCATGACTACACCTATGACGACAAATCCAAAGTTATTATGTGATACTTCATAAGAGATAGTGGATGCCACTTTGTATAGGCAAATGATTGGTTCGTTGATGTATTTAACGAATACAAGGCCAAACATATGTTTTGTTGGGAACACTTTAAGTCAGTATATGGTTGAACCCATACATGTTCATTTGATCACAACAAAACATGTGATGAGATAATTGAAAGGTACCATTCAATATGGTATCAAGTATGATGCAGATTGTGAGTTCAAACTACAGGGATACTCTGATTCAGATTGGGTTGGTAGTTTCATAGATCATAAGAGTAATTCAAAATGTTTTTTTAGTTTAGGATCATATATGATCTTATGGTTTAGCAGGAAGCAAACCAGTGTTGCACTCAGTACAACTAAGGTAGAATATATGGCAGCATGTTTAGCATGTACTGAAGCTGTATGGCTATGGAAATTACTTTCAGGATTATTTGATATTGAGTTAGATGCTACTAGTATTTGTTGTGACAATTAGAGTTGCATAAAGTTGTCAGTGAACCCCGTGTTTCATGAAAAATCAAAGCATATTGGAATCAAGTATCATTTTATCCATGATGTGGTCGAAAACAGAGTTGTAAAGCTTCATTATGTGGCTACCAATGAGCAGGTTGCAGATGTGCTAACCAAACCTCTGTCAAAGGTGAAGTTTGAGTACTTCAGAGACAAACTTGGATTGGTCCCTCGTAAGAGGGAGTAAAGAGTTGCATATGGGATTTTGGTGATAGTAGCGGGGCAAGTCATTTACAGGTAGGATGTGGGCTATTCTATTTTATTCTTATCCAGTATGAAAAAGGATTGGCTCTAAGATTACTCATCCAATATGAAAAAGGATTGGCACTAAGTAAGACAGTTCTTGGTGAATTGATAGTTCTTGGTGAACTCTATAGCTTCCTCTAGCATATGGCTAGTAGGATAGTTCTTGGTGAACTACACAAACAGTTCTTGGTGAACTGAGTGAATAAAAATCCTGTAATAACAACAGTGTGCTCACCAGAGATGTTACTGATCCCAATGCTAGCTATGGATACAAAAATTCTCTTGATGAATAGATTCTACATGGATCAACAAGTCAATAGCCTAGTACAAACAAATGGATGTAACAATTGGTACTTGGAAAATACCTTCCTTGCTAAGAGGGAGTGTTGAATTATATAGCTTTGGAAGCTATTTTCCCTATTGTAACTAACCATGTAAATAAAGTTTTGATATAGTGTTAACTTTATGTTAAGCATCAAACACATGACAAGTGTCAACCTTATGCCAAGACAACCATATTCCATGTGTCAACCTCATAGCACCTCTAAGAGGGTTTCTTAGAGAGGTTATAGTTGCTAGCTTAAGGAGGCTTCTTAAGAGGGTTTCTTAGGATGGTTGGAGTGGCCAGCTTAGGGGGTCTTTCTTAGGGTGGTGGTTATAGAGTTGTCATACAATCCTAAGAAAACTATATAGGGCAGACTATAGAAGAGACAAAGTAAGTGACCTTCGGGAGCATTAGGAGGTGGCTCTTGGGAACTTTAAGAGGTGGCTCTTGGGAACTTTAGTAGGTGACTCTTGGCAGCCAAAGGAGGGAAAGTATGACGGTTGTTATACAACTATCATACATTCTTAGGGGGCTTCTTAAGGTAGCCAAACCAACCTATAAAAAGGAGCATTCACTTACCATTTATATATCTTTGTTTTGTTGGAGTCTTCTATTGAGGCAAGGCATCTATTTGCTGAAGTATTTTCTGTTGGTATATGGCTGCTAGTTGTTGGAGTCTTCTGTTGTTCCTTGCTGATATAAGGCTGCTACAAATACTATGTTAAATCTGCCATAACTCTTCTACAGCAAGAAGGAAATCCATTTATCTTTTGGTGAGTTTGTCAAGCTATTACTATAAGTGTTAGTTCAGTTATTTGTGAACTTTGTAAGTGCTGAAACAGAGGTATTGTTTCAGCCCTCTGAGTCCTAGATAATTACTCTAAAATCTTGTATTGGTATTGTACTTTGTTGAAGAATCTAAAGAGAAGTTTTGGCTGGGTTTTCTACCCCAAGAGGGTTTCCCAGGGTATACTTGTGTTCTCTCTGTGATTGTCTCACTTTCAGTGATCTTTATATATGCAATATGTATTGGTATGTTGGTTGTATGCTGTAAATTTTTAAATTTACCTACATGCATCAGTTTTTCAACACGCCCTTGTAGTTCCCAAGTGTAGCTAGGTCAATCTAGGAAATGCAAAGAGGGTGTACGCCCTTGTACTTCTTGTGGCACAACCTTGAAAAATATATTTGACTTTGAGAAACAAAACTTGGATTGAAATGTTTGATCCACAAATCCCTAGGGGTGTAATCTCTTTTACTTCCTAGGGTTTGCAAAAACAAACCAAGATGACCTTGGAGGGTGTACACTCTTGTAGTTCTCCAAGAAAACTTGTAAAAAATGACCTTTCTTAAGCAACAGAACAAACCTTGGGGAGGGTGTATTCCCTTATACTCCTCCAAGGGTTCTAACCAAAAATAATTATGGAAAAAGGAAAGACAAAAGAGAATAACTGCAGATTTTCCCTTACCAATTTCATAACAAAGCTAAATAAAACCCTAATCTTCCAAGTTAAGTCCATCCACATGCATAAGAAAGAGTCTCCAAGCATTGCACATCACTTTTCACCATCAATAACAAATATAAACCATAACAATTGCACAAGAGATAGAAAGAGCCAAGAGGGCCAAAAATTTCAGATAAGTATCCTTCTCCACAAGGGAGAGCTATGATAAAAATGAGATCTTATGATCTCTATTTATACAAAATGTAGCTAACATATTTTTTCCACATACTTTAGGGTAAAACACAAGATTAGGGGTTAAAAACCCTAATCTTGCCCCTTTTACAAAACAATATTAAACAATTCCTTTAAAATTTCACTTTTGCACAAATAAAACCCTAATTTAGAATGATGTCACCCCTTTAGGGGATGTTTTGGCATTAGGAGAAAGTTGTTGGTGTAGGAGGAGGGTGTCTAGGTTTGAGAAAGCCATGTGTCAAGCATCCAAATATCTTCCTTCAAGGTCAAGATCTCAAACCCCTCAAAACATCCAAGTGCCAAAGCATATCATCTCACCACCATGCCCTAGCCCCCACATGATGTCATGCTAAAAAACATGACGTTTTGCTCCTCCTAGGAAAATTGTTTGGCAAGTGAGGGCTAGGCTATGTTGTCAAAGTCATCATCAAAGCCTTCCAAGTCTGATATTTCTCATCCGGCATGCGGGCCCTCAACATCCAACCCGTGGGCTTGTAGCCCCATGGAATCCCAAGCTAGGCTTCTTCTCCCAAAATTGTCCACCAACTAGGTCCTGCAAAGACAAATGAGCATGCCCTCCAAGGATCTCAAATCATAACATCATGATAAGTGAATCCAATCAATAAATAATCCATCTAAGCATGTGCATCAAAGATCACTATATCAAACAATTAACAACTCAAATACACTATGAGACTTGTCAAGCATAAATATGGGAGGGTTGACGAGGTGTCCTATTGGGTAGATCTTATTCTATGTCAAGGAGAGCTTCCAAGAGGTCCTTCTCTAAGCCATGTAAAGTGTATGAGGTGGTTGGGGCCAAGAATCAATGGGCATAAGGCTCATGACATACAAGGGGTCATAGTGTCTCATTCATGGGTGCCTTTGTAGAGGTTGTGTGGTACCTGTTGATATTATGGTAGCTTCGGGAGGTATCAACCTCATGTTATCACATAGTTTGTAGCAAGGATAAAGGCTAGAGATTGAAGAGTCAAACTGGAGTAACTGGAACCAATCCCACCCAATGTCACCTCAATGGGATGGTTCTTTCTGTTTAGGGTGGTAAGGCCCAGGGGAGACGTCCTCGGTGACCTAGGGTTTTGAGAAGGAAAAGAATTATAGGATAAAGATAAGTCCCCCCCCCCACCCTCACAAGTCACCACCGAGTAGATAGTCCAGCTAACAACCTATAATAAAGTATATAAAAAAAGATGCACCTCCCTGAGACAAAGCAACAAGAAAACTAATATATATGGAGGATGCTCAATTGGTCAGTACTTCATGTAAATCAATTATATGGAGGATGCTCAATTGGTTAGTACAAATTCAATGTTTATAAAATAGCAATGATAATTATGTCACTTCTTCAATAAATGCTAAAACAATGTGTCATTTAATATAACAGATCAATACTTCATTCAATTAATGCCTTTAACCACCATTCAATTTCTTATAAAGAAAACGTGAGCTGCACCAATACTATTATAGATAAAGATGACGGTATAAATAGGTTAATCAGGTTAGTTTCTAAGCTAGGGTTAGTATTTAGGGTTTAATTCAAGGTTTTAAAAGTTGTTGTGATCAAGTTCACTCCAAACAAGAGGTCTTTAGATCAATGCCTTAGGGTTAATGGAGTCAAAAGTGAAGGACGCAGGAGCTAAAGGATCAAGGATAGTACGGATAAGGACTAAAGGGGGAATCTTTGAGGTGTTTCTAAAGCAAGGCCTCAAAGTCAAAACCCTAGGGGAGAGAGGCTCACCTCAGTGTAGGGGAACTAGGCCTCGGTGCTCTCTCCTCCTTCCTTAACTCAATGGAAATCGTGGCTAGCTGAATAAATAGCATAAAACCAAGACAAGAGGGTTTGAAAAGGAAAGTTTTGCTACAGCAAGGCTCAACCAGCAAACCCTAGAAAAATTGGCCCAAGGTGTAGAAGGACTAGGCTTTGGTGCCTCTCCCTCTTCTCAGCTTTAAAAATAGAAATGGCTAGCAAAATGAAGAAAGAATAAGAGTGTAGCTACGGATAGGCTCTCTCCTTCTTCAAACAATGGCTAAAAAATCTCTTAATGGGGACATGAGACAAGGACCTACTAGTGTGCTTGTCACCTAAGTTTTATTCAGCAAAATTATAAATATATGCAAGAAATAAGTAATGCAACCATTCAATCAAGAATTTTTGCAGAAAAATACTTACATATCACCAAGAAAAATCATAGCAAACCCTAGTTGTAACACCTTCCATCAAGAGAAATGCCAAAATGTTCCAAGAAATCTTCCTTCAACAAGTGTGCCTCACAAATTCAACCAAATAACCCAAGTCTAGTGCAAATTTCAGACCTCACTAATGAGTGAGTGAAAGATGATGAAAAAATGAAGGTGAAAACCCTTCATTTATACAGTACCATGACCTAATTTTACATTTTATGTCATGAAAAAGGACGACAAGGCCAAAATACTAAAATCATATTGTTTTACTTTAAATGTTCAAAATTAAAACCTAATCAAGCTAAAGTGAGACGTCAAACCCCTCTGAGGGAGATGTTAGCCCCTTCTAGGGCAAATGGGGCATATTGGAGCAAAACGTTATCCCTCCTTGGGCTTCTCCATCTTGCCACACGTGCCAACTCTGCCAACTCTACCTCCCAAGACGTCCATAATGTTGGATGATGTCATGATCACCATGGGTGACGTCCTAGGCCTTCCAAGGCGAACGTTCCACTGAAAGAGAGCCCATCCCCCTAGGTCAAGCTCTGCCAAAGTGCCTCTGGTGGAATGTCTTCCTCTTCTCTTCCTCTTCTCTGGTGAAAAACCCCTGATCCATCTCAGTCCTGTCTCTTCCCCCTGATGGGGTATCAACATCCATATGATGGGCTCTTTAGCCCCATGGAGGTCTGAACTGATCATCTCCCTATGTGTACCGGTCCAAAATGGTACCTGTCTGTCGGGCATGGTCCTACACATAAATAGATATGCCCTCCATGGGCTCATCAGTATGACATTACCACTAGCTAGTTACCATGCCAGGGTAATGACTCTTGGTTGCATGGCCAAGGGAAAGGGGTCTCATCAAGAGCCAACCTTCTCATTTCTTTGAAAGTACTTGTGGGTAACACTGTCACCACTGGTCACCATGCCAGGGAAGTGTCCCCTGATTAGCTCTTGAATAAAAAATCAATAAAGAATAAAAGAATAAAAGGAATAAGAATAAAAGGCATGAATGGGCTTGGAAAGAACTGCATCTAGGACAGGTACAACTTGCCTTCTACAAAGGCATCCACAGGTAAAGTCTTTTGCATCCTTTTCCCTTATTGCACCCACCTTCTTGGAAATCCCTTGACCACATCACCCAATTACATGGTTTGGATGAGGTCTCTTCCGAGAACTTTCTTTTTCCAGTGGACACTAGCTCAATAGGATGCCTTGTATTTTTCTTCAAACTTGTATTGCAGGCTTACGTAATATCTTTGATATTTTGAGTGATGTATTGGGGATTTTATGCATGTGTTTAATAATATTGATGATGAGATGTGATTGGCATTGCTATGATCCCTATGATTGTTGAGTCCATGGAGGGTGCAACTATTGATGTGTAGGACCATGCCCGATGGACAGGTATCATTTTGGACCGGTACACATGGGGAGATGAGTGGGAGACAAGATGAAAAAGTGATATTGTGATGGGAGTGGACGATGGCTTCTCAGAAATCCCCCCTAGTGGAAAACCAAAACCTACAAACACAGGCTTGCTAGGGCACCCTGTCAATCCCCCCAAACATGGTCAAGTGGGCAAGTGTAAGATCCAAGCAGTCGTTAGAAATAAAAGGAATCAGATGCATATATTCAAGGGTTTTGATGATCAAACTGACACATACCATGATACCTAGACTAATTACCTCATGGAGCAAGAACCATCTCTAACATAGGACCAACTCGATGGTGATGGATGTTGTTGTTGCTGACAAGATAAAGATGTTGGAAGAAAGAAAAGGTGGGCCCTCCAAGGCCATGCTAAATTCAATCCTACTCTCGGTAATCCATTTCTATGACCTGTGCGCCTCGAGACATGATCTCCTAGTTATCCCTAAAAGTGGGGGATAACACCTCCAATGTGACCTCTGACAAGATTAGAATATTCTGGAAGCAAGAAAAGAAGTGAATGTAACCCTAGAAGAGATGTCGGCTAAAAGAGATAATTAATATGAATTAATTAGTACCCAGAATGAGAAGTCGGCCCAGACAGTCTGCTAGAACTAGTATAAATATAGGATGCCAGTCTTCACTTTACACACACTTCTCAGAATTGCAGAAATACACTTGTGCGCACTGCAGTCTGGTAGTCTTGTGCACAAGTCCTGGAGAAGGTGTTGCTGCCAGTTCTAAAGTCTATTGTTTCTATCTTTCTAGGTTGGAATCTCTTATCAGATTTGGTTACTTCTTGCTTGGTGCATTAGCCTTGCTTGGCTATTTATTTTCTACCAGGATTATTCTCTCTTTCAAGGTCAAAGATGCTTGGGGGTGGCTTCGGCCTATGGTTGGGTGACAATAGCGATATTGACTATGGTTAAATGAGCACATTCTAATAGTTTATGGGCCCACACCTCCTTCATTCATTCTAACCATTGGAAGGAAGCATAGCCATTAAGATACTAAGCTCGTTGAAGAACTGGAACTAGGGTTTACTAGCAGGAGCAGCTTCTAAGACACTACCGCTAGGGTTACTAGCAGGAGCAGTTGCAGAAACCCTAAAACCTCGATCCATCACCTTATGATGGAACATCTCACTCAAGAAGAAGGTATTCAAGTGTGCCTTAGTCCAACACACCTCTTGGCACTCTCAAAAGGTAGAAATGTCAAAGTTGAAGTTTTGGATCAAAGCATGACCAGTCACCAGTCAACCGAAGTCATGAATGAAAAGACTAGTCATCTACACTACTCAACACTCACAGGAACGATTGAAGATGACATGTAGATAATTGATAGTGGAGCTTCTAGGCCTATGACAGGAGATCAATACAAACACTCAAATCTAAATGAGAAGAAGACATCGTACAAGGTAGAGCTTGGAGACAAAAGCACTTACCCAGTCGAAGGATTTGGACAAGCCTCCATCAAGTTGAAAACAGGTAACAATGTTCATCTGAGCAATGTCTTATATGTATTTGGTTTAGAAAAGAATCTTGTATCTATATCTTTCCTAGAAGACAAAGGAAACAGAATAGCTTTCGTAGATGGAAAAGTGTTATATTGGCACAAATACTCCAACATAGATAATGCTAGGGTTATTGGAACCCGTGAAGGAAATCTATGTAGACTACTAGAACAAAATGAAGAAGCTCTTGTACATGATGAAGTCAATACCAATGAACTCTAGCACAGAAGGTACACTCATATTAACTACCAAGCATTACCTTTTCTCAAAAATATGGTTGAAGGAATACTAGAATTACAATCTACACATGAAGGAATTTGCAAAGGATGTGCTCTTGGAAAGAATATCAAGAAACCATTCCCAAGAAGCAACAATATATCTAAGGAGATTCTAGATCTAATACATTCAGATGTTTGCGGTCCGATTCCAGTCAAATATATAGGAGGTTCTCTTTACTACATAATCTTCATAGATGATTACTCAAGAAAGACTTGGTTAAATCTCCTGAAGACAAAGGACAAATTAGTCAACAAGTTTCAAGAATTCAAAGCAGAGATAGAGAGCCTCACAAACAAGAAATTCAAGACCTTGAGAATAGATAATGGAGGAGAATACACATCAAAGGAATTTGTTGCCTTTTGCAAATCGACGGGGATTAGGAGGGAGCTGGCTATTCCTCATAATCCTCAACAAATTGGTGTAGTAGAAAGGAAGAACAAATCTATTGAAGAAACAATGAAGGCACTACTAAACAATCAAGGTTTATCTATGTTTTTATGGGGAGAAGCAGCCATGACAGCAATATATGTTCATAACAGAAGTCCTCACCGCATATTGAAGGATATGACTCTAGAAGAAGCCTTCTCAGGAAAGAAACCTAATGTGGAAAACCTAAGAATGTTTGGATGTCCTGTTTACTCTCACATTACCAAGGACAAAAGGAATAAATTAGAACCCTCAGGAAAGAAGGGAATATTTGTGGGATATAGTGAATCATCCAAAGCCTATAGATTCTACATCCCAGAACAAAATAAGATTGAAGTCAGTAGAGATGTGAACTTCAATGAAAAGATGGCTTTCAAGAAATCCATAGAAGAAACTATAGAAGAAGAAGAGTGTGGAGAGCCTATTGAAGAAGGCACATGTCTTCCAGAAAACCAGAATGAAGAAAAGGAATAACTTGATCATCCGATACAACCATGTGAGACCATTGATTCAGACACTGTACCTAAGACCAAGAAATGACCAGCTTGGCTTGAAGCTACCCTACAAGAAGCAGAAAGACTCAAGGCCCCAAGTGGAACCTTCAGAAAAAGTAAGAAGCCCAAGAGATTCTCCATCTATGCAGCATGTATGACAAAGCTTCTAGATGAAGAACCTACCATGTTTGAAGAGGCAGTTCAAAAGAAACAATGGAAAGAATCCATGACAAAAGAACACCAGTCCATCATGAAAAATGATGTATGGGAAATTGTGCCTAGACCTAAAGAAAAAACAACAGTAACTTCAAAATGGGTATATAAGATCAAACATGTAGAAGACGAAAGCGTGGATAAATATAAAGCAAGGTTCGTAGCCAGAGGGTTCTCCCAGAAGGAGGGAGAAGACTATGACAAAACATTTTCTCTGGTTTCCATATATACTTCTATCAGACATATCATGTCTCTTGCTACTTCCATGGGATGGAGTTTACGTCAGATGAATGTAAAGACGACTTTCCTCAATGGAGAAATTGAAGAAGAAGTATACATTGAACAACCTCAAGGGTTTGAAGTACATTCCAGAGACACTCATGTTTGCAAACTAAAGAAATCTTTATATGGGCTCAAGCAAGCTCCAAGAGCTTGGTATGCCAGAATAGACAACTACCTAATGAGACTTGGTTTCTCCAAAAGTCATGCAAATCCAAATCTTTACTACAAAGTCGTGAACAATGCACCTGTAATTATACTGCTATATGTCGACAATATATTCCTAATAGGCGAAGAGTCTCTCATCATCCAGTGAAAAAATAAACTAGCTTCTGAGTTTGATATGAAAGATCTTGGTCTCATGCATTATTACTTGGGACTAGAAGTATGGCAGAAGCATGGTGAAGTATTCCTTGGAAAAGGAAAGTATCCAATAAAGATTCTTCAGAAGTTTGGAATGATGGATTTGCATGGACACTCCTATGACCACAGATATAAGAAAAATAAGAGATTCAAATTCTGATACAGTAGAGCCATCACTATATTGACAATTAATTGGGCCATTGATGTATTTGGTAAATACTTGACCAAACATTTGCTTTGCCGTGAACACACTAAGCTAGTTCCAGGTGGAACCTAGACATGATCATTGGACAGTTGCAAAGCTTGTTCTAAGGTATATCCGTGGGACACTAAACTATGGTTTAAAATATACAACATCGAATGATATACAACTTCATGGATTCACAAATTCAGATTGGGTAGGAAGTGCAGAAGACAGAAAGAGTACTTTCGGGATGTGTTTCAGCTTGGGCTCTGCAATGATATCTTGGGGCAGCATGAAATAGAATTCTGTCGCACTCAGCACAAAATAATCAAAATATATCGCAGCATGTGAGGCATGTATAGAAGCAATATGGATGAGAAAGTTGATTTCTGGATTATTTGATCAAGTTCCAGATTCGACCATAATACACTATGACAATCAGAGTTGTATAAGGCTATCAGAACACCCAGTGTTTCATGAAAATTCGAAACAAATTGAGATCAAATACTACTTTATTCAAGATAAAGTCCAGGAAGGACAAGTAAAGCTCCAGTATATGCCCACATATGAGCAGACAACAGATATCCTGACAAAGCCTCTATCCAGAATAAATTTTTCATATTTCCAAGACAAATTGGGGATCGTAGAAATAACTCCCTTAGCTGAAAGATAAGAAATGACTCTACAGGTTGGGAGGGAGCACTGACATATCATTGAATTGAGAACAGTCATTTTCAATTTTGAAAAATCATCCAGCTTGGGCAGTTTCTTTCCAGTTTTGAAAGTGGTTGAGATTTATAACGGACAAGCATTTTCTAGTTCGTAAAATGGTCCAGATCGAACGGTCATTTTTGTAATGAAAGTGGTTCGATGGATTGTTGATGTACCATAGACAAGGATTTCCCATTGTGGTTAACATGGGGAATGGTCTAGGACAGTCTCTCTTATTTACGGTCACTCTTAGTAGTGGTCAAGAAGACTGGTTCGCCTCGCTGGACAATCATTCTTTCGAAGCTCACAGTTGTGAGCAGTTTCGAAGAATGGTCTTTTTTGGAGGCTGGTGCAGGACAATCATTCCCTAGGGTAGATTCATTCTCTCTAGGTTGCACTTTGTTTAGTACCATAGGAATGGCCCAGATAGGTGAATGGTCTAGGTTCATAAATCAGGGACAGACATTTCCTAGGGCAGACTCATTCTCTCCAGATTGCACTTTTTTTAGTGCCAAAGGAATGGCTCGAGATAGGGAATGGTCCAGGCTCAAAAATCAAGACAGATAGTATTCCTTGCTTGAGAATAATAGTCTATATATCCCATCATTGATGTTTTACTCTGAGGGAAAATGCTCTTCCAGATCTCACAGATGTAAGTGGAAGAATGGCCCAGATGACTCAATTTATATCATAACATTGTTTATGTGCAGGTTGATGTCAGTGGATATGATTACCATGGATACTGTATGTCTCCAGAAAGTAGAAGTATGCTACTATGGTGGATATGTTCCACTATTTGTGACTATGTGTCATGGATTGAGTAGTTGTGTACTACTATGGATAAACACAGTTGTGTTCTATCAGTTGACATTGTACCATTTGTCCTGGAGATTATCCAGTTGGATAATAAAGACAATGCTCATGATGCTACCAGTTGAATGGTATGTTTGTGCTCAAGACCATTATCAGTTATACCTCCCTAGCTAGGAGGGATTGTTGATATTATGGTAGCTTCGGGAGGTATCAATCTCCATTGTGATCTCTAACAATATTAGAATATTCCGGAAGAGAGAAAATAAGTGAATGTAACCCTAGAAGAGATGTCGGCTAAGAGAGATAATTAATATGAATTAATTAGTACCTAGAATGAGAAGTCAGCCTAGGCAGTCTGCCAGAACTAGTATAAATACAAGGCACTAGTATTCACTTTACACACTTCTCAGAATCACAGAAAGACACTTGTGTGCACTGTAGTCTGGAAGTCTTATGTGCAAGTCCTAGAGAAGGTGTTGCCACCAGTTCTAAAGTCTATTGTTTCTATCTTTTTGGGTTGGACTCTATGATAAGCTTTGGTTACTTCTTGTTTGGTGCATTAGCCTTTCTTGGCTATTGATTTTCTACCAGGATTCCTCTCTCTGTCAAGGTCAAAGATGCTCGGGGGTGGCTTTGGCCTATGGTTGGGTGACAATAGTGATATTGTCTATGGTTAAATGAGCACATTCTAACAGTACCTTTGTTCGCAATGCACTTTTTCCAAGCCCATCAATTGTAGTTCATCTTTCTTTCTTTATATTTTCTTTCATAATAGAATAAGGAGAGATTGAAGGTCACTGCCCTAGCGTGGTGACCAGGTGATGGCAATGTCACCCACAAACACCTAATGGAAATGAGAAGGTTGGCTCATGATGAGACCCCCTTTCTCTTAGCCATGCAACTGAGAGCCATTTCCCTGGTTTGGTGACCAGATGATGACAATGTCATACCACTAGATATCCATGGATGTGATAAGTCGGCTCATGATGAGACCTCCTATCCTTCAACTCACCTTTCAAGCATTTCTTTGTTATGTTGTGGGTACCCTTTATTCAAAGATAGGCATTTCATTGTTTTCTTGGGTGATCCTTGGGTGAAGCATCTGGAAGGTTTATATGAGGCTTTTATCTTTTACCCAACACCAACCCCTCTGGGCCTTTAGCCCCTTCTTCCCATAGAATGAGGGAAAACCCCTTCTTGGGTCAATATACCCTAAAATCCCAAGAGATAAGGAAATGGAGGGGAATAATGATGGAAAGTGGTAAGTATGGTTAGGAACTGTATGATGGCTCATTAAGGGATTTCCCAATAGCAAACCCATCCCCAAGGAAAACCACTTAGTAGGGCACAATGTCAACCACCAAGGCAAAGCAGGGAAAAATGAATAATGTCCAAGAACATATCATGAAATCTAGAGCAATCTAAGATACAACATAATCAAATGGCTAAAATATTGAAATGATGCTCACCATAATACTGACTTGTACCTCATGGAGGAAGGCCCACTACCTTTTGGAAGCCAGCTAGTGTGGTGGATGCCATCAATAAACCTATGACCATCTGTGGTGGTGAGTGATTTTTCCATCTATGCAAAGGGTACTGATGGTCATGTAGTCTCTGCAACCTGAGAGCTTCGAGACAGCATGGCCTTGGAGGGCCCACCTTTTCTTCTTCCATTTCCTTTGTCTTGTCAGCAGCAGCAACATCCATCACCATCAGCTTGGTCCTGTATCAGAAGAGGTTCTTGCTCCATGAGGTAATTGGTCCAGGTATCATGGTATGTGTCACTTTTGATCATTGAAACCTTTGAATATATGCATCTGATTCCTTTTATCTCTAACAACTGCTTGGATCTTACATTTTCCCACTTAACCATGTTTGGGGGGATTGACAGGGTGCCCTAGCAAGCCTGTGTCTATAGATTTTGGTTTTCCACTGGGGGGATTTCTGAAAATCCATTGTTCACTCCCATCATACTACCACTTTTACATCTTGTTTCCCGCTCATCTATCCCACTCCCCCTATTCGGGCATTGGGTTGACCTATTTTTAGGACTGCACCTTACCTCGTAGGAAGAAGGGGCTAAAGGCCCAAAAGGTAAAAACAAGCTGGTAAAAGATAAAAGCCTAAGAATAAACCTCGAGATGCTTCGCCCAAGGATCCCCGAGAAAGCAATAAAAGGATTCTCAGCAAGAAATAAGAGGGACCCGGAAAAATAATAAAGCAAGACCTAATTAGAGGATAGGGGGTCTTATCACGAGCCATCCTATTAGGTTCATGGGTATCTAGCAGTATGACATTGCCACTAGCTGGTTACCACGCCAGGGCAGTGGCTCTTGGTTGCATGGCCAAGGGAAAGGAGGTCTCATCATGAGCCAACCTTCTCATTTATGTGAAATTACTTGTGGGTAACATTGCCAGCTCTGGTCACCACGCCAATGCAGTGTCCCTTGATTAGCTCTTCAACAAAAAAAAAGAAAATAAAAGAATAAAAATAATACAAAGAATAAAGGCAATAGTGGGCTTGGAAAAAATGCATCCATGACAGGGACAACTCGCCTTATACAAAGGCACCCACAGGTAACACGTTGCATCCTTGGCTCTTACTGCACCCACATGCTTGGACATCCCCTGGCCACATCATCCACTTACATGGCTTGGATGAGGTCTCTTTGGGAACTTTCCTTTTTCTATGGACACTAGCCCAATAGGAAGCCTTGTCCTTTTCCCCAGACTTGTATTGCATGCTTGTGTAATATCTTTGAGCTATTGATCGATGTATTAGGGATTTTATGCATGTCTTTAATAAATATTAATGATGAAATGTGATTGACATTGCTATGATCCTTGTGAGTGCGTAGCCTTTGATGTGCAGGACCATACCCGACGAACAGGTACCATTTGGACCGGTACACATGGGGAGATGATCAGTTTGGACCTCCATGGGGCTGAAGAGCCCATCATATGGATTTTGAGACCCCACCATGAGGCAGAGACGAGACATAGATGGATCGATGTCTTGCAATGGAGAAGAAGAGGACGTTCCACCAGAGGCACCCCGACAGAGTTTGAACTAGGGGGATTTTCCCCTTTTCAGTGGAACGTTGGCCTTGAAAGGCCTAAGATGTCACCCATCATAGCCATGATTTCATCCAGTAGTATGGACGTTTTGGGAGGTAGACTAGGTAGTATTGGCACATGTGGCAGGTTGGAGAAGCCCAAGGAGGGCTAACATTTTTCTCCAGGATGCCCAATTTTCCCTAGAAGAGGCTAATGCCTCCCTTAAAGGGGATTCTTATCTCTTTATAGCTCAATTAGGGTTTTAATTTGACAATTTAATGTAAAAACAATATGATTTTGATAATTTGGCCTTGTCGGCCTTTTACCTAACCTAAAATGTAAAATTAGGTCAAGGTTTTGTATAAATGAGAGATTTTCACTCTCATTTTATCATCACAACTTACTCACTCATTAGTGAGGTCTGAAATTTGCACCCTATCTTGAGTATTTGGTTGATTTAGGGAAGGCACACTTGTTGAAGGAAGATGTTTTTGGCATATTTTGGCAATTCTATTGAAGGAAGGTTTTACAACTAGGGTTTGCATACTATTTCATGGTGATATGTAAGTGTTTTTTCTGCAAAACTTCTTGAATGAATGGTTGTAGTCTTATATTCTTGCATATGTTTATGATTTTTGGATTAAATCCCTAGGTGACAAGAAGACAAGTAGGTCTTTGTCTCATGTCCCCTGATAGAGAATTTTTCAGCCATTGAAGAGGAAAAGAGAGCCTAGTCGTATCTACACTCCCTTCTCCTCTTCCCCTTTTGCTCGTTGTACCTGTTTGATCCCTAGAAAGAGGAGACGTCCCAGGCCTAGGTTATCTACACTTAGGGTTGTTTTTCTTCTAGGGTTTGATGATAGAGCCTTGTTGTAGTAACACTCTCCCTCATTTGACTCTCTTGTCTTGACTTTATCTTTCATGCTAGCCATTTTTTCCATCTAAGGAAGGAGGAGAGAGCACAAGGCCTTGCCATAGCAACACCGTAGTGTTCCTTTCTCCCCTAGGGTTTTGTCTCTGAGGTCCTACCATAGAAACACTTCATAGATCTTCCCTCCAGTCCTTAGCCATCCTCCTTCAACCCTTGCATCCTCCTTTAAATTGACTCCATTTTACCCTAGAAGGCATTGATCTTAAGACCTCTAGCGTTGAAGTGGAATTTGATCACAAACTCTCTCAAAACTTGAATTTCAAACCCTAACTACACTAACCATAAGCTCAACTAAATTACTAACCCTAGTTGTTGACGTCATCCTTGGTTATCACATCTTTAATGCAACAACATTTCATTTTATGAGAAATTGAATGGTAGTTAAAGGCATTAATTGAGTTAAATATTGATTTGTTGCATTGAATGCCATATCGTTCTAGTATTTATTGGTTAAGTGACATTACTTCTATTGCTATTTTGTAAATGTTGACTTTGTCAACATTTACTTTAAAATTGCTTATATTGAGTATCAGATAGTCTTTGATATATATGAAGTACTAACCAAAGCCTGCATGTACCAGTTTATTGTTGCTTTGTTCTCCGGCAGGGATTCCACTTGGTTATCTTTGTTGGCTATAAGCTGGACTATCTGTTCTGGTGGTGATCTGTGAAGGGGGAAACTTGTCATTGTCTAATTATCCTTTAGCCTTTTCAAAACCCCAGGTCACTGAGGACGTCTCCCCTGGGCCTCACCTCCCTAAAGAGAAATAACCTCCCCATCATGGTGACATTTGGTGGGATAGGTTTCTGTTACGCCAGTTTGGCCTTCTATGTTATAGCCTTTCTTCCTAGCTACAAACTATGCGATAACATTTTGGCATCATTGTTGGGGAACACTGAGTCAATTCTCCTCAAAATGACAAACCTTTTTGGTAAGCCTTGCCTTAGAGCCTTATCTTACAAGATTACCTGGTGATTCCACTAGGGTGTTTTCCCTTATCCTTTGATAGTTTCAGGAAAATTATCTGGCGACTCCACTAATATTTCGCAGGGTGCCACCTTACTTTCTGTGATATTTCCAAGTTATGGGATCATGGCACATTGGAAACAAATGTATCTGACTATTGATTTCAAAAAATTTCAAGGATACCCAAATTACTTTGATACAAAATGTCTAAACAACTCTCCAAGATTTTGTGTTATTCCAACTCCTCACATCGTAATTTTTTTGGACTATATGAGCAAGATGAAGTTGGGAGGAGAGGATGCCCTTATAAAATTGTTCATATTCACTCTGCCATCCTACTTGCAAGATCGGTTTAATATTTGTTGCAAAGACAGGGGTATATGATCTTTCATACACCTCATCAATAGGTTTATTGACTTTACCAAGCCATGTTTCCAAACATATGAAGATGCCCTTCAAAGTCTCACAATAGCTTTGGATAATGGGGGATTCACTACTGAGATCGTAGAAGATATCAGAAATGCATATCACATTCAACATCAAGAACACTCTGATGTGAAAGGAGAGATTTATGAAGAACCTTACCAGCCCTTGAAGAGGAGCAAGATTTCCCCCATGATTCAACAGAATACAACAAGGATATAACTAGAGACGTGAATTATGAGGATGAATCACCAGGAACTGCTCCTCAATCTGATGAAGCTCTCCAAGATCGTGTCCCTCCTGCACGAGATGAAGAGAACGAGGTAAGTCATTTTCCTTTCCAGTTTTTTGATGATACCTTGTTCTATGACTGAGAGAGTGAAGAAGAAATGGAACCCTTGGACAAGCTAGATCCCCTATATCTCAAGACTGAAGATGTAGAGGTAGATATTCCACTTGATGAAGCAATCCAAATACTTGAAGCTCTTGCATAGGAAGGATTAAGCAAGGTAAATTATTCCCCCTTCCAAGTTTTCAATGATTCTTTACCTTATGATACAGAGAGTAGAGAAGTATTGGATGTTTTTACTCCTCCATGTTATGATACTGATACTAACATAGCTGATTTTGATGAGTTCATACATGTTGGGAGATGTAGGTGGGATTCAGTTAGTTATGATATGGATCCCATATATGATATAAAGAGTCATCTCCAAGTGTTGCCTTTGCAATTATCACATCAATCTCTTGACCAGTGGCAACAGGGAGATGAGATTTTTACTGATGCTCCCCAAACACCCAAGGTTGACCAAGTACAGTATTTGCCTGATGATTTTTGGTCTTACCTTGAGGCCTTTGATGAGTACTCCTCTGAGCGCTTAGATTTACCCTATGAAGATGAATATCAACTGCCACTATGCTCGGATTGTGATAGGAGTAAAAACAATGTTTCCCTAAGGAGGATTCTCATGACCTTTTTCTCCAGGTACCTATTATTACTTTGCCTCGTTTCATTGAAGGTATAGTTGGGAAGTATGTCTTTTAAATTGAGTTTCCTCTGAGGAAAACCCTAGAATGAAAGGGCTAGTTGAAAACTACGAGTTCAAGAATATCTTCTCAGTGTTTCAACCTTTCCTTGAGAGCTTTCCAATCCTCTGATAAATCTTTGTCATTTCCTTCTGAAGCTCCAGAGTGTGAAGACGTCCTAGGTAGACAGTTCACCAACCCTCAGAGTCAGTGTTCTAAACCTTGGACTTTTCATGACCCTTTTTGGAGGTGGATTGAGTTCTTTCCTCAAATATGGACTTGGCAGGATTTTATCCCTCCCACCCACCTCCATGAGTTAGACTTTGACATTTCCGATGATATGATATATACACTAACTCATGACACTTTTGTGCTTGATTTATCATTATTTTGGTTTATGATGAAGAACAAAGGAAAGTATCATGGGACATTGCTGGATTGGATATGTTATCCATCAAATTTGCACTAGGATGGACTTCCAGGGAGCTACCAAAGTTTGAACATTATTGTTCAAAGTTCAAAGTTCAAAAGTTCAACCGGTTATAAAGACCACCCTTTTTCTCTTTACATTTCCATAAAAAATTGTAATAAGAGATGTTGCATGATGAAACTTGTAAAAGGTCTTAGCCACCTTAAGTCCTAAGCGTGAGTTATACTTTGAGGTGTTCTTTTTACTTACTAATTATATTTTGTCGTTTTCAGGCGATTTATAATTTATGAGTTTTTTCACTCAATCCCTCCAGAGCCAGAGTATATGCCCATGGTTAGGCTTGAGCATGGATCTAAGCCTATTTTCTAATGTATATTACCATGCTAAACATTCTCCTAGAGTCTTATGGAAATGTACTAAGTCCCCCTTAGGATTTTTTAATTTTTTCAGTTAATTAAAAAATTGCCAGAATTCGGCAATTTTTAATTAAAAAATAAAAATGTATTAAAAACGTGGTACTAGGGGACTTAATATGTCATGGGGATGCTCAATTTTGGACATAGAGTGCCCATATTACCTAAGTACCCACTTAGTTGAGCAAAAATAGTGATTTTAATCACTTAAAAGTCATTTTTGCTCACAAAACCCAAAAAAAGTCAAATAAAATCATAAAAAATCAGCAAGGACACAAATTAAGGAAACATGTGGGCACATGTTTGAGATGAAATTAAAGCCCAAAGGTCGTTTTGTTTAACTAACTTTGTATTGAAGTCTCTCTTGTAGGTTGCACCTCTTTTTTCTAACCCTCTATTTTGCAAGGATTTGAAGTGATTGATGCTCTACTTGGAGATTAGGAGGATCTATGTTGATGCTTCTATTATTTCAAGATATTTGAAGGAGATACCTCCACATTTCACCAAAGAAGGACCCCATAGCTCAAAGACATTCCAAGCACAAGCTTACTTTCTCCTCCTCTCTCCTTAATTTCCAAAAAGTTTAAAAATATTTGGTTACTTTCTTGCATGTCATCTAAAGATTGATTTCAAAAGTTCAAATCTTATTATCTAATGTTGCATGCATGAGTCTTAGATCCAGTTTAAATTCTTTCTTATTCAAAGGGTAGATCTAAGTAGTTTTGTGGCAATTTTCCATAAATTTATTCAAAATTTTAAGATAGAAAGTTTCTCTAAGTTTGCATTTGTAGATCTAGCTATTTAAGAGTTTTAGATTTTTGTTTTAGGACAGCAAACAGAAAACTCTAAAAGAGCCTAGCTTAGTTTCATTTAAAGCTTCAAAAAGTTCTTAAAAAATTGCATTTTTCATAAGAATTTTTTTTCAGAAAATTTTTGCTAAGTATTTGCCCTTCATGTTAGTTGCTTAAAGAGTTTGCCATCATTTTCTAATCTTTCTCTTTGCTGGTTTTTAGCAAGCCCATCATAAAACAAGGGGAACCTTTGGCAAAATCGAAGCTAAAGAGAAGGAAACCTAGCATAAGTTGGAACCCTTGAAGATCAAGACCTTCAATGAACCCTTTGTAATCATTTTCTTTAGTTTTGATCCATATCCTAAGGATCCAAAAGTCCTAAAAAGAGAAAAAGAGAACATAGTTTCTCAGTTGTAATAGCATATAATAAAAACGGGCCTCATAGTGCCCAGTTTTGTCTCCTCCTTTAGGGAGGTTGGTGGTGTGGTGGTGTGTTATTTCTTGTGATTTATTGCATTTGCTTCTCTCATACAAACAAAAGGAATCAGTTAATCTAGCTTAACCACAACACTTAGATTAGATTTATTTTTGCAAAGTAGAACACTAATTGCTAGATTAGTTTTACTTACTGCATTTTTCAATTTGGAAAATAAACCATCCCCTCAGCTCCTCGAAAGAGGCTTGGTCAGTGTGGATTAGTAATTAGTTTCACATTTCATTTCATTACTTTATTTCCAGTTTAAAATAAACAAATTCCCCTCAGCTCTCAGTGCGGTTCCTAACCCTTCCAGTTGTGAGCTAGTCTCGATCTGTTGGAAGTAAGTTTCATACATGTTGTGTTGGTCAGTGGTTGATAGTTTAATTAGGACAATCTCTAAAGTAGTTAACTTAATGTGTGGGAAAACACCTTGAAGTGACCTGCGAAGTAAGGTGGGCCCTCTTGGGACTTAGCTTCCCACCCATTTTGGACATCTATCACTTTGAGTGAGTTTTACTAGTGAGACCATTGGGTTTCGGTAAAGCTCTCCGCAAGTTTCCAAACAAAGAGATAACCTATAAGGAGGCCCAAACCATTTCACTAATTCAACATCAATTTACCTTAATAAAACACACGAACTACATTGCCCATGATTTACTTTAAGGCACTGGTCTCAATTTTCACACTCAGCAAAGCCACAGGTTTCTTTTTACATATTAGATATCGTCTTTAAAGCAGTTTTAATTTCACTTGCATATAACAAACGTACCTGAGTATCCTTTTTATGCAAGTGTATGCTTGATGTTATATCGTGGATGAATGATTTGTTTATGTGTATTTTAATTCATGGTTGATTGTTGAATAAAAGTAATAAACTCCTAAATTTATATTTTGTACTTAGCGTAGATCAAGCCATAGTATTTTTGTTAGGGACTACCCCCCTTGGCTTCGCTAGGAGTTGGCCTAGATGGAGGAGTTGAGGATTAGGTGACAACACCTTAACTCTCACTTGCCCCCAAGGACACACCGAGTGGATTGAAGATTTCTTCCACATCTCCCAAGTGTGTATAAGGCGACAACATTTTTGGCACCGTTGTCGGGGATAAATATTTCTATTTCCGAAACACGACTTGTTTTTCTTTGTTTTTACTTAGTTTTTTATGCTTGTAGTTTATCATAAATAGACTCAACCATCTGGCGACTCCACTTAATTCCAATTTAACTAGGTATTCTAAAAGGAGGAATTCAGAAGGCATTCTTCACTTCATTCCTGAACCTAAGAAGGTTTATCGAAGGAGGTTAGCTAAAGCCTCTTTTCGTAGAGTACTTAGTCATTTAGGAACTGAGTCCATTTCTGATATCTACTTGCTTTTTTCTAGTAGTAATTTTAGTTCAGAAATGGCCATATATGCTCCATGTGATTTTAGAGAAATAAACAATTATCCACATGCTATTCCTGAAAAGGCAGTTGAGAAACTTCCTAGTTTTCAAGGAAATAATGCCATTTCAGCCAAGATGCATGTCAAGTCTTTCATGAGATGTATAAATAAATGGTGTGTTGCACATGATTATGAAGATGTCAAAATGAAGTTATTTGTTCTATCCTTAGAAGATGATGCTTCAAATTGGTATGAAGACAAGCCAAACAACTCTTTCAAAACTTTGAAGGAGCTCATTGATTCCTTTACTTAAAAGTGGGGGGAGAAGAAAGATCATCGTCATCTTCTAGCTGCCCTCAACATAATAAAGAAAAATGAAAATGAAACCATGGACGAGTTCAACAAAAGATTCAACGAACTAGTGTCAAGAATGCACACAGATATCAAACCTCCTGAGAGTGTTATCTTGATATACTACATTGAGGCATTTGGTGGTGAGATGAGATATCAATTAAGAGATAAAGAACCCATGGACCTCAAAGCAACTCAAGAAACCGCTAACAAGATTGATAAAAATATGCAAGCTTCAGAAAATTCAAACCTTCCAGGATTCACAAGAGGTAGTTCTTCAAGACAGTCAGATCCTAAAGAGAAAGTAGCAGTTCCAGATAATAAAGATCCATCCTATGACCCTTTAAAGGCCATAACAGAGATGGTTAAAAGAATAGAAGCCACTCATGCTACCCAACTTAGTGCATTGCAGAATAGGTTGATAGCCATGGAGAGGTCCCAAAACCATAATAACAGATTCCAACCAAGGCCTGGTAATGAAAGATGGCAAAAGAAAAATCCTCAACAAGAACAAAGGCCACCTAATCAGTTAGAATCTAATAATGTGGTAAATGAGGACATACCACCCTTTTGTATAGCATGTGAGGACTTTCATGAAGAGCCCACTTGTCCAATATTTTTTCAAATAAATGAGCATGGCCTCCCCCCAACAAATAACTTTGTGGGGCATTCAAGAAGCTTTAACCACATAAACAATTTTGGAGAAACTCACCCATTGTCAATGGATCATTGGCTCCAAATGCAAGAAAGGCGTGAACAGTCAAAAGAAGTGGTTGAAGAGTATGATAATGTCACCAAGTTGTATGGACACAAACCCACAAACAAGTAGATCCTAGAGATGGCCAGACATAAGGGAATTGTTTACCAAAGAAAAGGGAGAGAAGTTGCAAGAAAACCTCAAACAAATTTTCCCAAGGTAACTACTCCCCTTACAATTATTGATCTATCTATTGATTTAGGTAGTTGAATTATAAATGCTAAAATATTGGTTCTGGTGTCAGACCTTCTGAAAATTCCTTCACAAAAGGAAAAATTACTCAAAGTAATAAATGTTCCTGATGGTAAAAAGGTTGTAAAAAATCAAGAGGTTGATAAGAATCAGGAGAAAGAAAAAGGAGCTACACAAAGACCCACCAATGTTTTTAACCAGCAGAGATAGAACCAAGAAAGAGAATCCCCCTTTCTTTGTGTCTCTAGAAATAAATGACCAATGGTTACATAACTGTATGTATGATTCAGGAGCTTCATCCAACATCATTACTAAAGGAATCATGCAAAGGCTAGGCCTTAAATTTACAAGGCCCTATCAAAACATATGTGCCATGGACTCCAGGGAAGTTGAAACCCTTGGGATTATCATAGATCTACCAGTTAAGCTAGCTTTCCACCCAGATTTTTCTTTTAAGATGGATGTGCTTGTAATTGATGTGCCAAATGCTTGGGGTATGCTTCTCTCAAGAAAGTGGGGAGCTCACATGGGTGGTTTCATAAATATGGATTTATCCTTTGCAACTATCCCATACCCTCCTGCATCAATAGAACATTTCAGACTCTTTAGAGAAACAGAAAGAAAGTACCATATAGAAGACCCTAAAGAGTAATTTAATGAGTTCTTATGCCAAACATCTGACATGGGTAATTTCTCTATTTTTTCAAACTTCCTAGCACCAGTTGAAAAGAAGTGTAAGGATGAAAAGAAAAGTAATAAGGCTTGGAAAATGAACTTTGATGGTGCACATTCAAGATCAGGAAAAGGGGTTGGGATTGTCCTAGTTTCACCAACAGGAAAGTCTTACAATTTTGCATTTAGATTAGAATTTGATGCAACAAATAATGTGGATGAGTATGAAGCACTTCTACTAGGCCTAAAAATTGCAAAAGATATCGGGATAAAAATAATAAATGTCAAGGGTGACTCAGACTTAGTCATTCTCCAGTTTAAAAATAAATTTGCATGCAAAAGTGAAAGATTAAGGAGATACAGAAATGCAATTTGGAATACCATAGAAATGTTTGATCCTATGGATATCATTTCAGTATCTAGGGATCAAAACAACCTCCTTGACAGTTTAGCAGTTGCAGCTTCAACCCTCCAACCTTCAGAAGATTTAGTGAAAGGAGAAGAAAAATTGGAAATAATTTTTAGACCTTCAGTCCCTGACAATGTTGATCATTGGCAAGTCTTCAGAGATGAAAAACAAATCCTAATATTCATTCATAATGTTCAAGAATTATCAGATTTCAATGTCATTTATAAATAAGAAGGAAAATATTATCCTGAGGAGGATGACTCAATAAAGAATCCATCCCCTAGGGGAATAACTGCTTTAGAAAAGATCTTTGACAGACATGACATGCACAAGAAAAAAAGGAAGTAATAAAACTTGGCAGCTATATAGAAGTAAACATTGGGATAGAAGAAGTCCCAAGGATCATAAAAATTAGAAAGGGTACTTCAAAAAAAGAAAGAAAAAAATTAATAAGTCTTGTCAGTGAGTATAGGGATGTATTTGCTTTTACATATGATGAACTCAAAGATTATAAAAATGACATATTTCAACATACTATCCCACTCAAAGAAGACACAAAAAAATTTCGGAAAAAACTTAGGCAAATAAATCCTAAGTTGGCACCTTTGATTCAAGCAGAACTCAAAAAGATGTTGGATGCTGGCATCATTGCCCCAACAAGGCATTCTTCATGGTTTTCTAACTTGGTAGTAGTTAGAAAGAAAAATGGGGGAATAAGACTATGTATAGATTTTAGAAATTTGAATCTTGCATGCATTAAGGATAATTACCCCTTGCCCAACATGGAAACTCTATTGCAGAGAGTTATTGGGTCAAAAATAATGTCTATGTTAGATGGTTTCTCCGAATACAATCAAGTGTTGGTGAGGAAAGAGGATCAAAATAAGACAACCTTCACCACACCATGGGGCACCTTGAGTACCTTAGAATGCCCTTTGGATTATTAAATGCAGGGGCCACATTTTAGAGAGCCGTGGATTTTTCTTTCCACGAGTTGATGGGCAAGATCATCGAGATATACCAGGATGATTTCACTGTGTTTTCAAAAGAAAGAGATGATCATATAAGTCACCTCAGACAAGTGTTTGAAAGATGTCGAAAGTATGGCATCTCCTTAAATACGGCCAAGTCAATCTTAGGAGTTGATGAAGGAAATTTTTTGGGTCATATCATAACAAAAGATGGGGTGAAAATGGACCCAGAAAGGGTACAAGCCATACAACGAGTCCCTTTACCCCAAACCAAGAAAGCCTTACAATCCTTCTTTGGTCAAATTAACTTTGTAAGAAGGTTCATCCCAAATATTGTCGAAACTTTGAAACCCATCCAAAGACTCTTAAAGAAACATGTCAAGTTTGAATGGACAGAAGAAGGAAGAAGAGCTTTCAAAAGTATTAAGGACGCAATTGGTAAATCTCCTATACTAATTAGTCCAAACTATGCCAAAGATTTTCAAATCTTCTCCTTTGCTTATGAGGATACTATAGCAGGAGTGTTGCTCCAAAAGAATGACGATGGTCAAGAGTAACCCATTGCTTTGATGAGCAAGGCATTGCAGAATTTAGAACTTAATTATACAACTATGGAAAAGCAATCATATGCCGTGGTCAAGTCCCTTAATCATTTTTTATTCTACATAGGATATTCAAAAGTTGTGGGGTATGTACCTCACCCAGCGGTAAAAGATATCCTTGGACAACAAGACTGCTTGGGGGTCAGAGGAAAGTGGATTTCAAAAATACAAGAGTATGATCTAGAGATAAAACCCACCAAACTAATCAAAGGTCAAGGATTAGCTCAAATGTTGATTGAAAGTAATGAACAAGATTTGAACCTAGTCTGTCAAAACAGCCAAGCTGGGCCAGCTTTATCTCCAGAACTTCAAAATTTATAACAACACGAATGGTATCCTAATATCATTTTGTTCCTTTCAAATCTCACATGCCCTAGTCACTTAATTGGTCACAAAAGAAGAGCATTGAGATTATAGGCAACTAAGTATTGTATTATTCGGAATGGATTAGGGTGGAGGAATCCCGATGAGGTAATACTTAGATGTCTTGATGAGCTTGAATCCAAAATACTCTTGGTTGATTTTCATTCAGGATTTTGTGGTGGGTATTTTGCAGCCAAAACCACTACCCACAAAATTTTCAGAGTAGGTTACTATTGGCCTACTATATTTTCAGATGTGCACAAAATGGTTAGGGGTTGTCAGTAGTGTCAGTTGTTTATTGGGAAGCAAAAGCTAGCAGCCTTACCATTACATCTAATAGTAGTGGAAGCCCCTTTTCAGCAGTGGGGGCTTGATTTCATTGGTCAGTTCAAAGATAATTCAAGTAATGGATATACTTGGATAATCACATCAATTGATTATTTCACTAAGTGGGTAGAAGATATACCCACCAAGTCGGCAACCGATAAAGTGGTCATGGA
This sequence comes from Picea glauca, assembly GCA_000966675.3. NCBI lineage: Eukaryota > Viridiplantae > Streptophyta > Pinopsida > Pinales > Pinaceae > Picea > Picea glauca. The sequence continues at coordinate 34,953 of JZKD02S1837355.1, forward strand.
CTTTCTCGAAGACAGAATTATCACTAGATTTGGTGTGCCAACAAAAATAACTACTGATAATGTCAAGGCCTTCAGCTCCATAGAACTATCCTCATTTTGTTCGAAATATGACATTATATTATGCCACTCATAAAATTATTATACCCAGGGTAATGGCCTTGTTGAGTCTAGCAACAAGAACTTGATGATAATTCTTAAGAAAACTGTTGGGGATAACAAGAGATCATGGGATAATAAGATCAAGTTTTCACTTTGGGCTGACAGGATCACAAAGAAGAGTTCAACAGGGAAGAGTCCATTCGAATTGGTTTATGGCCTTGATGACACTTTGCCAGTTCATCTAAAGCTTCTAGTGTATTAGTTTGTCCAAAAGTATGGCTTAGACGAAGATTTTCATCAAAACAGGATTGATTAGATAATTGAGTTGGATGAAAATAGAAGACAAGCCCTTGATCAAAGTATAAAAAATCAGGAAGAGATACAAAGGACCTTCGATAAGTCCTCGAGACAAAGGGATTTGCAGGTAGGTGATACAGTCCTCCTATGGGACAAACGAAGAGAGAAGCCAGGAAGCCATGACAAGTTTGATAGCTTATGGGAAGGCCCTTGTATTATCCAGGATGTAGCTGGAAAGAATTATTTTGTCCTAAGTAGATTGGACGGTGAGAAGTTTCCACTACCATTAAATGGTCAACTTCTCAAGCTCTTCTTCAACAAAGTCATATGATGTCCATGGGACATTTGTTGTATCATATTCTCTAAACCCTCTCCTCTGTACTTTAAATTCATTTATTTCCTGTACATAGTTTATTTTTGTACATAGTTTATTTCTTTCAAAAAATTTGTATATACATGTATATTATTTCAGCAGCTCATCTTTAGTATTGGATTTTATATGGACATGTTATTGACAAAATTTCGGTGAATGCAGGTCATATGATTCTGGATTCTCGTATGCTTTCCTTTAAAAGAATAAAATATCAAGCACACATCCCCATATGGAGCCAATGTTATCTATCAAAGTTGCACTAGGATGGACTTCCAGCGAGCCGCCAAAGTTTGAACATTATTGTTCAAAGTTCAGAGTTCAGAACTTCAATCGGTTGTAAAGACCACCCTTTTTCTCTTTACATTTCCATAAAAAATTGTAATAAGAGATGTTGCATGATGAAACTTGTAAAAGGTATTAGCGACCTTAAGTCCTAAGCGTGAGTTATACTCTGGGTTTTGTTTTTTACTTACTAGTTATATTTTGCCATTTTCAGGCAATTTATAAGTTATGAGTTTTTTCACTCAATCCCTCCAGAGCCGGAGTATATGCCCATGGTTAGGCTTGAGGATGGATCTAAGCATAGTGTATAATGTATATTACCATGCTAAACATTCTCCTAGAGTCTTATGAAAATGTACTAAGTCCCCCTTAGGATTTTTTAATTTTTTTAGTTAATTAAAAAATTGCCAGAATTCAACAATTTTTAATTAAAAATTAAAGATGTATTAAAAAAGTGGTACTAGGGGACTTAATATGCCATGGGGGTGCTCATTTGTTGACCTAGAGCACCCGTATTACCTAAGTACCCACTTAGTTGAGCAAAAATAATGATTTTAATCACTTAAAACTCATTTTTGCTCACAAAACCCAAAAAACGTCAAATAAAATCATAAAAAATCAGCAAGGGCACAAATTAAGGAAACATGTGGGGACATGTTTGAGACGAAATTAAATCCCAAAGGTCAAGGTGGCAGTCATATGATGATGTGTGATGGGTCAAAGACATGGTTTATGGCATGTGTAGTGGTTTATGAGCATGTGAAAAAAAGGAGGTGTGCACCTCTTCCTTGAGGTGGTGCACTCTCCAAGGGAGATCTCCTCCCAAATCTTTGACTCACCCAAGTGGTTGCAATGTGGAAATATGATAAACATTTTGCATAGGGAGAGGGTTACAACTCACCTTTCCTCCTCCTCCACTTGCCCTCATCTAAGATACACGCCCCTCACACTTGGCATGCGCATCCCTCTTGGGATCTCCACCCAAATATGTATAAAGCAAGGCATTCTCTCCCATTGTGAGTTAGTTTGGAGCTTGGGAAGAATCGATTGTTGTAATATTGCTATTTGTAATACTCTTTCTCATATTGGAATAAAAGCAAGACTTTGGAGGTCAAATCGGTGGATTGGCTAAGTGTGTGGATGCTTGTAATCATGTGGTGATGTTGTTTCATTGTTTTTTGTTGTTATATGGTTGTTTAAATTGTCCTTGTAGAAGTATTATTGCTTACTTGGAAAGGAATTCTAAACTTGCTTGATTAATAATCATTTTTCTTATCTATTAGCGAGATTCTCAATGCATCTTTCATTTTGTTTAACTAACTTTGTATTGAAGTCTCTCTTGTAGGTTGCACCTCTTTTTTCTAACCCTCTATTTTGCAAGGATTTGAAGTGATTGATGCTCTACTTGGAGATTAGGAGGATCTAGGTTGATGCTTCTATTCTTTCAAGATATTTGAAGGAGATCCCTCCACATTTCACCAAAGAAGGACCCCATAGCCCAAAGACATTCCAAGCACAAGCTTACTTTCTCCTCTTCTCTCCTTAACTTCTAAAGAGTCTATAAATATTTGGTTACTTTCTTGCATGTCATCTAAAGATTGATTTCAAAAGTTCAAATCTTATTATCTAATGTTGCATGCATGAGTCTTAGATCCAGTTTAAATTCTTTCTTATTCAAAGGGTAGATCTAAGTAGTTTTGTGGCAATTTTCCATAAATTTATTCAAAATTTTAAGGTAGAAAGTTGCTCTAAGTTTGCATTTGTAGATCTAGCTATTTAGGAGTTTTAGCTTTCTGTTTTAGGACAACAAACAGAAAAATCTAAAAGAGCCTAGCTTAGTTTCATTTAAAGCTTCAAAAAGTCCTTAAAAAATTGCATTTTTCATAAGAAAAGTTTTTTCAGAAAATTTTTGCTAAGTATTTGCCTTTCATGTTAGTTGCTTAAAGAGTTTGCCATCATTTTCTAATCTTTCTCTTTGCTGTTTTTTAGCAGGCCCATCATAAAACAAGGGGAACCTTTGGCAAAATTGAAGCTAAACAGAAGGAAACCTAGCCTAAGTTGGAACCCTTGAAGATCAATACCTTGAGAGAACCCTTTGTAATGATTTTCTTCAGTTTTGATCCATATCCTAAGGATCCAAAAGTCCTAAAAAGAGAAAAAGAGAACTTAGTTTCTTAGTTGTAATAGCATATAGTAAAAGTGGACCTCATAGTGCTCAGTTTTGTCTCCTCCTTTAGGGAGGATGGTGGTGTGTTATTTCTTGTGATTTCTTGCATTTGCTTCTCTCATACAAACGAAAGGAATCAGTTAATCTAGCTTAACCAAAACACTTAGATTAGATTTCTTTTTGCAAAGTAGAACACTAATTGCTAGATTAGTTTTACTTACTACAATTTTCAATTTGGCAAATAACCCATCCCCTCAGCTCCTTGAAAGAGGCTTGGTAAGTGTGGATTAGTAATTAGTCTCACATTTCATTTCAATACTTTATTTCCAGTTTAAAATAAACAAATTCCCCTCAGCTTTCAGTGTGGTTCCTAACCCTTCCAGTTGCGAGCTAGTCTTGATCTACTGGAAGTAAGTTTCATACACATTGTGTTGGTCAGTGGTTGATAGTTTAATTAGGAAAATCTATAAAGTAGTTAGCTTAATGCGTGGGAAAACGACTTGAAGTGACCTGCGAAGTAAGCCAGGCCCTCTCGAGACCTGGCTTCCCACCCGTTTTGGACATCCAGCACTTTGAGTGAGTTTTACTGGTGAGACCATTGGGTTTCGGTAAAGCTCTCCTCAAGTTTCCAAACAAAGAGCTAACCTCTAAGGAGGCCCAAACCATTTCACTAATTCAACATCAATTTACCTTAATAAAACACACGAACTACATTGCCCACAATTCACTTTAAGGCACTAGTCTCAATTTTCACACTCAACAAAGCCACATGCTTCTTTTTACATATTGGATATCATCTTTAAAGTAGTTTTAATTTCACTTTCATATAACAAACATAAATGAGTATCCTTTTTATGCAAGTGTATGCTTGATGTTATATCGTGGATGAATGATTTGTTTATGTGTATTTCAATTCATGGTTGATTGTTGAATAAAAGTAATAAACTCCTAGATTTATATTTCGTACTTAGCTTAGATCAAGCCATAGTATTTTTGTTAGGGACTACCCCCCTTGGCTTCGCTAGGAGTTTGCCTAGGCGGAGGAGTTGAGGATTAGGTGACAACACCTTAACTCTCACTTTCCCCCAAGGACACACTGAGTGGATTGAATATTTCTTCCACGTCTCCCAGGTGTGTATAAGGCGGCAATAGGCTACACTAGTCATTTGACTACATCAAACCTGCAACCAATAGGTAAGTAAAGGTAGGTACTTTGCTTTACATTTTCATGTTGATTGCTTTATTTTAGTATATATATCTATATGTATGCTGGGGTGGCATTACCACCCCAAATTTTTTTACTGATACTTCTTTCAAGATCAAGCAGGTCTGCAGGTTATGCTAGAGATGTTGAGGTCCTCATGTGCTCTACGGTGAGCACATGTCCCCGAGTTGGAGCCAGATGTTATCCCCACTTTTCATAGATAACTAGGATATCATGTCTCGAGGCCCACAAATCCTAGACATGGAGTACCAAGAGAAGGATTGACCTAAGCATGGCCCTAGAGGGCCCACCTTTTCTTCTTCCATTGCCTTTGTCTTGTCAGCAGCAACAATATCCATCACCATCGGCTTGGTCCTGTATCAGAAGAGGTTCTTGCTCCATGAGGTAATTGGTCTAGGTATCATGGTATGTGTCACTTTTGATCATTGAAACCTTTGACTATATGCATCTGATTCCTTTTATCTCTAACAACTACTTGGATATTACATTTACCCACTTGACCATGTTTGGGGGGATTGACAGGGTGTCCTAGCAAGCCCATGTCTGTAGATTTTGGTTTTCCACTGGGGGGATTTCTGAAAATCCATCATTCGCTCCCATCATACTACCACTTTTACATCTTGTTTCTCGCTCATCTATCCCATTCCCCATGTCTGGGCATTGGGTTGACCTATTTTCAGGACTGCACATTACCTCATGGGAAGAAGGAGCTAAAGGCCCATAAGGTAAAAACAAGCTGGTAAAAGATAAAAGTCTAAGAATAAACCTCGAGATGCTTCGCCTAGGGATCCCCGAGAAAGCAATAAAAATCTTCTCAGCAAGAAACACGAGGGACCCAGAAAAATAATAAAACAGGACCTAATCAGAGGATAGGGGGTCTCATCATGAGCCAGCCTATTAGGTTCATTTGTATCTAGTAGTATGACATTGCCACCGGCTGGTTACCACGCCAAGGCAGTGACTCTTGGTTGCATGGCCAAGGGAAAGGGGGTCTCATCATGAGCCAACCTTCTCATTTCTGCGAAAGTACTTGTGGGTAAGGTTATCAACTCTGATCACCATGCCAAGGTAGTGTCCCCTGATTAGCTCTTCAACAAAAAAAAGAAAATAAAAGAATAAAAAGAATATGAAGAATAAAGGAAAGAATGGGCTTGGAAAAAATGCATCCATGACAGGGACAACTCATCTTCTAAAAAGGCACCCACATGTAACACATTTCATCCTTGGCCCTTACTGCACCCACATGCTTGGACATCCCCTGACCACATCATCCACTTACATGGCTTGGATGAGGTCTTTTTGGGAACTTTCCTTTTTCTATCGACACTAGCCCAATAGGAAGCCTTGTCCTTTTCCCCAGACTTTTATTGCAGGCTTGTGTAATATCTTTGAGCTATTGATCGATGTATTAGGGATTCTATGCATGTGTTTAATAATATTAATGATGAAATGTGATTGACATTGCTATGATCCTTGTGATTGATGATCCCATGGAGGGCATAGCCTTTGATGTGCAGGACCATACCTGAAGGATAGGTACCATTTGGACTGGTACACATGGGGAGATGATTAGTTCGGACCTCCATGGGGCTGAAGAGCCCATCATATGGATGTTGAGACCCCACCATGAGGCAGAGATGAGACAGAGATGGATCGGTGTCTTGCACTGGAGAAGAAGAGGACGTTCCACCAGAGGCACCCCGGCGGAGCTTGACCTAGGGGGATTTTCCTCTTTTCAGTGGAACGTTGACCTTGGAAGACCTGAGACGTCACCCATCATAGCCATGATGTCATCCAGTAGTATGGACATTTTGGGAGGTAGACTTGATAGTATTGGCACATGTGGCAGGTTGGAGAAGCCCAAGGAGGGCTAACATTTTTCTCCAAGATGCCCCATTTTCCCTAGAAGGGGGTAACGCCTCCCTTAAAGGGGATTCTTATCTCTTTATAGCTCAATTAGGGTTTTAATTTGACAATTTAATGTAAAAACAATATGATTTTGATAATTGGCCTTGTCATCCTTTTACCTGACCTAAAATGTAAAATTAGGTCAAGGTTTTGTATAAATGAGATATTTTTCACTCTCATTTTATCATCACAACTTACTCACTCATTAGCGAGGTTTGAAATTTGTGCCCTATCTTGGGCATTTGGCTGATTTAAGGAAGGCGCACTTGCTGAAGGAAGATGTTTTTGGCATATTTTGGCAATTCTCTTGAAGGAATGTGTTACAACTAGGGTTTGCATACTATTTCATTGTGATATGTAAGTGTTTTTTCTGCAAAACTTCTTGAATGAATGGTTGTAGTCTTATATTCTTGCATATGTTTATGATTTGCTAATTAAAACCCTAGGTGACAAGAAGAAAAGTAGGTCCTTGTCTCATGTTCCCTGATAGAGAATTTTTCAGCCATTGAAGAGGAAAAGAGAGCCTAGCTGTAGCTACACTCCCTTCTCCTCTTCCCCTTTTACTAGTCGTACCTGTTTGAGCTCAAAAAGGAGGAGACCTCCCAGGCCTAGGTTATCTACACTTAGGGTCATTTTTCTTCTAGGGTTTGATGATAGAGCCTTGTTGTAGCAACACTCTCTCTCATTTGACTTTCTTTTCTTGACTTTATCTTTCATGCTAGCCGTTTTTTCCATCTAAGGAAGGAGGAGAGAGCATGAGGCCTTGCCATAGCAACAACGGAGTGAGCCTCTCTCCCCTAGGGTTTTGTCTCTAAGGCCCTGCCATAGCATCACTTCAGAGCTCTTCCCTCTAGTCCTTAGTCGTCCTCCTTCAACCCTTGCATCCTCCTTTAAATTGACTCCATTTTACCCTAGAAGGCACTGATCTTAAGACCTTCAGTGTTGAAGTGGAATTTGACCACAAACTCTCTCAAAACTTGAATTTCAAACCCTAAATACATTAACCCTAAGCTCAACTAACTTACTAACCCTAGTTGTTGACGTCATCCTTGGTTATCACATCTTTAATGCAACAACGTTTCTAGTATTTATTGGTGAAGTGACATTAATTTTATTTCTATTTTGTAAACATTGGCTTTGTCAACATTTACTTTCAAATTGCTTATATTGAATATCAGATAGTCTTTGATATATATGAAGTACTAACGGAAGCCTACCTGTATCAATTTATTGTTACTTTGTTGTCGAGAAGGTATTCTACTTGGTTATCTTTGTTGGATATAAGTCGGACTATCTGTTATGGTGGTGATCTGTGAAGGATGAAACTTGTCATTGTCTGATTATCCTTTAGCTTCTTCAAAACCCCAGGTCATTGAGGACGTCTTCCCTGGGCCTCACCTCCCTAAAGATAAAGAACCTCTCCATCATGGTGACATTGGGTGGGATAGGTTCTTGTTACGCCAGTTTGGCCTTCTACTTTATAGCCTTTCTTCCTAGCTACAAATTGTGCAATAACAATGCTAAAGTAGGATAGAAAACCAAAGTCCTATGTACAAGCACTAGCCACCATGTTGAAGTAGTCGAAGCTCCACCTTAAACCTAGGTCCCATGTATGAGTGCTAAATATGACACCCAACTGAGGACTCCTGAGCTCCATGAATGACCAATTAATATGCTCCAAATACCCACCAATGACATGGGGGTTCAAATAAATAGAATCCTCTAAAATATCATTCACATGGTTGTAAAGGGTCAAGGTTGAATCTAGAAGGAACAATACCATTGTAGAATATGCAAGTTATAGTAGTCATAATGGGCTCCTAATTTCCCTCAATGATGTTCTCTACATAAGGTGGAATAGAGTCATCATATAGAAGATGAAAATAGTTGTCATCCCAAAAATGAAAACTATTCATATACCAATAAACACAAATCATTCTCTAAATCATACTAAGCATATCTTTCTCGATTATATTCTTCCTTGATGAAAGGGTATGAGGTCCCTGTTAACCACCAAGTTGCACTAGGGTGAATTTCCAGCGAGTCGCCAAAGATTGAACATTTTCATGTTCAAAATTCAAAGTTCAGAAGTTCAGCCAGTCATTAAGACCAACCTTTTTCACGTTTCCATAAAAAATTGTAATAAGAGATGTTTCATGATGAACTTGTAAAAGGTCTTAGCGACCTAGTCCTAAGCATGAGTTGTACTCTGTAGTGTTTTTTCACTTATTTATTATATTTTGTCATTCAGGCAATTTATAATTTATGAGTTTTTTCACTCAATACCTCCAGAGCCGGAGTATATGCCCATTGTTAGGCCTTAGCATGGATCTAATCCTAGTGTCTCATGTATATTACCATGCTAAACATACTCCTAGAGTCCTATGGAAACTTGCTAAGTCCCCCTTAGGATTTTTTTATTTTTTCAGTTAATTAAAAAATTGTCAGAATTCAACGATTTTTAATTAAAAAATAAAGATGTATTAAAAAAGTGGTACTATGGGACTTCACATTCCATGGGGATGCTCATTTTTTGACCTAGATCACCCATATTACCTAAGTACCCACTTGGTTGAGCAAAATTAGTGATTTTAATCACTTAAAAATCATTTTTGCTCAAAAAACCAAAAAAAGTCAAAATAAAATCAAGAAAAATCAGCAAAGGACAAAAATCAAGCAAACATGTTGGGACATGTTGGAGACAAATAAAGCCTCAAAAGGCTATGTGGAAATACAAGGATGATTTCTATTGGATAAAGGATCAAAGTGGGGCATGTGTGAGTTGTTATTTAGCATGTGCCAAGAAGACGTGCGCCCTCCTTGAGAGAGGTGGCGCACCCACATATGAGCTCACCCAATTTTGGGAGGTGGCAATCCTCTACCCAACCCAACTTGCTATGTGGCGAGTTGTGAGGAGTTGTGGGATAGGTGGTTGCCATCCATTTACACTTGGCTTCCCTTTGCCCTCCAAGTGGTGCGCCCTCCCTCTCCATGTGGTGCGCCCTCCTTCACTTGGTTTTTTTCACATTTTGCTATTTATACAAGCTCTCTCCCATTGCAATCTAGTTGGAGTTTGGGGATTGATACTCGTAGTTGTATACTATTGTAACACTTTTCATTTGGAATAAAGAGACTTTGGAGGTCAAGAAGGTGTGTTATACATGTCTGTGGATGCTTGATGTCAATTTATGCTTAATCTATGAGGTAATATTTGCCTAATTTCTTCTTTGGATTTGATATCTTGGCCTTTGAAAGGATGCTATCATCTTGTAGGATAGGATTTATCTAACTTCCTGTTAATCCTATTGTTCATTTATATTTAGAGATTTTGATGTGTATGCATGTTTTGGTTAACTAACATACTCTTCAAGTTTCTTCTGTAGGTGACACCATTTTTGTTAACAAGTTTATTTGCAAGATTTTAAATCTTACGGTTTCTCATAGCTTGGAGTGGTGATGAAACTTTATTGTTTCTTCACAACTTCAAGGATCTAAAGACTCAGTCCCTCCTTAGCTCATCTAAAGACTCCATTGCCCAAGGGTTCCAAGGCTACAAATTTTCTCCCTTCACTCTTTCTAAAAAAAAATCTAAATTTTTTGGTTACTTTGTTGGAAATGCAAGTAGCTTAGATCTATATTTATTTCAAATTCTGAATATCTAAGTGTACATGCATAAGATAAACTACATCCAAGTTTGTACTTTCAAGTTTCATCTAAATACTTAGATCTAGTATAGGAAAAGTCTCATTTTAGCATGCTTTCTTTCAAAAAAATTATAAGTTAAAGGATAGTTCTTTTCCTAAAGATTTTAATTTCATATTTGGAAATTACAGTGCCTTTATATTGTTGTTTTAAAACAGCAGAAAAAGACCCTAAGGAGACAAGCTCTTTAGCTTGCTCTTCTTAGTTCATTTTGTTCATTTTACGCTAGTTTACTTAGTCAATTTTGGGGATTTCCTACTAATAACCAAAGACACTTTCAAAGTGTTTTTGGGCATCTTTTTTCTTTGTTTTCTTTCTGTTTTGTGCAGGTTTGCGAACAGATAAGAGGAAATTCTGACTGTTTTGGGCGGATTTGGAGCATCCGGGACCCCCGGGGGCACCCCCTTCCTACAATAAACATTTGTAAAATAGTGTAAAGACTTGTGACCCCCCTAATGAATGGTCACAAGTCACT